>JACTAT010000040.1:6814544-7399544 GCA_014526335.1 Chrysaora quinquecirrha
CTGCGAAAGAATTTTAGGCATAAGTAATACGGAAAAGCGTATAGGTAAAAACCACTGCTTAAATCTGACCAAGATTTAAAGGATGATAGACTTTTTGCTATAAAAAAGTCAAATTTTGGCGCTTTAACTGCTAAAATTTTATGCCAAATTGACAACATACAATTATGTATAAACAAAACGATTTGAACAAAAAACGTAGAAAAAGGCAAAATGATGTTTCTTTGTTTAGTTTCGCAAAGAGCTTCTTTGCTGAGACGCCCATTTGTTTAAAATTTTGAGATCCCAGCCCAAGTTGTGAAATAACTGGTTGCTTATTAAACAACAATCAGTGTCTCAGTCGTGTTAAGAAATGAAGACTGTTTAGAAAGCTGAACTCTTCGTTAAGCTTTCGTTTAACTAGGAGAAATGTCGCGCCTGACATTGTATCCGGTGTGTCTCCCAGGGTGGCAAAATATGCGAGTGACAAGTAAGCAACAACATGTCCCCTGAGTCGTAGAGACACGAAAAGTTTCTGTTGTCTTCCGGAACGTTTGCGTGTCTCTCGCTACAAATTTTGTCGCGCGCTACAAAGTGTCTTCTAGGGTGTCTAAACAGCGAGTGACAAGCAAGCAACATGTCCCCCGAGTCGTAGAGACACGAAATGTTTCTATTGTCTCCCAGAAACGTTTGCGTGTCTCTCGCTACAAATTTTGTTGCGCGCTACAATGTTTCTGAGGTGGCTAAACTGGGAGACATAGAAGGGACATGTCACGAGCGACAATGTCGCACGCTACATAGGTCCTAGTTTAGCCAGGCCTTTATAGTTTTGATAAAACAGCTTCTTGAACAGAACAGACTCCTACTCAATACGAGGCCATACCTATTCCCGAGCTATTTGAATTGAATTGATCAACCAATCGCTGTCTATCACTGGTCATTGTTTTGCCATCGAGTCTCAAGTATCGCAGATCCTTCGTTCTCAAAACACTCTCTAAAATATCCAATGTTTTCGTTGAATTTGAAACAACAACGCATTTTTCTCTTGTTTGCTTGAATTCGTCAATTAGTTTCTCTAGAACAACCAGCTTTCCGCAGTTTTCAGTGGGAGAAATCTCCTCAAAATCATTCGGATAAAGCTGCAGTAATCCATCATAAAGCAACATCTACAACGAGAGGGACATCTTGAATTGCCAAGATTAATCTAAGCGACACAGCAGGCCTTCTAATAAGCGCAATAAATTTTTAAAAATTCTTCTTGAAAAGCAATGGTATTGTAACTTTCACAGCTGCTGGTTCAATTTATTATTCACAAAAATTCTAAACACCTTGCTTTTCTGTCGTCAAAAATTGGAATGGCAAATCGTCCGAAATAGGTAAAATATGGTCCGAAATTTTTGGTTCCGAAAATATTTTGTCCGGAATATATGGGTCCGATTAATTTCCGAACCAATGTATGAGATAAAGGTATATTATAGACTGATTACCTGAGTCCCAGTTATCGCTCATGAGACCGAGGCTAGCACTAAAAGGAGATCGCTCAAACTTAGTTTGAGCGTCCATCAATTCAATTCAATAGCGAAACTACGACTCAGGTAATCAGTTTAGGTATATTACCTGATCATCTTCAATATTGTGAAGCCTGAGATTTTCGATTTCTTGAACAGCTGGAAACAGCAGGAGTGGGTGGTTACAGAGCTTTTTCAGAGCAGAAATACAAACAAGATGACCTGAGCCTCTGTCACTCGCTGATATGCACATGGAAACAGCCCTCGAATTCAGAATCTTATCGTATAAAGTTCTTTGCAATGTTGACAAAGGACAAAATACGACAAATTCAGCTAAAAAAAGAAACACATGTCAAAATTAAACAGCATAAGTAGGAAAAATGAGAGAGGTTAACATGACCAGAGAAGGTGTCGCTAAAAAAAGCCTAGTTACTGCCCCCGGGACGGGGGGTACTTCATTGTTCAAGAGACTAGACGTGCCGCCCGGTTTTACCAAACCCTCCCATGTCTACCGATATATTCTGTCACTCGAGGTACCCATGTATAGAAAGAACATCGAAATTTTCTACCCATTTGTACCAATATCTCAAATATTTGAACACAATTTAACGTCTGAGTCAACTCTAAATGCGGCGAAAAGGCCTTTGCGCTGAACCAAAACGCACTTTTTATCAGGCTTTTCAAGACAATGCATGTCTAAAAGTTTTTATATATATTTTACTACCCATGTCTAGAGATTCTTTACAAAAAATCAACCCATATGTAGGGAAATTGGCGCTGAAAAAGTTCCTTATTTGGGCGGCACGTCTAGTATAACAAACAATGGAAATGCCCCCCCGGGAGTTACTGTATGTTATCGTTATGAGTGAGTCAGGAAGAAAATCATAAATACTGTATCCTTACCCTTTGGAGGAAGGTATGCTTGATTGAGTTCCGATGTTCTTCGCAGTACAAATAGATCAGTAAGTCTTTTCAGCTGAAAAATAACATCAGATCAAAATATCAATCGATCAGCAACAAAAAAAAACATGTCACCTAGTTCAGCCACAGCTTAACTGACCATAATAATGTTTGAGTATTCAGTAGACCTACCTCTGCGGCTCTGTCAGCCCCAAACTTTTCTCCTCTGCGGAGCATGACGGTTCCTGACTTCTGATTATTGGTGCTTCAAAATTTCTTCGAAAACTTGAAGCTGTACCTTAACGTAAATGAAAAGAAATTATAGAAAAGCAAATATAGGTGGGTGTGGAGAGATGGAAGGGCTTATTCATTCATTGGGGCGCTTAGTTTGAAATCTGACATCTAAAGGGCATTTACAGCATTCAAGATGGGTGCTAATTCAAGGGAGGGTGCTTCAAGGTCGCGTACTGAGGGAGGGCGCTTTTTCAAGAACACGCTTATTTAAGGAAATAAGGTATAGCTACTTTCTACAGATTAATAACCAACCATTTTCGCCTCCAGGCCCCAAACACGCTTCCTTGAATCTCAACTTTCAACCGATTTAGGCCCTGAGTCCTGGTACCGGCCACAATACTGGCAATTTTGGCCTAGGCATTGAAACTAGATTTGAATACCGAAAAGAGATGTTGTTAGCAAGGAAATGCAAGAAATTTCGTTGATAATCTTAAGGAATAATACAGAGCAATATATAGCATAATTTCTTGGCTTCTTTCATCAAGTTATAAACATGGCCTTCGGCTTACTTCGGTACAATATTTATAAAAATTGTGACGTCACTTAATCAATTCTATTGTTTGAGCAGCCAATCAAATTCTGCATTGACCAAGCCGATTCTAGGGTAGACTCACTACAAAGTTGTAGATTCGCTCCCAGCTCCCTTACACACCATACCCACTCATAGTTTATGCTGCCGCCATAACAAAAGCAACAACTATTTCTGGCTAGTACGATTTTGCATTGAGTTGAATAGAGGCGAAGGCTGCGAAAACTAAACTTATTACATTCCTCCTACTCTGTCGGAAACAGCTACAACAACTACAACAACATAATTGCTGTTTCCTCAAGTAGTTGGAGCGGGGTGGAGGAGTGCAGAGGAGCGTGGATACGTTGAATGTCATAAGTCTATGCGAAAACTACGACTAATGTAATAAGTCTAATTCAAGGGGTCGAGTATGGACAACGAAGCATTATGTAGGGTCCTTTTCACCCCGTGGGAGGAGGTTATTACCCAACTAAACTTACCAAATATTCCAGGATTACACAGATCCCCAAGTGAGTAGAATTCCTTTAGATCATTCTAAAATGATAAAAAAATACATCATTAATACCTGGAATCCCTCACAGAATATATTGAGACAAGCTGAGACCAGGAACTTTCGTGCTTTTTCGAAGTAAACCATCTCCCCCCCCCCCTTCCCTGATAGAGCGGTGTTGGTATAAACATTTTCAACTAAGGGCCTCTATTTCAAAAATTGCAAATTGTGTCACTAAAACATTTTGACTTTAGGGCCTGTTTATATGAAGCCGAGTTACCCGGCTAGCCGAGTTACTCGGCAGACTGAGTTACCCGCCATGCATACAAAATTAACGTAATCCCGGCTGCCTGTTTATATGAGAGAGACGAGTAATTCGGCTAGCCTGGATTCCGGCAAAACAAGCGAGATCCCGGCATGACGAGTTACCAGGGTCTCTCATATAAACGCAAAATGCCGAGTTACTCGGCTAGGCGGGACAAAATCGAACAAAATGCGCATGCGTTTACTGCGAAGCATTTGACATTAAAACAATCACGGCCGCCACTCGCCCACCAGAGATTGATGTGCATGAAGACGAACTCCCCAAAGCCATGAAATTGAAATTATTCGAATTCAGCACTAATTTTCAGCAATGAGTGGGTACAGTAGCATAGCGGAGAGGGTATCACCATCTTCATCAATTGCCCTATCCGATTCGAACGTTGGCTGCTACCATATGCCATCTCTTTCTGTAATTACACAAACGAATCAAGTCCTGTTCTTTGATATTTAACACTGTTTCCAGATCCTTCACGTAGGTTGTTCTCTGCCTTCCCTTGCTCTCTTTCCTTCAATTTTGCCCGTGGTCACCAACATTCCCATCCCCCTGCTCTCATGACATGATCAAAACCTTAACTTTCTCTGATACAATGATGGCAGTAACTATCTCTCTGTTCCAACTCTTTGCAATACTTCCACAATGGTAACCTTTTTGTCCTGCTTAGCTTCAACATCCTGCGATTTCCATTGCTTCCATTCTTACGCACTTACGCAAATGGGGCAAAAGACAGGGCCTCTTTTAAAATTGCAAATAGGGGGTAGAAAGCTGCCTCCCTAGTACAATGTCCTCTCAAACTAAAACTGCCAAGAAAAGCCAATCTAGACCAATCTTGAGGTTGTAGTTTGAAAAATTTTCTGGGGGAGCATGCCCCCATCTCCATACCCCCCAATTAGGCACACCTCTAGGGCGCTGTACGCTTTCGGCGTATTTACAGTCAGCTGTGGCATTAGTGTAACTGAAGTAGATGTTGTTATTGTTATTGCCCTTGTTATTTCTGCAGCTCTGCACGACTGGTTGTGCATGAATTCCCGACAAAAAGACTAAGAGAAGAATGAACTTGCCAAGACTGGGCTCACACTGTGAAAGAAAGCGCTGAAGATAAAACAATAGAACAATAAGTCCCTTTAAATATTTTGCCCCCCCCCCTAGTTTTATCCCCTTAAAAGAGGCCCTGGCAGAAGAAGAGGCAAAAGAACCACGGGCGCCAATTGAAGGGGGTGCAAAATTGTAAAATTTGGCAAATAATACAAGGAGTAAAAAATTAACGTTTGACAGAAAAAGGAAGAGAGGGCTACCCACGGTACCCTGGGTATAATAGTCTCAGCACCCTCAGCAGGTCACAGGGAGTGCAAAATGAGAAACGAGGAAAAGAGAGAAGGGGAAAAGAGGCTGATTTTCTACTCCCTGTTATGGTACCCATGATGTGCCCAAGGATGCCGATACTGCTTTCTACACTACTGTGAATGGGCAATAAAAGCTTGGCAATTTACAAAAAGAGGCATTGTGGTACTACATACAGTACATACCTGTATAGGAGTTCCTGTTAGCAAAACCATACACGAAATACCGAGTCCAGATATTGCCTGAAAAATTAAACGAATCCCTCAATTACGCAAATAGATGTATCACAGCATTACCTATATGTTTCCTTCTCTCCCTCCGCAAAATTACGGCTTACTGAACCAGGGGCGGACTGGCAGAGATGCCAGGTTGCGATTGCAACCCGGGCCTTCTTATTATAGGGTATTTACCAAACTGTTTCTGTTGTTTCTTGAGCAAATCTCTTCGATTTTTTGGGATTTCGAAGAAATTGGATTGGTTTCGCTCAGTCTGAAAACAGTTGGAAATAACAGAAACTGTTTCTAAATGCAGATTTGGCCTTTTACTGGAAATAGCAACCCTTGAGATTCGCTGCCAGTACGCCTCTGTCCTGAACCATGGACCTAGACTTAATCCCTGAGTCGTAGTTATCGCTATTGAAATGAATCGCCTAGACGCGCAAACTACAGTTTGGGCGATCTCGGTTTGGTGTAGTCTCGGTCTGGTGAGCGATAACTGGGACTCAGGTAATAAGTCTACCATGGATCAGGGATCTGCGGAATAATAAAACAAATAAAGAAGCCTCGCGAAGGAGAGTAATCTTGTTTTCCAGTTTTGGGAACGAAAAAGTTAACTTCTGACACGGGAAAGGAACAACTGTCCATCAGTTTTATTTTTTTTCGGGAATGGAAATGATGGGAACATCATAGTTATTTCCTGACGTAATTCTGTAATCGCCATGGCAGTTAATCTCTTTTAAGAGTAGCAGCTGCGATGCTTGCAATCAGTATTTTTTGTCAGTGAACAGATTCACAAATACACCACTGTCATCTCGCTTCAGGGAGCAATGTGGTTAGATTCTTATGACAATACGCATGGTTTGCAGGTGTAGATTGTGACAATAATGATGATAGTGATGGTTATGAAGACGACAATGATGATGATAATGATTATGGTTCAGATCATGATGATATTGATGACCACGATGATGACCATGATGATGATAATGATGATGGTGACCGAAATGATGATGATGGTTATGATTATGATGATGACGATTAGGACGATGATGATGGTCATGACGATTAGGACGATGATTCTGATTATGACGATGATGATGATGATGATGATGATGGTGATAATGGTGATAATTATGACAGTGATGAGGATGAAGAAATGATCACGATCACGATTACAAAGATATTGTTGATAATGATGATAGTGTTAGTGATGACGACGATGATGATGATGATAATGATACTGTTCATGATGATGATGATTATGATTATGATGCTTATGATGATGTTGATAACAATATGACAATATTTATTATGATGGTTAAAATGATGATGATGACAAATGTGATACTAATGATGATGTTGATGATAATGACGATGGTGATGATGATGATAATGTTGATTACGATGATGATGATGACGATGATGATGATTCAGGAAAAACTGTACCCCAATTTCCCTGTATCCAAACTAAGATCAGATAGGAGGTGGTTCCCAAATTTCTCTGATGCAATTAACAAACAAACAGGGGCGCAAGCCTGAAGATGATATGACCTCTCTTCGTCAAAATAAAATAAACTAAGATTCCCCCGTGAAAACCAAGATCAACATCTGCCAACCTCTCGAGAAATTTACAAAGAAACTTGACAGAATTCCGGCTACATAATTATAAGAAACGCATATCATCAGGAAAAAGCTTGGCGACTCGATTGTGAAGATCGAAATTTGCTGAAGCAATCAAAGTTAGATCTCGTAGAACTCGGTAAAGTTACTCGAGAAATTCAACGGAAAAATAACAATATGTGGATACATTTTCGCAAACTGGTAGCTCGTGCAATGGGTAGGAAACGAAGATTCAAACAAGCTGAAACTAGTAACACAAAACAAGAGACAGAGAAATGCCAGGAAAGAATCACAGAAGAGAAGAGTATAGAAACAACACAACGCCATGTTACAGTGTCTAGGAACATCTTTGAAGAGAAAGCAATTTCAATTTTGAATTCCATCCAGCAGGAAATCAATATACGAAAGCTAGAGAAGAAAGAAACTAATAATGACAATGTGAATTTTTACAGAAAGCGAAGAAACGCACTTTTCCAAGTATACGAGAGTGATAGAGAAAAGCTAAAGGAAACTCTTAAAATCAGAGCAATGATATCAAATTTAGTTATCGCAAGAATGATTGATCTCGTAAAAGACAGTACAATTCAAGGTAGCATAGCGTCGGTTTTATTGCAGGAACTTTATAAAAATGAAAGTGGTATACCATATTCCTTAAAAAGGAATTAATTGTTTATAAACTAAATTTGTTCTTAGAGTTATCAGTACCGCAAGTTAGTTTCGTAACTTTTAAATGACTATTTAAAGTCCTACTACAAGAACCAGATGTTCTGTCGAGCCTCGATGTTCTCAATGTTCGGCCAATCTGTCTCGAAAATGTTCTTAATTCCATGACAATTTGACAATCTTTTGGGCGCTTGCACGTCGAATGATGGGTTTGATAAGAAATTTGACTGATAGAGTCATAGTTCTACTTTTCTTTAAGCAATAATCTATTGTTGTTGTGGGTTGTTCTAATCCCCCCCTCGCTGTTGCATTTCAAATGACTTTCACCCTGTGAAGGCAGTAACAAAAACTATTAGGGAGGTTACATAAGCCCGGGGGGCACTTTACCAGATTATGGATTTAGGTACATGCCACCCGAGCTACACAGACATACCCGTTCTTTACACAAATTTCGTGTATCAAGTATACACCACTTTATAGCAATATTACGACAAAGTGGCTATATGTGACTTTATACCAGTTTTTTAGTGACATTGTATCCAAACGATTACACTCTTTTCTTTTTATAAGAACCAGGAAATTTTGATTGAGGCTGACTGTTCTTAAGTTTTTGCCTTTTTGGGCCTGAAATGTTCTTAATCTGTTCTTAGTTCCTTGGTTGCTGAGACATCTAGATTTTGTTAGTGAATGTCTTTAGGTAATAGGGTTGTGTAAAAATGGAGCATGCTTGTCCAGTTCACTGTTTGTTTGCTTTTTATGTTGTCTGACTGTCGTAATTTCATATTTAGCTGATATTCTCAGGGATTATGAAAAGGCCCAGCCTCAGCTTGTTCTTATTTTGTTCTTAAAATCTGGGCAAAATCCAGGCTCGTGTTCTTATAAAATTGTTCTTATACAAGAAAAAGAGTGTAGTTGCTGAAATAACAAAATATCTGTAATGCACGTTTTACATAAGAACGCTTGGCCTACGTTTCAGCCTGCTTGCTTCCTATTATTGGATTGATTTTCAACCATCCTTCCCCCCCCCCCAGGCTAGATAACCCAATGAAGGAAAATTTGCGTGCGTGCTTTGAAGACGTAATTTTTAAAGTTAAACTGAGGTCTTCGAGACCAAATTCAGTCATTTCTACAGTCATTTTGACAGGAAGTTTTGCAAGGCAAGATTCGAAATATCTAGAAAAAATTGAAGAAATCTCTATATAAATCTTTGTAAATCTCAATAAATCCCATAAATCTGACGAAGAAAGACAAAGAGATTTATAAATCCCATAAAACATGTACGCCCTTTTTGGAAGTGGTACACCCCTTGGTTTCTGAGATAGCAGAAAAATTTGTCCAAGACTTCAGCCTGATGTTTCTTAAAAGGGTTGTTCTTATTTAAATACACTCATTTTTTTTATATAAGAAACCCGTTTATAAGAAACTCAGAACTGAGATCAATATTGGTTAAGAAACTTTCAGTACTCGACCAAAAATGGTAAGAAACTCGCAGGTCTCAAGAATCTTTAGAATTAGAAATAAAGCATCGAGAAAACAAACTTCTGTTGGCACCATAAGTGTCTATTTTGACAGAAAAAACAGCTGATGTAAACGTGAATTGTATTGCTTCTTCTATTTGTAGAATTTAAGTGTCGATTGCCCGTTTTGGCACTTAAAAATTTGATTCTAAGAAACTGCTAAGAAACTTTCAGTACCAAATTTGTCCCAAAACTAAGAAACTTTGAGTACTGACCAAAAATCTTAGTTTCTTATAAAAAAAAAGAGTGTAGTGTATAGACAGAAAGGCTAGACTTCACATTTAGTACTTTGTACTTCATTCCAGGCTTCATTTCGAGAGGGAAATCTAATATTGCACAAGAAACAAAGGAATAGCAGGTGTGATAGTGTAGATATATACTGTAGATGAATCCGAAACAGACGGTGGAATTAGTTCATTATTCTGAATAATCCTATCATAATTTCACTTATTGCGACACTACGACGATGTCGTTTCTCCATAAACACCGGTAGCTTATTTGGGAAAACAGTAGAATAAGATGAAAAGTCGTACAAAAAATTCAAAATCGTGATAACATCTGTGAACATACTGAAAAAGGCAAGTAGCCTTAAGGCACGTGAAGTCTAGAAAGTCAAGGGCACTCGTACGTCGACACGAGGGCACGTTCATCGCTACGGCCGGATACGCTAGGCAGGCAGAGCAAATAATTTAGCAGACTTCTGAATAAACAAATACACACTTTTTTTGTAAGAATACCTTATTTTTTGCCGAGCCTCGATTATTCTTAAGCTTATTCGATTTTGAGCCTGAAAATATTCTTAAATTATTCTTAATCATCAATGTTGTAAATTGGCCTGAAGATCACGAGAAATAAGTCAAATCTTTGTCATTTGTTATTTTATACTCAAAACTGCATTTCAACACAAATACAGTAGCCTGACGATCACACTTATTGTACAGTGTAAAAAACGCAGAGAAATAAAAATGATCCTCGCCAAGCTTGAGCCTCAGATTATTCTTAAATAATTCTTAAATTTCAGCAATTTTGAGCCTGAATATGCTTATAGACTGTATTCTTATAAAAAAAGTGTGTAAAGCAAAAACCTGCCTCTCAACTTACAGCAGAAGTTTTGATTGAGAAATTTTTCAGTCGATGACCTTCGTCACAAACGATCAAATTGAAGCCAATCTTTTTAACATCATCCAAGTTGCGTAGAAGCATTTCGTAGCTCACAATCATCACTGGGGAAACGATACATCTGGAAAACTCCTAAAAAATGAAGAACATAGTCGATCACTTCCTTGAATAAATTAAGCGTCCGGCGTACAAAGGTATTCAAAATCCTGCCTTTACAGAGGGGCGCTTGTTCAAGGGTTGTTGTTGTGGTTGTTGTTTAGTTGAGTAGGCTGTTATTTCTAGCTTTTCAGCTAATTAAGGCCTACAATGTATGCCGCATCCAGGCATGGGACCCCTAGTTTAATGTCCCTTCCGAAGGACGGCAGAGTAAGTTGTTTAGTCATCCATCTGGAAAGTCACCCATCCAGATGCTGACCCCACACGACTAAGCATAACTTCAGCTGTCTAACGAGAGCTGACTGAGAAGCTTGGCCACTCACTCCACTTGGGTATCACGTAAAGGGAACATTGACAACTAACCAATCAAATAAACGCAAAATGATATGTTTACGCATACTAAGGATTCTCTGGTAAAAATGGTCGTCATGTCTTGTCTACTAAATTCTGACTAAATTCTGCCTTTGTCAATTGTTTCGGTCTGTTCCTGACGTTTATGCTCTATGAAGTGTCAGACGAAAAAGCTTTCAAGTAGACTTATCACACGAGTCCCAGTTGTCGCAGCTACCATCTTTAGTTGTTTTTGTTTGAAACCTGCTCAAACTGGGACTCATTGTAGTGAATTGCTGTTGTTGATGGTCCAGGTTTATGAGCGGAAGTGAGACTCGTGTAATAAGTCTAGTTTTCAAGTGCGTCAAAAGATGTTTCCGCTGTTTCTCGCAACATTAGTATATAAGAACAAGCTAGGCAGCCTGCGCGTGTATATGGATATTGATAAACCAACAATACCTGCGTATACGATGCAATTTCCACTGATTTAGGAGAATGGGGTGCGATTATCCTTGTTTCTGATATGGAACAACAAAATACCCCTTACTTTTCATTGGTAATTGCATAAAAGCCTATTTGAATAATGATCTAATGCAGTGATAAGGTAAGGTTTGTAATCTTGTGGTATTGGTTAAATCGAAGTAAAATTTATCAAGGTAGCCTCTTTGCTCGGTGATGATTTCAAAGACGGAAACTTTTATGAAACACTTCCCCAGTTGGTCATATCTGAATCAAGGGCACGGAACAAAGAACTAATAATGACCATGTTGAAATTGACTTGCTTATTCTAGTTACCTCAACTGTTTTATCAGAGCCAACTGCAAATGTCTTTAACCTCTCGTTTCCCAACCATTTCTGAAATTCTGCACGCCAGTTCTAAATATATAAGACAAAGCACTATAAATAGCTATAATTAGTCAGTAAGTCAGTCAGTCAGTCGGTCGGTCAGTCAGTCAGTCAGTCAGTCAATCAGTCAGTCAGTCAGTCAGTCAGTCAGTCCGTCAGTCAGTCAGTCAGTCAGTCAGTCAGTCAGTCAGTCAGTCAGTCAGTCAGTCAGTCAGTCAGTCAGTCAGTCAGTCAGTCAGTCAGTCAGTCAGTCAGTCAGTCAGTCAGTCATTTTACCTTAACAAGACTTCCTGGCGTGACTATGAGAATCCTTTTAAATTTAGATTTCCCACCATATGGTCCTTGCTTCAGTAAAGTCCTATTGAAGAATTTATAAAAAAACTTGTCCATAAAAATACATAAATATGTAACCGAAACACAGGGACCTAATGGAAGGGCAGCCTTGGGCAGTATGACTCTCAGAGTTACGCGACAGTTTCGTTTGGCTCTCTTTTCATTCAGTCTCGATTCAAGTCCCATTAACTGTGGTATGCCACTTATGGAAAAGGTGGAATAAAGAATAAAAATGATTAAGATTTCAACATACCAAATAAGAGCTATACATTGCAAAGTCTTTCCAAGGCCCATTTCATCACTAAGAAATAAAAACACTATAAGATTATTTGATGTGAAACGAGCAATACATGAAAAAGCAAAGAAATGCCAGAAGTTTCCACTGACACATTTTACATGAAATAATCAGCGGAAAGTATTTGAACATCCTGAATTCTGAAAAGCATTTTTCAGCAGACAATCCTCGGAGTATAAACGTCAAAAACAGAACAGACCAAAAAATTGACTAGGATTGAATATGCATCAGATGGGGATCGAAATGCATCGATTATTAACGTGGGTCTGGACTGGTATAGTGTTCTGACAAGTCAATGATTACAAGTCAAGTCAAGTCATTTGCAAGATCAACTAAAAAGCCGGTTTCTTTTAGACAGCAAGAGTTGGTTTTCTCACTTGGTCTCGTCCTCTCTAGAATCCTGTAAGCTTATTGGTGTTCAAGATACAAAACCTGCTAAAGCGGCTAAAGCTGCTAAACCTTGAACCGTCTTTGAGTGGTACAAAATTTTAAAATTGCGAAAAACAGCGGAAACATCTTTGTGCATACTTTAAAGTTTTTTTCATCTGGCACACTTCAGAGTATATACCTGCTAAAGCTGGTAAACCTTGAACCGTCTTTGAGTTGTACAAAATTCTAAAATTGCGAGAAACAGCGGTAACATATCTAAAAGCTTTTACAGCTTTTTTCGTCTGACAATCCTCAAAGTATAAACGTCAGAAAACAGAACGAAACAATTGACTAAGGCGGAATTTATACCAAGGTTCCTTTTCTCACTTGAACTCTTCAGTTAATTCGGTTGGTCTTCTCGTAGTATCCCGCAAGCTGATTGGTGTTTAAAACACAATGCTAGTCCGGCTTCATTTTATGACTGGTGTATAAGGATCCGCATCTGGTTATCATTGCTTCGGTCTTTTTCTGATATTTATACTCTGAGGGGCGTCTTTTGTATCGTGAAGATAGGACCAGAATCTACTTACGCAAGTATTGCTCCATTTCCATTAAAATTTCCCATGCCCATAATGCATCGGTACATGAAAATGACTCCTTCAACCTGGTGAGATCTTAGATGTGATGCAATAAATGGATCAATGACAACATCAGTAACAGGAAGGCCTTGTTTATTATGCAACCACTGGAAAATGAAAGACGAGTGTTATAATGTAGGCCCACGTCAAGTCAAGTCAAGTCAAGACAACTCAAGTCAAGTCAAGTCAAGGCAAGGCAAGGCAAGGCAAGGCAAGTCATGTCACGTCAAGTCAGGTCGGGTCAGGTTAGGTCAGGTCAAGTCAGGTCAGGGCAGGTCAGGACAAGTCAAGTCAAGTCAAGTCAAAACAAGTCAAGTCAAATCAAGTCAAGCCAAGTCAAGTCAAGTCAAGTCAAGTCAAGTCAAGTCAAGTCAAGTCAAGTCAAGTCAAGTCAAGTCAAGTCAAGTCAAGTCAAGTCAAGTCAAGTCAAGTCAAGTCAAATCAAAACCACTAACTTGATGGCTTGCACTCGGTCTTGGCATAACAATAGCACCAGCAGCATTAGGATTATGACGTGGCTTGTCGACCACTTGTTTTTCTGAAACAAAAGCTTTGCATATCAATAAAATAAGTCTCTCTCAATTCGTTGCAATCCGAAAAAACTTGACCTATGCAAAAATTCACAACAAATTGCTGACAAAAGTCAATATTTTCATAAATCACCTTGAAACTTAAAGATAAATGATTGTTATCATCTCCGATAATTTTCTTCTTCGGCATGGAAAACGCTGTACTCACGTTTGGACTATTAACTGATCCTGTAAAATCAAAAGCTCTCTCACTTCATCTTATTTGGGAGTCTAATCTATAATACCATTCTTACTTTGACTATTTGCATAACAAATTATATTCTTCTACTGTATAACGTATAATATTCTTCTACTGCTGCGTGGCAGGTAATTATGGCTCCCTTTGGCTGCCATTGTGCGCTTCATTTGGCTACAATTGTCACATGATCCACGATTTTTGTCGTAAAAAACCGCGCACAGCAGATGTTTGTTTTTGATCTCATGCGATCGAAAAAAATATTAAACACATTTGATTTCAAAAATTGGTCGCTTGCAATAAAAATCGCAGATTTTTTGCACCGAAGACAAAAATCGCATGTCGCAAAGGTAAAAATCTGCTGTGTACGCTCGGCTTTAGATTTATTAGATGAGACGTACGGACGAACGAACGAGCCAGTTTGAGCGATCTCATTTTAGTGTTCGCTTCTGTTACATGAGCGATAACTCAGACTCAGGTAAACTTGACTCAGATCTTGGCTTGATACTTGACTCAGGTAATAAGTCTAATTAGATTTATTACTTGAGTCCCAGTTATCGCTCATCAGACCGAGACTAATACAAAACCGAGGTCGCTCAAACTGGTTTGAGCGTCCTAGCATTTATTAAATAATTGATAAAAAAAATGCTTGAGAAGCAATGTCTGCGATGTTGCTTTAGACTTATCACCTGAGTCGTACGGACGAAAGAACTAGCCAGTTTGAGCGATCTTATTTTAGTATTCGCCTCTGTTACATGAGCGATAACTCAGACTCAGGTAAACTTGACTCAGATCTTGGCTTGATACTTGACTCAGGTAATAAGTCTAATTAGATTTATTATTTGAGTCCCAGTTATCGCTCATCAGACCGAGACTAATACAAAACATTCTTCCGCTGACAATATGCTCATTACCTGAAATCAGAAAGTAGCTTGGTAATTGTAATTGTAATTGTAATTGTAATTGTAATTGTAATTGTAACATTATTTAATGTTAGTGCCTACAATAGTGGTTACACTAATTTAAACTAACATAAAGCAAACTTCAGAAATTGCATTAAGTTTTGTATTCTACTGCATCTTGCAGACTGAGCATGAACATTGTCTATCAAGAAACCAATTCTTGACCAGTTTTTTTAACTGTTTACTATTTGAAGCTGATTAGAAGGGAGTGAGTTCCATATTTTCGGCCCTTGAAAATGAAGCAGTCTGTCATGACATGCGTGAGAGTGAATTATAGAAAAGGTGATGAAAACATTTGTTGTTTTGAAAATGCTCTCCTGTGTGTGAACCTGCTTAGCGAAGTAGCTGCGTTTAATTTAACTCAGTCAGTGCCGAAGGTAGGTCTTACGAGGAAGCGTGGGAAATGAAGGTTCAAATTTTTGAATTTTCGATTACCTGCGATGTCAAGAATGTTTTGATTAGGGGTGTGGCAGAGTACGCAGCAGATAGAAAAGTGTTTTTGCTGTGTCTTCCATCAAGAGCTAGAACTTTATTTTAATTACCTTCAATGCAACAGCAAAGAAAAATATTTAGATTTTTATTTTTCTGTGCTTTCATCTGAGCATCCGAGTTTTCGTTTGAGCGTTTCGCTGCTTTTCAAGCAAAATTGTTTACGATTTGGAGGCTATGTTACCAAAATATTGCTCGTCAAACATTCTTTGCTTGGGCCAGGAAAAAAATCTTTTTGAAACTTTAAAAAACTTTGCTTAGAGAATTTCAGCTCGATTCGCCCAACTTCCTTTTCGCCCAAGCTGGTCTTTTCGCCCAACATTCTTGGTCGTTTCGTCCAACTAAATTATTTGCGATTTATCACTTGTTTTATCACTAAAACACTCACCAAGACGATAATCGGGGGTTTGGGGGCAGAGCCCCAATGTTATTAATCAAATAATTGACAAACTATAGGGAAGAAGTTACCTGTGTCATTTCAGGTTGGGCGAAACGACTATGATGGGTTGAGCGAAACATCTTAGCAGGATGGGCGAAAAGGAAGTTGGGCGGATCGGTGGCTGGGCGTAATGTCTTGAAAGCTCGAGCAATGTTTTGTGACGTGGTCAAACATTCAACATTGCTTGAAAAGAAAATTGCATATGTTGTGTTAGACTTATTACCGAAGACTTAAGCACCAGTTTTCAATCATCAACCGGAGACTAATATCAAACCGAGATCACTCAAACTTTGGAAGCAATGTTTGGTCGATCGTTTGGCCAGAGCTGACGGCTTGTTGGAGAAAAAAATTTGTGAAGAGCATCAAAGCCTACTAAACCAAAGGTTTTTCAAAAGAAAGTCTCACTGGAACAAATGCGAATTCCAAGTCTGAGAAAGTTTAACGAAAACAGAATTAGTTTACAATCAATTATTATATGTTGTTCTTAAATACGGCTGTTCGGACCGGCAACGGCGGAACCCTTATGGTTCTTCACCCGTCCATACAAGCCGTATTGACCGGCATTGATATAACCGCGTGATATAGCCACGTAATTTCTCATTGATGAAGTGAGAGAGATTGAGATGGGAAAATGAAATACTGAAAAATAGTGCTTTTAGAGTCAACAATCTCCAACAAAGTTCGAAAATATTCAATATTGTTTTTAAGACCATATAATAAAGCCTTTATTGAACGATTGCTCGGTCAATGGAGGAAAATATTCGGACCTCAGCTTCTTGTACGGACCTCACTACGTTCGATCCGTACATCATGCTTTGGTCCCAATATTTTCCAGCATTGACCTCGCAATCGTTCAATAACCGCATAATACTCCCGATATCATTTAACAAAATTTTTGATACCTCAATTTCTTTGCCTCCAACAAATAATGTTTCTCCTTCTTTCAAAGCCGCAAGTTCAGAGCTCTTGTAGCTTGATGTTTTGCCAATGCTGCGTAGGAGATAAGAACTGAATTATGTTTTTTTAGCAACAGTTTGCCAGAAGGTAGCTTCAGCGCAGACTATTAGGCCATGGCAAAATGATCAAACATTATTTGTCAAACATTTGAAATTTCCTTATCAAACAATGTTTGGGCATTTGGCAATTGTTACTTGACCGCGTACAAAATGTTTCACTTGCAATGCTTTGCGACGTGGCCATACGGTGAAACATTTCGGTTGAAAAGCAAATTTCATAGGTTTGACAAACAATGTTTGATCTTTTGGCCAGGGCTTGAACTGATTTCTGTTCCGACAGATGATCCACAATTCCTCGCTTTGAAGCGTATATCCCCGGGGGACTTAATATAATTTTGGTACGGGTATGTGGCGCCCATATGGACAGATTTTTGGCCTTGCAATTATCTCAAGGTGGATATGATTTCAATCGAGACCCAATATAGCAGGGTGGATTATTGAATAAAGTTGCAACATTACGCTTTATTTGAGTCCTAATAGTGTCAATATTGTGTTGAAGATGTTCACTGTGCAATTAGAAGCAATAATATGGCCTAGAAAGTCATATTGTTCTCATATTCCGCTTGTTATTTTGCATAATATAGGGTCAGTGAAGGTGAAATGATGTTTTAGCGCCAGTCGCTAGGATCTTAGTAGTAGGTTAACTTATCGAGACCTTGACCCTGGCTGTGACGCTACCTTGGCTTGGCTCAAACCCTGACCATACTGAGATCCTGACACCACAAGTCAGCTGGATTACGCCACAACGCCACAGCACCTTCAGCTTCAACATTATAAGTGGGTGGGTCTGTATAAATCTTGGTGGTACATCCCCATCCATCCATATGTCAACTATCCTTCAACTCTGTGGAACTGCAATAAAGTGCAATCAAGAGCAAAGCAAAAAAGTTTCCCATGATCAAACACTATCCAACATTTGTCCAAAACGTCAACCATCTGAATGATTGACAATCTCTCCAACAATCATGTAATTTATGGTCTGCGGTTAGAGAATTGACAGTAGATGAAAACGACGAACACTCACTCTTTGCCTTCTTCGTCTTTCAAAACAACTTGTCTTCCACTGACAACAAGAATTCCTGCAAAACAAAGATATTAAGATACGTTAAATGTGAATCTCTACATTATCTCAGTCAGGCCAATTCTTTGCAAATTGTTTTCTTGCTATACTCCCTGGGAGTATATTTTGACTTGTACAGCCATACATTCAGCACTTTGAGAGTCTTTGAGGCCTTTATGAAAACAATACGAATTTTACACAATTGGTTAAGTGCTGTATCAACAAAAGGACAAACATTTCCGGTTGTGAAGGTGCTGTGGCGTCGTGGTGTAATCCAGCTGACTCGTGGTGTCAGAAGCTCAGTGTGGTCAGGGATCGAGCCCAGCCACGGTAGCGTCACAGCCAGGGTCGAGGTCTCGATTGGCTAACCTACTACTGAGATCCTAGCGACTGGCGCTAAAACACCATTTCACCTTCACCTTCACCTTCACCTTGTAACCAATCCTGGAAATGACCTGGACAGAGCCATGCTAAACTTTGGTGGTCTGATGGGAATTGGTGTTTCATGGAAGTTTATCATTCCATTGTCGTTGTTCCAATTTATGGAACAAAAAAATAAGCTGTTCACAATGGACGGAACAATAGTGAGAACAAATCGTTCCATCAAATTTTTTGCCCTAGACAAGTATCCAATCTCAAGAGAATAGCTCTTAGCAATAACACATGCTTTACCACAAAAACTGTATCTTTCTGTTTTCTGGGCAAGTTATTCTGTTCACACAGGAGCAAAACCGAAATGATTGTGTACCATTCCACTTTTTTGATCACTTTAAAAAGCATTCTGATTTCTGAAATGGAATGATAAGTCTGGATTGTTCCTTGTGTGAACCCAACCCCTCAGCGTACCACATTTTAGAACGAAACAACTTGGAACGGTACGCAATTGTTCCTATATGAAGGGAGTCTTAGTTGTATTGTAGTAGAATATAGAAAAATTCAGATAACATACCATCTCCATCCCATTTCTTGTGCTAAACAAAATGAAATAAAAGATTAATCATATGCAACATGTCTGGTGGGCAAAATGGTTAAAAAAGCAGAATTACAGTGTTAATGAGATTCAGAAAGTTTGTTACCTTTTTCTTGGAGGCTTTACACCTTAAAGATTTGAAAATATTGCATTCATTAATAATGAGAGGGTATCATTAAGAGCGTTACATATTTACAAAATGTGCAATGCTCTGATGCTGTAACTAGAAGGATTTAAGAATTGTGCTTACCAAACTACATTGAAATATTTTGAAGTTAGGTTATCATCACATCTAGCTGCAGGTTTATCTAAAATAAGAGAGAGAGATTCGATGTAACCACTATAACGTAACTGAAAGGCTTTCCAGACATTTTGCCCCAGGGTGCATTCTATTTTGCTCCCACGCCAGAGAAAATGCCAACCAAATAAGATTGCGATAACCAGCGGTAACATTTTCAGGAATACTAGTATGCCTGAAAATATTTCCGCTGGTTATTGCAATTTTGAAGTTTTGTACAACTCGAGGACTATTCACTTAACCAAATCTGATTTCATGCCGAAAGAAGCAATAGATCTATTCAATAGAAATAATAGAACTGAAATAATAGACTCGGCTACTGTTTTTCAGAAGGATCCATGTCAGGAGGCCAATAAAGTTTTGAACTCCATGCCAGAGATCTCTATCGTAAATTGTAAGCTACATGGAATGCATAATGGGTTTTTCCCAATATCTGATTCATCCAACTTCCCTTTTGCCCAAACCAGGGACACCGGAGAGATGGTAGGGCAAGAGGGGCAGCCAGGAATGTAAGGGCAATTGAGATGAACAATTAGCAGGGTTTGGTGGTACTCCCCTAGAAAATTTTTTGTGTCCACGTCCTTTGGATTGGCTTAAAATGCAACAAAAGTTTTTCAACGAGTGTAAATAATGTTTTTTACGACATTTTTGGCTATGTCTCCACCTGTACGCATTTCGAATGGCACAATAATGTTGTCAAAGTCAATTATCGATTTAAATTAAATAGGCACTTTTGCCCCCTTGCCCCCATTAAGCATTAAGAAAGGGAAGGAGGGGCACTTGCCCCCCCCCCCCTGTGCCCCCCTTTCCGGCATCCCTGGCCCAAGCATAAGCTTCTTGATTATCACACTAGTGACTGACTGTTCCCGTAATGGGCCACATTAATCTATAAGCACTACACTGTTGTTGATATGCACTTCTGTGGTGATATTTTTGCGTACTGTGGTCGATACACACTGCTTTGGTGGGTTATTATGCTTTATGTGGTGGTTTTATTTGCTTTATTGTTGTGGATAAGCACTACCGTGGTTTCGTGTAATTTTTTACATACAAAATCCATCACAGTAAGCAAAAATACCACACATCAAGCATAGTAACCCACCAAAAATACCACCACATCAAGCATAGTTACCCACCAAAAATACCACCACATCAAGCATAATAACCCTCCTAACCCACCACAGTGGCGTGAGGTATCTACAAAGGAATATGGTCATGGAACATCTTGACGGAACAAGCACACATCCCCATCTACAAGAAAGTCTAGCAGCCCCCCCTGGACGTTCTCAATTACCAGATTTCGATTCTTGAAATGAACTCTTTAAACCTGAATGGTAATCTTTTGGGTTTTTGAAAGCTTTCTTGGCCAAAAATCTATTCTCTTTATTCACCAACGACGGGGAGAATTCCGTAGCATCTTTGGAAGACTTTCCTTCAGCCTTCTGTTCCTCATTGTTCCGACGGGGCTCCTGGTCGGAAAGCTTTTGAACGCCTATGGTGGGCGAAGAAGAGGCCTTTTCGTTTGTTGAGAATGGTGTGCAAAATTTCCTCTTTTTGAACGGTCTAGAGCAAACAGATGGAGCAGCTGAGCGTCTCATTCTAAAAAATAAGAATTATTCTTTACATAACTTCAAAGAGTGCATATATGTGTTCAATTTTCCGTTTTATTCTCATTTTTTATCAGTCTCCGATGCACTGCTAGTTTACCGCCATTCGCCATCAACGAAATCGTTTCGATGTTGTTGTTGTTGAAAATCTATTGAAAAAAGTCCGGGAGCGCTGAGGAGCGCTGAAATACAGCCACCTTGAAACAAATTAAATTCTTGAAATACATTAAAATGTATTCACATAAATTATAGATCAATGAAACAATTTAAGTACTTTTCATCACAATTCAAGTGCTTTGTGGTACTTCTCAGTACTTGAGGGTACTTCTTGGTACTTTATGGTACTTGTCGGTACTTGAGGGTACTTCTTGGTACTTTATGGTACTTGTCGGTACTCTGTGATACTTCTTGGTACTTCAGGGTACTTCTCGGTACTTCATGGTACTTGTCAGTACTTTGTGGTACTTCTCAGTACTTGGTGGTACTTCTTGGTACTTGAGGGTACTTCTCGGTACTTTGTGGTACTCGTCAGTACTTGTTGGTACTCGTCAGTACTTGTTGGTACTTGTCAGTACTGCGCGGGTAATGTCAGTGGTACTTCTTAGTACTTTGTGTACTCGTCAGTACTTTGTGGTACTTGTCAGTACCTTTGGTACTTATCAGTACTTTGTGGTACTCGCCAGGACTCTGTGCAGGGCTGTCGCTATGGGGGGCGTGCAGGGGGGAGGGTGCGGCACCTCCCTGGCCACGTTGCGTTGTCGGTAACTGAGAAATTAAGGCCCAAAATAGTTCTAGTGTAAGCAATAATGTCATTGGAATAATCTCCGGTCCGTCAAAAATTTTCTACAACGAAAGCATTGTTCAGCGAATATTCTATTTTTCTTTGCATAAACCATTTGAGGATCACAAAATCACTCTAAAACCACAAATATTCTAGTATGCAGAGAATTTTTGTTAGAAAAAATAATCTCAAAAAGGTACTCATGTAAGTTTGTAACTGGTTTTTGCTGTGATTATGTATTTTTTCGTCTATCCAGAATTTTGGATTATCCGCACACATTTTGAAAATCCCATGTCCCGAGTAGGCTTTATTAATCGAATAACTACTGTAATTTGAAAAGCAAAAACATGGCTCAGTGCTGGAGATGAATGCTCCCCACTTGCATCCACAATGCCGAGACAATGTGGCTGAGGCGTCGCATCTTACGGTGGTTCCCGTTACAGGAAATCGCTATTCTCCCGTGAATCTTCGGCCAGCCAAGGGGGAGGGACTATCCGGCCCCCAGACCATGTGCTTACGCTTGGATATCCCGCCAGCTTCCGACTCACACACTGAACAATAATGTAAAAACCCCTTCTCCTACTGATAGAATTTCTGTAAGTAATTCAGGCAATTGTGGGAAAACTTTTTCACGCATGCGTCATTTCTTGACTCGCGGATGTGAGAAAAATAAATTCATTGCTCTACGGAAAATTCAATTCCTTGCGGATGTATAAATTCCCTGCTCTGCAGTAGTGCTAAAAGGCAAAATTAACAACTAATGTCAAATTACTGTCTTGTAAACGACAATTTTTAACCTGAATTTTTCCTCGCTTTGACTACACCAAGAGTACTGCGCAACGCGTTTCTATTACGCGTACGAATATTCTATTATCTCCATTCGTTAATGGTCTAATGGGGTCGCAACACCCCACAATCATTCTAATATGTCATAGTCATCTTTGACGTCGATCTCTATTGCATTGGCAAACTGGATAACGGCTCAGAAAATTACTGTGAACTACCACAAAGTACTGACAAGTACCACAAAGTACTGACAAGTACCAAAAAGTACGGAGAAGTACCATGAAGTACGGAGAAGTACGACAGAGTACTGAGAAGGACCGCAAAGTACCGAGAAGTACCCTCAAGTACCAAGAAGTACCACAAAGTACTGACAAGTACCACAAAGTACTGACGAGTACCAAAAAGTACTGACGAGTACCAAAAAGTACTGACGAGTACCACAAAGTACTGAGAAGTACCACAAAGTACTGACAAGTACCATAACGTGCCAGAAATGCTGCTGGAATACAACTAATTAGTATAATTCATCATAATTTATTTAATTTATTTCAAGGTTGGATATATTGCAGTAGAGCCGGCATCTCGCTCCAAAAAGTTGTATACAGCTGAATACAGCTGTACATTGAATATATAGATGTACCTTGTGCATATACACATATGGCTGCGTTTATGGTGCATACAATGTGTATACTATTTAAAGCAAATTCAAGACTATACGTCACTTGTATAAGGATACTACCACGGTACTTAGATGGTATACTATTGAAAGTGAAAAAAGACAGTATTTCATTCCTTATAGACACGTTTTGGTACTTGCTGGGCTTGTTCAATATTTTTTTGTCTTTCTAATTTTTTTCTGTTGAGACATAACCTTATCAAGTATGTTAACAGGTAAAATATTTAAAGCAAATTGAAGACTAGTACGTCACTTGTAGAATTGATATTTTTGGTACTGTTTGGCTCTTTAGTCGCTTTTGTCTTTCTGGTTTATAACTGTTGAGACACGACCTAATTAAGTACGCTAACAGGTAAGACCAGCTACACAGTTAAAAGTCTTTTCCAAGTGGGATACATGTCTATCATTCGATTCTAAAATATGATTCGCGTTAGGTAACTAGTTTTGTAGAGTGTTGACGCACATTGACTATCAAAAGGACAAAACAAGACCAGCAAGGCAAAAATAAGTTTTCTTCAAGTCGGATGTTGGTTTGTTACAGGGGAGGGGGTTCTTCCATTGTAAAGGTACCTCAAGTACTGACAAGGACCACAAAGTACGGAGAAGAACTACAAAGTACGGAGAAGTACCACAAAGTGCTGACAATTACAATAAAGTACTGAGAAGTACCACAAAGTAATGAGGAGTACCACAAAGAATTGACAAGTACCACAAATACCAAGAAGTACCACAAAGCACCGACAAGTACCATAAAGTACCAAGAAGTACCCTCAAGTACCGAGAAGTACTTCAAAATACTGAAAAGTACCACAAAGTACTGACAAGTACCACAAAGTACGTAGAAGAACTACAAAGTACGGAGAAGTACCACAAAGCGCTGACAAGTACAATAAAGTACTGAGAAGTACCACAAAGTAATGAGGAGTACCACAAAGAATTGACAAGTACCACAAATACCAAGAAGTACCACAAAGCACCGACAAGTACCATAAAGTACCAAGAAGTACCCTCAAGTACCGAGAAGTACTTCAAAATACTGAAAAGTACCACAAAGTACTGACAAGTACCACAAAGTACGTAGAAGAACTGCATAGTACGGAGAAGTACCACAGAGTAATGAGAAGTACCACAAAGAACTGACAAGTACCACAAAGTACCGAGAAGTACCACAAAGTACTGAGAAGTACCACAAGGTACTGGGAAGTACCACAAAGTACTGAGAAGTACCGCAAAGTACTGAGAACTACCAACAAGTACTGATGAGTACCATAAAGAACCGATAAGTACCCTCAAGTACCAAGAAGTACCAAAAAGTACCGAAAAGTACCACAAAGTACTGACGAGTACCAAAAAGTACGGAGAAGTACCATGAAGTACGGAGAAGTACGACAGAGTACTGAGAAGGACCGCAAAGTACCGAGAAGTACCCTCAAGTACCAAGAAGTACCACAAAGTACTGACAAGTATCACAAAGTACTTACGAGTACCACAAAGTACTGACGAGTACCAACAAGTACTGAGAAGTACCACAAAGTACTGACAAGTACCATAACGTGCCAGAAATGCTGCTGGAATACAACTAATTAGTATAATTCATCATAATTTATTTACTTTATTTCAAGGTTGGATATATTTCAGTAGAGCCGGCATCTCGCTCCAAAAAGCTGTATACAGCTGTATATAGCTGTACATTGAGTATATAGATGTACCTTGTGCATATACGCATATGGCTGCGTTTATGGTGCATACAATGTGTATACTATTGAGTATATAGCTGTATTTGGAGCATATAGGCATATGCCCCACTTTATGATGCTTAAGGATACTACCACGGTACTTAGATGGTATACTATTGAAAGTGAAAAAAAAACAGTATTTCATTCCTTATAGACACGTTTTGGTACTTGCTGGGCTTGTTCAATATTTTTTTGTCTTTCTAATTTTTTTCTGTTGAGACATAACCTTATCAAGTATGTTAACAGGTAAAATATTTAAAGCAAATTGAAGACTAGTACGTCACTTGTAGAATTGATATTTTTGGTACTGTTTGGCTCTTTAGTCGCTTTTGTCTTTCTGGTTTAAAACTGTTGAGATACGACCTAATTAAGTACGCTAACAGGTAAGACCAGCAACACAGTTAAAAGTCTTTTCCAAGTGGGATACATGTCTATCATTCGATTGTAAAATATGATTCGCGTTAGGTAACTAGTTTTGTAGAGTGTTGACGCACATTGACTATCAAAAGGACAAAACAAGACCAGGAAGGCAAAAATAAGTTTTCCTCAAGTCGGATGTTGGTTTATTACAGGGGAGGGGGTTCTTCCATAGTAAAGGTACCTCAAGTACTGACAAGGACCACAAAGTACGGAGAAGAACTACAAAGTACGGAGAAGTACCACAAAGTGCTGACAAGTACAATAAAGTACTGAGAAGTACCACAAAGTGCTGAGAAGTACCACAAAGTATTGACAAGTACCACAAAATACCAAAAAGTACCACAAAGCACCGACAAGTACCATAAAGTACCAAGAAGTACCCTCAAGTACCGAGAAGTACTTCAAAATACTGAAAAATACCGCAAAGTACTGACAAGTACCATAAAGAACAGATAAGTACCCTCAAGTAGCAAGAAGTACCACAAGGTACTGACAAGTACCACAAGTGCTGACGAGTACCACAAAGTGTGTTTAAGTACCAAAGAGTACAAAAAAGTACCACAGAGTACTGAGAAGTACCAACAAGAACTGACAAGTACCACAAAATGCCAAGAAGTACCACAAGGAACCGACAAGTACCATACTGACAAGTACCATAAAGTACCGAGAAGCACCCTCAAGTACCAAGAAGTACCACAAAGTACTGAGAAGTACCGCGCAAATTACTGAGAACTACCACAAAGTACTGACGAGTACCACAAAGTACGTAGAAGAACTACAAAGTACGGAGAAGTACCACAAAGCGCTGACAAGTACAATAAAGTACTGAGAAGTACCACAAAGTAATGAGGAGTACCACAAAGAATTGACAAGTACCACAAATACCAAGAAGTACCACAAAGCACCGACAAGTACCATAAAGTACCAAGAAGTACCCTCAAGTACCGAGAAGTACTTCAAAATACTGAAAAGTACCACAAAGTACTGACAAGTACCACAAAGTACGTAGAAGAACTGCATAGTACGGAGAAGTACCACAGAGTAATGAGAAGTACCACAAAGAACTGACAAGTACCACAAAGTACCGAGAAGTACCACAAAGTACTGAGAAGTACCACAAGGTACTGGGAAGTACCACAAAGTACTGAGAAGTACCGCAAAGTACTGAGAACTACCAACAAGTACTGATGAGTACCATAAAGAACCGATAAGTACCCTCAAGTACCAAGAAGTACCAAAAAGTACCGAAAAGTACCACAAAGTACTGACGAGTACCAAAAAGTACGGAGAAGTACCATGAAGTACGGAGAAGTACGACAGAGTACTGAGAAGGACCGCAAAGTACCGAGAAGTACCCTCAAGTACCAAGAAGTACCACAAAGTACTGACAAGTACCACAAAGTACTTACGAGTACCAAAAAGTACTGACGAGTACTAACAAGTACCACAAAGCACCAAGAAGTACCACAAAGTACTGACGAGTACCAACAAGTACTGAGAAGTACCACAAAGTACTGACAAGTACCATAACGTGCCAGAAATGCTGCTGGAATACAACTAATTAGTATAATTCATCATAATTTATTTACTTTATTTCAAGGTTGGATATATTTCAGTAGAGCCGGCATCTCGCTCCAAAAAGCTGTATACAGCTGTATATAGCTGTACATTGAGTATATAGATGTACCTTGTGCATATACGCATATGGCTGCGTTTATGGTGCATACAATGTGTATACTATTGAGTATATAGCTGTATTTGGAGCATATAGGCATATGCCCCACTTTATGATGCTTAAGGATACTACCACGGTACTTAGATGGTATACTATTGAAAGTGAAAAAAAAACAGTATTTCATTCCTTATAGACACGTTTTGGTACTTGCTGGGCTTGTTCAATATTTTTTTGTCTTTCTAATTTTTTTCTGTTGAGACATAACCTTATCAAGTATGTTAACAGGTAAAATATTTAAAGCAAATTGAAGACTAGTACGTCACTTGTAGAATTGATATTTTTGGTACTGTTTGGCTCTTTAGTCGCTTTTGTCTTTCTGGTTTATAACTGTTGAGACACGACCTAATTAAGTACGCTAACAGGTAAGACCAGCTACACAGTTAAAAGTCTTTTCCAAGTGGGATACATGTCTATCATTCGATTCTAAAATATGATTCGCGTTAGGTAACTAGTTTTGTAGAGTGTTGACGCACATTGACTATCAAAAGGACAAAACAAGACCAGCAAGGCAAAAAATAAGTTTTCTTCAAGTCGGATGTTGGTTTGTTACAGGGGAGGGGGTTCTTCCATTGTAAAGGTACCTCAAGTACTGACAAGGACCACAAAGTACGGAGAAGAACTACAAAGTACGGAGAAGTACCACAAAGTGCTGACAATTACAATAAAGTACTGAGAAGTACCACAAAGTAATGAGGAGTACCACAAAGAATTGACAAGTACCACAAATACCAAGAAGTACCACAAAGCACCGACAAGTACCATAAAGTACCAAGAAGTACCCTCAAGTACCGAGAAGTACTTCAAAATACTGAAAAGTTCCACAAAGTACTGACAAGTACCACAAAGTACGTAGAAGAACTGCATAGTACGGAGAAGTACCACAGAGTAATGAGAAGTACCACAAAGAACTGACAAGTACCACAAAGTACCGAGAAGTACCACAAAGTACTGAGAAGTACCACAAGGTACTGGGAAGTACCACAAAGTACTGAGAAGTACCGCAAAGTACTGAGAACTACCAACAAGTACTGATGAGTACCATAAAGAACCGATAAGTACCCTCAAGTACCAAGAAGTACCAAAAAGTACCGAAAAGTACCACAAAGTACTGACGAGTACCAAAAAGTACGGAGAAGTACCATGAAGTACGGAGAAGTACGACAGAGTACTGAGAAGGACCGCAAAGTACCGAGAAGTACCCTCAAGTACCAAGAAGTACCACAAAGTACTGACAAGTACCACAAAGTACTTACGAGTACCAAAAAGTACTGACGAGTACCACAAAGTACTTAGAAGTACCACAAAGTACTGACAAGTACCATAACGTGCCAGAAATGCTGCTGGAATACAACTAATTAGTATAATTCATCATAATTTATTTAATTTATTTCAAGGTTGGATATATTTCAGTAGAGCCGGCATCTCGCTCCAAAAAGCTGTATACAGCTGTATATAGCTGTACATTGAGTATATAGATGTACCTTGTGCATATACGCATATGGCTGCGTTTATGGTGCATACAATGTGTATACTATTGAGTATATAGCTGTATTTGGAGCATATAGGCATATGCCCAACTTTATGATGCTTAAGGATACTACCACGGTACTTAGATGGTATACTATTGAAAGTGAAAAAAAAACAGTATTTCATTCCTTATAGACACGTTTTGGTACTTGCTGGGCTTGTTCAATATTTTTTGTCTTTCTAATTTTTTCTGTTGAGACATAACCTTATCAAGTATGTTAACAGGTAAAATATTTAAAACAAATTCAAGACTAGTACGTCACTTGTAGAATTGATATTTTTGGTACTGTTTGGCTCTTTAGTCGCTTTTGTCTTTCTGGTTTATAACTGTTGAGACACGACCTAATTAAGTATGCTAACAGGTAAGACCAGCAACACAGTTATAAGTCTTTTCCAAGTGGGATACATGTCTATCATTCGATTCTAAAATATGATTCGCGTTAGGTAACTAGTTTTGTAGAGTGTTGACGCACATTGACTATCAAAAGGACAAAACAAGACCAGCAAGGCAAAAATAAGTTTTCTTCAAGTCGGATGTTGGTTTGTTACAGGGGAGGGGGTTCTTCCATTGTAAAGGTACCTCAAGTACTGACAAGTACCACCAAGCACGGAGAAGAGCTACAAAGTACGGAGAAGTACCACAAAGCGCTGACAAGTACAATAAAGTACTGAGAAGTACCACAAAGTAATGAGAAGTACCACAAAGAATTGACAAGTACCACAAATACCAAGAAGTACCACAAAGCACCGACAAGTACCATAAAGTACCAAGAAGTACCCTCAAGTACCGAGAAGTACCACAAAATACTGAAAAATACCACAAAGTACTGACAAGTACCATTAAGTACCGAGAAGTACCACAAAGTACCAAGAAGCACCACAAAGTACTGACAAGTACCATAAAGTACCAAGAAGTACCCTCAAGTACCGAGAAGTACTTCAAAATACTGAAAAGTACCACAAAGTACTGACAAGTACCACAAAGTACGTAGAAGAACTGCATAGTACGGAGAAGTACCACAAGGTACTGGGAAGTACCACAAAGTACTGAGAAGTACCGCAAAGTACTGAGAACTACCAACAAGTACTGATGAGTACCATAAAG
Organism: Chrysaora quinquecirrha; assembly: GCA_014526335.1. Classification (NCBI taxonomy): domain Eukaryota; kingdom Metazoa; phylum Cnidaria; class Scyphozoa; order Semaeostomeae; family Pelagiidae; genus Chrysaora; species Chrysaora quinquecirrha. The sequence goes on from JACTAT010000040.1 coordinate 6,844,381, forward strand.
AACCGTTAAGTACCCTCAAGTACCAAGAAGTACCAAAAAGTACCGAAAAGTACCACAAAGTACTGACGAGTACCAAAAAGTACGGAGAAGTACCATGAAGTACGGAGAAGTACGACAGAGTACTGAGAAGGACCGCAAAGTACCGAGAAGTACCCTCAAGTACCAAGAAGTACCACAAAGTACTTAGAAGTACCACAAAGTACTGAGAAGTACCACAAAGTACTGACAAGTACCATAACGTGCCAGAAATGCTGCTGGAATACAACTAATTAGTATAATTCATCATAATTTATTTAATTTATTTCAAGGTTGGATATATTTCATTAGAGCCGGCATCTCGCTCCAAAAAGCTGTATACAGCTGTATATAGCTGTACATTGAGTATATAGATGTACCTTGTGCATATACGCATATGGCTGCGTTTATGGTGCATACAATGTGTATACTATTGAGTATATAGCTGTATTTGGAGCATATAGGCATATGCCCAACTTTATGATGCTTAAGGATACACCCACGGTACTTAGATGGTATACTATTGAAAGTGAAAAAAAAAACAGTATTTCATTCCTTATAGACACGTTTTGGTACTTGCTGGGCTTGTTCAATATTTTTTTGTCTTTCTAATTTTTTTCTGTTGAGACATAACCTTATCAAGTATGTTAACAGGTAAAATATTTAAAACAAATTCAAGACTAGTACGTCACTTGTAGAATTGATATTTTTGGTACTGTTTGGCTCTTTAGTCGCTTTTGTCTTTCTGGTTTATAACTGTTGAGACACGACCTAATTAAGTACGCTAACAGGTAAGACCAGCAACACAGTTATAAGTCTTTTCCAAGTGGGATACATGTCTATCATTCGATTCTAAAATATGATTCGCGTTAGGTAACTAGTTTTGTAGAGTGTTGACGCACATTGACTATCAAAAGGACAAAACAAGACCAGCAAGGCAAAAATAAGTTTTCTTCAAGTCGGATGTTGGTTTGTTACAGGGGAGGGGGTTCTTCCATTGTAAAGGTACCTCAAGTACTGACAAGTACCACCAAGCACGGAGAAGAACTACAAAGTACGGAGAAGTACCACAAAGTGCTGACAAGTACAATAAAGTACTGAGAAGTACCGCAAAGTGCTGAGAAGTACCACAAAGTATTGACAAGTACCACAAAATACCAAAAAGTACCACAAAGTACCGACAAGTACCATAAAGTACCAAGAAGTACCACAAAGTACTGACAAGTACCATGAAGCACTGAGAAGTACCACAAAGTACCGAGAAGTACCGCAAAGTACTGACAAGTACCATAAAGAACCGATAAGTACCCTCAAGTAGTAAGAAGTACCAAAAAGTACCGACAAGTACCACAATGTACTTACGAGTACCAACAAGTACTAACAAGTACCATAAAGTACTGACAAGTACCATAAAGAACCGATAAGTACCCTCAAGTAGTAAGAAGTACCAAAAAGTACCGACAAGTACCACAATGTACTGACGAGTACCAACAAGTACTAACAAGTACCATAAAGTACTGACAAGTACCATAAAGTGTGTATAAGTACCAAAGAGTACAGAAAAGTGCCACAGAGTACTGAGAAGTACCAACAAGAACCGACAAGTACCACAAAATGCCAAGAAGTACCACAAAGAACCGACAAGTACCATACTGACAAGTACCATAAAGTACCGAGAAGTACCATCAAGTAGCAAGAAGTACCACAAAGTACTGAGAAGTACCGCGCAAATTACTGAGAACTACCACAAAGTACTGACGAGTATCACAAAGTACGTAGAAGAACTGCATAGTACGGAGAAGTACCACAGAGTAATGAGAAGTACCAACAAGTACTGACAAGTACCACAAAGAACTGACAAGTACCAGAAAGTACCGAAAAGTATCACAAAGTACAGACGAGTACCACAATCTACCGTCAAGTACCACAATGTACTGACGAGCACCATAAAGTACTGAGAAGTACCATAAAGTCCCGAGAAGTACCTTCAAGAAGCAAGAAGTACCGCCAAGTACTGAGAAGTACCGCAAAGTACTGAGAACTACCACAAAGTACTAACGAGTACCACAAAGTATGGACAAGTACCATAAAGTACCGAGAAGTACCACAAAGTACCAAGAAGTACCACAAAGTACTAACAAGTACCATAGAGCTCATTAATTGTGATGAGAAATACTTAAATTGTTCATTAATTGATTCCGATTTCTGTTGATGTAAATTATCTATAATTTATGTGAATGTATTTTAATATACTTTACTTCGGTGTATTTCAAGAAATTTGATTTATTTTAAGGTGGATATACTTCAGTTCTCCTAAAAGTCCTTTAAGGTTAGAGAGGTGGGAGGATCTGATTATGCGCATTACGTACGGCGGGAAATGAAAATTGAAAACTCTGCTCTTGCTGTGGAAGTGATATAGTGACTCTCCTTCTTGGATCTTTCAAAGCAATAATCGCAATTAAATCTATGTTCAGCACTGGCATTCAACTAAATAAAGTTAAAGGATGTATTCAATTCCAGGGTTGATGAAAGACGATTTAAATATACCATCTTCAGAGTGGGTAAGGTTTAGGTAAAAATTTAGGCCCTAGTTTCCTAATTTTCTTTTGACTTCGTGTTTTTGGCACTGGACTTCTACTTGGTGTCAGTAATGTCTGGAGGTCCTTTATCGATAAATTTACGTGAAAAATTCAAGCTACTTCGTCAATGGCAAATACAACAGCAGGAAGACTTCTTACGAAAACAGATTGAGTACAAACAGCAAACTCTGCAAAATGAGAAAAAAATTAACCCATTATTATTATCAAGGCCAAGGGAAATCGATGTTGAAAACGAAGACAAGAATGAAGAGAACCGTGCATACAGCGAGGAAGAGGAATATGATGCTGTTCAAAATAGGAGATCGGAGAGGGAAGATAACATTAATCTTGGATTTATGCAAAGAATGTCTCCCGGTTCCCTGCAAAAAGCTTTGAGTGGTGCCCTTGTGGACATAGAGGTTGACAGAGCTGATAAGACAGCAGCCATAGACCTTAAAGATCAAGATGGTGCATTCCAAGACATTGAAAGTGCTGAAGAATATTCGGAAGTTGACATTGAAGATAATTATGAGACAAGTGATGCTAATTTATGGGACAAATCTACAGAAATGCAGACTGTAGTTTTCAAACCAAAGCAATCAAGTGATGACAAAGTGGTGACTGAAGAGGTGATGTCATCAGCAAGTTCGTTAGCAGGAAGCTTAAATGAATTGGATGGGGTTTATCCCATTGTTTACTCGGAAGATAATGTTTCTGAGAATGAAGATAAAGAAGAAGAGTCACAGAATTTGAGCATTGAAGCACAAATCACACCGATGGTAAGTAAAATGTCTGGGACAAGTGCAGTTTTGGGTGTCTAGAGGCTTTGTACTATGACTAGTTCCATGGACACACCCATACCCATTACATCATCAGAATTAAGCCTGGGAGTATCCAGGTCATTTCCAGGATGGGTTACCTCTTGGACATGCTTGGGCTTTGGGATATTGTAGAAACAACACCTTACCAAGGTGTAAAATTGGTACCTTAGTGATGAAGGCCTCAAAAAACTCTCAAAGTGCCAGGTTTATGACTGTACAAGGTAATATATACTCCCCAGGGAGTAAAGCAAAAAATAAATAATGAAAAATTAACATAAGCAAAGAGGGTAGATAATTCTAAAGCACTGTTGATTAATATGAAGATAGGGTGAAAAGCAATTCCTTTACCTTCAACTACAATCAACATCAAATAACAGAATAATTGAACTAAAAAGAGGGTGGAACTGAATGAATGAATATCTCAATTGATAGACCCCTTTATTCATTAGACACCCTTTGAACAGTAGAAAAATATTTTGTTCGAAAGGTCATTTTTTCATTTTGCTGACTAAAGCAACATAATGTCTAGACCATTTTTATAAAAGTTAAGGTAAGCACATGTCAAGATAGGGTATCTTGACATGCCCCTGGCTAGACAACGAAGCTACATCACATTTTATGACTTATATTTCTAACCATTAAGTCTTAAATTTTACCTCATTTCAGGCAAGTGATATCATCAATGGTGCTGTTCCTTTTGATGAAAGGCCTGCAAAGTCTAAGATAGGTAATTATACTTTTTGTGATACCTAACACCAATTAGATGTTATTTTAGAAACTGGTTGGGTTACAAGGCATTATATGGGGTGCTCACAACGCAAAGTTTTTCCCTAGGTAATGAAATAACATCCTTTGAAGAGCTAATAGAGAAACAGCTTCAAATTGATCATGAAAATAATAAGAAGGCTCAAATATCACAGAAGCAAGACAAATCTAGAAAACCCTTTTTGCGTAAGGGTGATGGAATTGCAAGGTTTGGTAAGAATTCATCAAAGTTTGGAAGCAGCAGTGTTAGAAGAATCCCAGAGAAGTCAAATACATTGCCTAATGCTGCAAAAGGATTGCCTAAAACATCACTCAAATTGGTTCCTGATGTTAAGCCTAGAGGGTATCCAATATCTGCTGGAAATCCAAAGGAAAATGTATGTCTACCTTCTCTTTAAAGCAAATAACTTTTATTTGGTATATCTGACTGTGTCTGGTATAACGAGTTGTTCGTCTTATGGGACGAATTTTTATAGATATTTTCTCAGGCTAATCACAGAAACCTGTACCTTGCGAAGATAGCAAGTGTGTATGCCTAACTAACTAACTAACTAACTAACTAACTAACTAACTAATTACCTAACTACTTACCTAACTAACTAACTAACTACCTAACTAACTAACTAACTACCTAACTAACTAACTAACTACCTAACTAACTAATTAACTCACTGACAAACTAACTAACCAACTAACAAACTAACTAACTAACTAACTAACTACCTAACTAACTAACCAACTAACTAACTTACTAACCAACTAACTAACTAACTACCTAACTACTTAACTAACTGTGAAGACATTTGATCGTGATAATCGCCCTGTTAGATAATCGGTAGATCATATCTGTGCGATCGTGGATTCGAGCGAACATTGAGCAATCGTGTCTTCATTGCAGTTTTGTGAAAGTAGAAATTGATTCAACATTCACAATGACTGCAATTCAGTTGCGATCTATTTCCATTATAGATCACAACTCGTAATGATCATCTAATACAATCATGATAATCTTATGATTGTTACAATCTTATTGTTGCCAGTATTTACTGACTATGGATCTGTAGAAAGCAGATTAATTGTCTAACTGATCCATTTCTAGGTTCCAAAGACAGGTGAGAGATCGAAGTTTGAAGACGAAGAGGAAATGCTCTCTCATCCCGCAATTAAATCATCAGCTATTAAGGGAAAAGACATTTCCAGGTATTGAAATCGTTCCTGAAGTTTTCATCACTACTGTAGCATTTTCAGAAGATTATACTGTTGCTTTTGTTGAGGTGTCAACCATTGCTTAAGTAAATCACATTAGAGTTTAGTACGCTATGTGATCATCGTATAACTCGCCTTTATGTCATACCACATCTACGTGGAATCCTTGTTGCTTTACAAGAAATCATTCAATGCTTGTATGAATCCTTATTATTTCTTAGCTGTATCTTCAATTGAATTTGCCTGCTTAGCCATCATCTTACCAAAATATGAAAAGGTTTTGTTTTCATTTTACATCAACAGAGAAAGTGCAACGCAAAAAGAATTCAACACTCATGCAAGCCCAGATTCTAGCATCGAAGCATCTTTTCAGAAAATGCTGCTAAAGTCTAATGCAAGAGAAAAGGTAGGCTATCTTACTTTATTAAAGCTGGTTTTTCTTCTTTGGTTATAGGCTTTAAGAAAGCGAACAAACCTTCCATGTTTTACTGTAAGAGTATGACTTGTTCTTTGCTGCAGGTTGATGATGAAGAGCTGGAAGAATTTGAATTACTGGAAGAAGCTGCTGCTGATACATCTCTTTCATCGAATGCATCTGTTGTCGTACGAATGATGTCTAAAGCTTCATCGTCAGTGAATACTAGAGCACAAAATGTCACTTCAAGTCCTTTACAGAAACCCATTTATCAAGCAAGTGAGTTTTATGATTTCATTTTCTGATGCACTAAGTGGAAGACTATTTTTAAGGAACCATAGTCAATTTTAACAATTTATTTGGCTTTTCTTAAAATGTGAATCCAAATTTCTTAACTTCTTTAGCGACAGTCGCTAGGATCTTGGAAGTAGATGAACTAATGAGATCTCGATCCTGCTGGCTGTGACGTTATCCGGGCTTGTGCTCAAACACCGATAACACTTAGTTCCTGACATCGCGAGCTAGTTGAGTTACACCACGATACCATAGCACCTTCATATAATGATGATAACCCTTTTCACTCTTTTCACCCACAGTTTGTTTAGAGTAGATTTTCGTCTTTATTAAGTTCGTATTAAGTTAGTTGCTTTGCCCTTAATTCTCTGTAAATGCTTATGAAATTTGTAGATTTCAATCAAGCTGTAAAAATAGAATCTTTCTTTTACTACAGAACGCGAAAGGAAGACGTCACCTCGATCTTATGAAAATCATTCCTTGTCTGTCAACATTGAGGACTCAGATGAAGATGATGATGTGGAAAGTTATCTTGCAAATGATATCCCAGATTTGATGAAATCAAGAGTGCCTAACTCAAATGATCTTTCTGACATAAAGGAGAACGGTAAGTGGTAGCTTAGTTATTTGAGGTCATACCTAACCCTGCAAAAGCATTTGTGCCTTTATATAAACGGTTTTCAACGCCTTTTCATCGGTTTGCAACCTCGTCCCCAGGGTGAATAGGCCTCTACGTAAAACTCCGCTGTCCATATTCGACCCTGGTATCGGCCTTGTCTATTCGCAATTTGATTGGCTGTTCTAACAATAGAAATTTTAAGTGACGTCACAGTTTCTTCAAATTTCACACCAAAATAGGCCGAAAACTTTTTGAAAAACATCTATAAAAACCAAATAATGACGCTACATGAGATATTGTATCTTGCCTTACAGTTATCAATGAAATCCTTTGCATTTCCTTTCTAAGAACATCTGCTTTCAGAATCTACATCTTGTTTTTATGCCTGGGCCAAAATTGCCAGTATTTTGGCAGATTTTGTGGCTGGTACCAGGGCCAAAATCGATTTGACGGTTGAGATTCGAGGAAATTCGATTTGGGGCCTGGGGACGAGGTTGTTTCATATGGTTACGGTATTTGGAATTGGAAGTGTTTTGGAGAGCACAATTGCAAGCTTTAACTATGCAACAAGTGCTATAATCTAAGATACTCTACTATAGTTGTTGGACATACCAGGCAAGGCTTCCTCAGAGCATAATTTTATCAGAATTCATAACCACAGTACCCTATGGTCAGGGCCGTAACTCTGTTATGAAACCTGATTGGCTGAAAGTATTCGAATGCGATGTATTATCCAGTAATGCATACGTCAAAAATGGGAAATGTCTAGATTTAGAACTCAACACCAAATGGCTTCGTTGTAATGGCTTCAAATACGATACTGGGGTAATCGTTGAGAGTTAGGACCATACCCTCTCCGTAGGGTAGTAAACCATAACTGTTTCCTTCAGGCAATAACGAAAATATTAACCCTCAGCCTCTGTACCAAACCTGGCAATCTCGATTTCGTACTGAAGGCTTTGGGTGAACATTTTCTTGTATTACCCTCAGAAACAGTTATTGTAGGCTTGATGATCAATATAATGCTGTTTGAGTCTTGATGTAAAGCAATTCAAACATTGGTCTTTCTCTTCTGTCTTTTAGATGAACATGCCATGACCTCTGTCGAGTTTCATGATCAGTCCGCTTGGGGTGATACTACACAATCAACTGATGATTTCGAATCGACTATAACTGAATCACCAAACGCTAAACCTATCAAAAATCGTTCACCGCGGCAAGAATCACCACCCCTACCTCTAATCTGATGAAGCAATTCTTTCCAAACCTTCAAAAGGAAAAGGTAAGTTGGATACCATGTTAAAAAGGCTATTTTCGTATTTGATTTAGGCTCTCTTCAAATTATAAATGTATTCAATGCAACATGTAACTGGCAACGTTTGACTTAGAGTCTTTGCGACCGCGACGAGATAAGTCTTTACATTACCAATACAATACGAATTCACTGGTTACCCTACTTACAAAATACTTAACAACACTGCAAGAACGATACAACCTGATGCAAAATAGCAAAATACTCTGACCACTCCGTGGTATTTTAGCAACCTACACTCCGGTGGTTACTCACTAATGTAGGCTGACAGGTATTACCCTCATATGGGATGGTTTTCTTAAAAATTCCTTCCTGTGGAGTGAGTGGCCAAGCTTCTCAGTCATTTCCTGTTAGACAGCTGAAGTTAAGCTTGGTCGTGTGAGGTCAGTATCTAGATGGGTGACTTTCCAGATGGATGACTAAACAACTCACTCTGCCGTCCTTCGGAAGGGACATGGAAAATCAAATTTCCTTAACATTTGGTCGACCCATATATTAAGAATCAATAGAGAGTAACAAAGCATGAAAAATAAAACTTGCACTGTTTTAAATAAGATATCAAGTAAAAAATGTCCGTGAATAGCAACAGAAAAGATGTTTGCTAAAGTTATCAGATTAGGCTTCTTGTGACGAATTTCTGAAATCAAATTATTAGGATTCGCCCTTTAGGTTTAATGTGTTTCCAGCAACACTTGCCGTGTTTAATGTTACAAATTTAGTGATTCTAGCGTTTTATGTCCCTCTTGGATACCATTATTTTGGAAAAGATATTTTTATAACTTCTTTTAATGGCTCTCTTGAGTGGTTTTAAAAAGTATAGTGAGATGGCAATGAATTTGTAGATTTTGCTAGACTTTGCTTTGTGCAGACTTGTTCACTGTCAGTCATCTGATAATAATTTTTGAGGATCGAAACCTGAACCGACTGAGCTTCAAGAGTTTAGTTTGTCAGGTTTTCTGCGATATTGTTTTTTTTTCGCTAGACTGAGACTCGTATCCTGACAATGTTCAAAAGCGGCCAATTCTACATTAAAGTTTTTTTTTAAATGAATAGAATACAAATTCGATAACAAAACAGCACTGTTTGTATACCGATAGGCTGCCAGTTAACAATTTACCTTGAAAATCTACAGAAAATCGATAAAATAACTACAATGATAAAAGACACTAAATTAATTTACAATACTAGACATCATGTTTCTAGCTTCCAGGTCACCCATTTCACCAATGGGGACTTTATGCTGACGCGATCTAGATCCTCTTAGACAAACCACAGCAGTTCTAATTAAGGAAAAGCCCAACTTTCTTTTAACCCACGCAGACGTTTCGCTGAAGTTTTGGTCATGCTTTTCAGATATAACCACAGACAAACGTTGAAAAAGTTTTCGTGTTTCACTGCTCATCCCACCGTTGCAGGAAAAAATTAAAGGCGTGAATCTTCCGATATTGTTAGGCCAAGGTCTTAACGATCAAACATTGTTGATCAAACAATCGAGACTTGCTTTACAAGCAATGTTTGATCGTTGATCAACGTCGGAAAAATGGCCTGAAAAGTCAAACAGAATCGCTTTGCAATGTTTGGGAAATAGCTACTTCAGTAACAGTTTCTGCTTCTCTCAAGCAAGAAATGATTGAACAGTAATGTTTTGCGACGTGGCCAAACAGTGAAACATTTTGCTATAACAAGCAAATGTTCAGATGTTTGAGAAGGAATGTTTGGTCGTTTGGCCAGGGTCTTACAGCGTTGCATTTGACCATCGAATTTTGATCATCGACTTTTTGTTCACATTTATGTGCCTTTTTTCAGCGCAGGCCACTAGAAAAAGAAATAATTAAAGAAACAAATGACAGGGAAGAAATGAACAATATGAAAAATGATAACAAACGATCACCAGTTGTGAACTCAAATGAACAAATATCAACTGAAAATGCATCAGATATTTTGAAGATCAAACTTAAGGAGTTAGAAGATGAAATTACAAAGTTTAAACAGGAAAATGCCAACCTTGAAAGAGTCAAGATCGAGAGAGAAAAGGTAATCTTATCCTGTCTTATAGTATCGGTTAAGAAGCAGTGATAAAACTGATCGCAATTGTAGAAAAATTTATGATAAATGACTAATGATACACTCTTTTGCTTTTGTTAGTACTTTGACTTTTTTGCTATAATGATAGAAGATCTTACCTTTTCACTTTCAAGGAGCTTTCAAACTTACGTGCTGAAGTAGAAAGGTTTCAGAAACAACGTTCGGAAGAGCTGGAAAGAATCGAGAAATTCAAAGATGAGGAAATGCGAAAAATCAAGTATGAAAATCTTAAGTTTAATTCGTTTTCAATTTTCGTTGAAGATGTAAACTTATAGAAATTAAAATGACATGGCTTTGACTATGACCATGATGATCATGATGATTAAGATTGTTGTGGACGATTACGATTATGATGATAATGTGAATAAGGGAAATGATCATGATGTATCCAGTTGATTATGCAGATTAAGACTCATTGTGATGATGATGATGATGATGATTATGATGATGATGATGATGATGATAATCATGATGATGATGATGACGATGATGATGATGATGATGATGATGATGATGATGATTATTATTATTGTTATTGTTATTATTATGCTGCTCCTGGTGATGATGATGGTGATGATGATGATGATGATCATTATTATTACTGTATTATGATGATGATGATTATGATAATCTTGATATGATGATGATGACGATTACATGATGATTATGATTATTATGATTCGACTTACGACTCATGTTGATTGTGATTTGATTCCAGTTGACTATTTGGATTCCGAGTATGATCATAATTCTGATTATGATTAAGATTATAATTTATCCAACTGGTTGTGAGGATTTGTTGTGAATATTGTGTATATATTTCTTCATCAGACGAGAGCGAAAACTCTTTGAAAAATACCAAAAAGAAGCTCGCACCATCCCAAATAAGAAAGATCGGGAAGAAATCGAATCTTTGAAACAACAGGTAATTAAATGAAATTCTCGTATTAAAGCTGTTTTAAGTGGTTTTGGTATACACCTCATTGCATCAGGCCCTGGCAAAACGATAAAACATCGTCAAGGCTTTCGTTCGGCTTTTGTGTTTTGAGACAAACGGGTGAAGAATCTTGGGCTGTAAATCCATGGGCTGCAGGAGACGTGGAATTTTGAATGAAAAAGAACTTTTGATCGATAGATTGCCTATTCTGTATATCTCTCTCTGTATTCTGCTGCGAAGGCGCCATGTTATACTCGCGCGTGGCTGATTGACGTGGGATTGAGCAATCGTGTCACTCAAAATGTAAGTGGAAACCTCTTCAGTACCTAGATATCTGATATTTAGGATTTCATTACTCGAGGATTTCATTGAGGTCTTTAGCTCAGTGAAATCGTCGTTGGCAGTCTGATCATGCAGTCTTGGAATCTCATCAATTGTGTAATGCCACTTGTGGAAAATCGACCCTTGTGTTAGCCATTCATGACAAATATATTTTCAAGCTGTAGGTTTTGTAGATAACGATTCTTATGTGCTGGTTTTTGCCATACTAAATAAGTCCATTGGACAGCCCCAACATTAACACTTTTTTTTATAAGAATACAGTCTACACTCTTTTTTTTAAATAAGCAACTGTTCAATAAGCAACCAGGGCTGAGATTGTGCTAAAATTTCTGGTGAAATAGCTTTCTTTATACCGTACATCCTTGCAAACTTGTCAGTTACATTGAGAAGCCAGAAAAGAGCCAAAATAAGAGGTTTTAGGGGGTACCAGGCATTCTGTGACGGCTGAAATCCTAGATATGTTAATCAACTCTTGAGGGCTGGACAAAAGTCAAGTTGCTTATTGAAAAAAAAGTGTATAAGAATATTCAGGCTCAAAATTGCCAAAAACAATGGAAATTTAAGAATAACAATGGAAAAGTTCGAGCCTCGGCATAAATTAGGATATTCTTATAAAAAAAGTGTGTGGTTTTCCCTTTTTAACGTGTGAATTCCTTTTGCTGTAAAGAATCTCATTTTCTAGTTCTGAACAACGATTTATTTCAGTTTGTGTTAAGATCTTGAACGTTTAAGTTGTGATCCTGAATGTTAGATTGTTTTTCTTCCTTGTCATTGAGTAACAATGTTCTGATCAGATTGAAGATCTACAAGATGAGCTGAAGCGACGCGACACACGATGGAATGGCAGCGCAGCAAGATTTCGCAAACGAATCGAAGATGTAGAAAACGAGAATCACGAACTCAAAGAAAATCTCAAACTACTCGAAAAAGAACGTCTACAAAGGTGGTCAAAACGAGAACAAATGTCGGGGGTATGTTCACGTTTTCGTCTTTAGCATCCATTATTATCCAACAAGATTTCAGGATCCCGTTATGACGTAGCTACTTATATTAACCGCAGTATTTTGTATATGTTAAGCAAAGTACCTTAAAAACAGGGTATTTACTTTTGTGTTCGCTTGCTCTAGGGATAATTTAAATCGTAAATAATATCAAAAAGCATGTTACAAGCCAGTGCGTCATAGTAGGATTATAGTGCAATGCTATTGAACTATCTATATCCACTAATTTTGATCCCCCCCCCCCTACGTGTGTCACTAATTGTGCTTGCCTTGGTGAGTGAGGCTCCTAGTGACATGTTATCATGTTTGATTTGGTGGATCCTGCTTCTAAAAGGGGAAGAGGGTAGATTCACTACGCTTTGTCCCAGATATTGCTTGATTGATTTGACAGCAGGCCGAACTCTTGCCAAAAAACTTTCTGAAATACTGCTATACTGCCAAAAGTGGGAGTGATAAACAAAAGAGTAGAAGATAAGTTGATCTTCCTCAAAAAGTGAAATGTGACAGTGAAATGATGTTTTAGCGCCGGTGGCTAGGATCTCAGTAGTATGTTAATTTATCGAGACCTCGACCCTGGCTACTGCGGCTGAGTTCGAACGCTGGCCACACTGAACTCCTGACACCGAGAGTCAGCTGGATAGCTACACCACGACGACACAGCACCTTCAGTCAGCACCTTCAGCACCAAAGTTGAGGCATTAGTCAAGTAGCAGTATTTTGAAGCTGCACATTGGCTGAGCAAAGCTTCATAAGTCTTATCGACCTCATCAAGCAGAATAGCTCTACCCCTGTACGATTTATCTATTGTAGTAGTGTTTTTTGATGAACTTAGCTACAGTCAATATTCAAAATCGACTTAGTTGAAGTTTATTATATCATTTGCTTTTCTTCAGGAATCACAGCTAAAGTCCAAGCATGTGACTGACCAAACCATGAGATCGAACAACAAAGGTATCACTTGCCGTATTTCCTCGATTAACGGCCTGGGGTGCTTATTTAAATATCTGCCTCACAGAGAACCAATTATTTGAAAATATATGAAAAAACTTACGTTCTAACGATGAAGAAATGAAGTGAGTTTTCCAGCAACTTGCAAAAGGTGTGTCTTGGTTCATCCTATAGAGGGGCTTGCATATAGACTGCCAAAGGGGTATCTTGGACTATCATGATGGGGAGTTCAATCCCTGGGGCACGTATTCAAGGGAGGCGCTTATTCGAGGAAATACAGTAAATCTTTTAGATTTAAAGAAGATCTTTTTACGATTACTTGTTTTTGTTGGAAAAGGGTTATTCAGTTTTTTGTTGTTATTTTTTAGCCGACGATATTCAAAAGTCCAACTTCAGTAAAAGAGAAACTTCATCACTTGAAACTGCCGTAAAAAATCAAAAAAATATAGCTGAATCACTAAGGCAAGTTCTTATTATTCAATCATAATTAGAAGTTGAACGTCAAGCTTTAGGCGATTCTTTCTCACAAAGTACTGTATTTATCGAGGTATTTCTAGCAATACCTGTGATAGGCTAGCAACCTGGACTCACTACACGAGTTTCTATATAGCAGTAGAAGCAGTAGAAGCAGTAGTAGGAATTATAAGTCTCTAGTTTGCAACCTCTACTTTCTACTTTTGGTCAACCTCGTCCCCAGGGTGAATAGGCCTCTACATGAAACTCCACTGTCCATATTCGACCCTGGTATCAGCCTTATCTATTCGCAATTTGATTGGATGTTCAAACAATAGAAATTTTAAGTGACGTCACAGTTTCTTCAAAATATCACGCCAAAATAGGCCAAAACTATGTAAAAAACATCTATAAAAGCCAAAAAATGATGCTACATGAGATACTGTATCTTGCATTTCCTTGCTAAGAACATATGCTTTCGGAACCTACGTCTTGTTTTTATGCCTTGGCCAAAATTGCCAGTATTTTGGCAGATTTCGTGGCCGGTACCAGGGCCAAAATCGATTTGACGGTTGAGATTCGAGGAAATTCGATTTGGGGCCTGGAGACGAGGTTGAATTTTGATTTGTAACTCCTCGCTCTGAGCGATTATTGAAAAAAAACAACAGCAACAGCATCAAGCGAAGTAGTGGGATGTATGTAGTGAGTCTAGTGACAGCCCTTTGCCCATTAAAGCTGTCCCAGACAGATGTGTGACGCTAATAGATATTCAGAGTGCTCCTGTTTCAGATCTAAATTCTACTCCACTACTACGCAGAGTGGTATGCCATTATAACCTTAACAAGACTTGAATATGCATGAATTAGAGAGTCATAAGTCTGTCTTCTACAGCGCACTGCATAGGAATAAAGGGGTAGTGAAGAAATTTACTGTGTTGATGATTTGGCTGTGCCCATCAATGTTTATCCATTATAATGGCAGTCATCCCAGCTTTCTGGCTTAGGGGCGTTTTACTGGCATAATATTGTGATACTAATAAGTTTTTTCGTTTTTCCTTTTCTTAGGGAACATGATCAGCAGATTTACAAAGAAGAAATTGTAAACAGTCTTCGAACGAGAAAACTTGAACTCAGTCCTCGTTCTGATGTCGTTCCACAAGAGCAGCCACCAACTCCTAGGTTTATAGCTTACTTTTTACCTCATGAACTTTTCGAATATCGAATATTTTGAAAGTTCCAGGCTTGCGATAATCATTTCATGATTCATCTCTGTAAAATAAATGAATATTGATCAATTAAAGATTAAAAGACGGTATATACATATATTGAAAATAGTTAAAAGTAGGGAAGCCTTTCTTAAAAATGTTCACCTCTTCAAGAAAAGTAATTGATTACTTTCTTATTTACTTATTAAATATTGCCATTATTTTTACATATACCCTTAGGATTAGCTCATTTTATTCTTTTTATATCCATACATACCGTCTTTTTATTGATTTTTATAATTGAACCTCGTTCCTTTTTTAATTGAATATAAGATGTCTGCCTACAGCGAAATCTATCCTAACTCTCTACCTATTATTATCTATTTTGAGGAAAAGTAACAACAAAAACACTGCCTTTATTGAGAAATCAACTCAGCGACTTTCCCTTACACCAGAGAAACATGGCACGACTCAAGAAAATCATGACTCAGGAATGCGATATTCAGACGGCAAGGTATGCTTCTACCAGTTCTGCCATTTCATATTGCTGGTCACCGATAATACTGCTTCTTCTACTACGTAGAGCTGTAGTAATTGATGATTTAGCTTTTGCTTCTTCTGCTACAACTATCAGTTCCGCCTTCTGTGATACCAATACTACTGAAGGTACTGTTGCTACTTCTTCCTCCGCTGCAACTACCATTGCTGTTACTTCTACGGTGTCCGCTGCTGCTATTGCTGGTGCTACTCTGCTCTTTTACCGCTGCTTTAATTGCGGTTGCTCTTCCTCCGCTGCAACTACCATTCCTGTTACTTCTGCAGTGTCCGCTGCTGCTATTTCTGGTGCTACTCTGCTCTTTTACCGCTGCTTTAATTGCGGTTGCTCTTCCTCCGCTGCAACTACCATTCCTGTTACTTCTACGGTGTCCGCTGCTGCTATTGCTGGTGCTACTCTGCTCTTTTACCGCTGCTTCAATTGCGGTTGCTCTTCCTCCCCTGTAACTACCATTCCTGTTACTTCTGCTGTGGCTGCTACTGCTATTTCTGCTCAGCTACTGTTACCGCTCAACCACTTATTTGGCTGCTACAACTACCAATGCTGCCACTGCTGTTACTGCTTCCGTGGCCTCTACGTTTACTAGTTCTATTCTGCTGTTGCTTCTAGCATTACTGCTGCAATTAGTTCTCTTAGTATACTTTTTCTAATGTTACTGCTGCTATCACTACTTTTGCTACTTCTATTGCTGGAATTGCTAAACAGACCCAACTCCTTTCTGCAATCAACGCATCCGCTGTTACTTCAAATACCATTGCTACTGGTACTATTACTAATATTTCTGCTATTTTCTACTGCTTCTGTTACTAATCTGCCTATTAGTACTACTACCACCCCCCTACTTCTAATATCAATACTACTGGTACTGCTAATGCCAACTTTAATCATTGACTATGCTCTAATGCATGTGCTTGATATTTGATGCTTTCCTATTTATTATTCTTGAAGGTTGAAAGAATTCTCAGTAATGGATCACGTGAGATAACCTTCCCCAATGGCACAAGAAAGACAATTGATCCAACCAATCAGAGCGTCGTAATTTCTTTCTTCAATGGAGACATGAAACAGATTCTAGCTGACGAAAGAGTTGTGAGTTCAGAATACTATTTTCTTGGCTTTCTGATTTATAGATATTAGAAAATATTGTAGATATAAGTATTATAGGTGTTAGAAAATATTTTAGACTTTGAGTTTTCCGATTAGGGTTTTTGGTGGAATTGTTTCCCTGTGAGTACCGTTCGCTAAGCTGCCCTCGCACCAGTAATGTTATTAATGAATCACCTTCTATTTCAACTTAATTTAAAGCATCTTTTTTGCCAGGTTTATTACTATGCAGAGTCCAAAACAACACACACGACGTGCAAAGATGGACTAGAAATATTCGAGTTCTCCAAGTATGTATCTTCTTTATTCCTTTCGGAGTAAAATATTTAGAAGACCTTGTAAACCTACCAAACTACCGCTATTGGCATTCTTCTTCTTCTTCTTCTTCTTCTTCTTCCTCCTCCTCCTCTTCTTCTTCTTCTTCTTCCTCTGGTTCTTCTTCTTCTTCCTCTTCTTCTTCTTCTTCTTCCTCTTCCTCTTCTTCTTCTTCTTCTTCTTCTTCTTCTTCTTCTTCTTCTTCTTCTTCTTCTTCTTCGGCCAACTCGTTACCGAGCGTTGGGTTCTCGCCACCCCCTTTTCCCGCCATCTATCCCTGCCCTGGTGTTTCGCATGCCATCTGTCATGGAGCCCAATCGCTGATGTTATCACCATACTGTCTTCTGGGTCTTGCTACGTCGTCTGAGTATCCTCCTCTTGGATGATATCAGAAGCTCGCCCTGCAAACCAAGCCATTGAAGGACTGAAGCATTTGTTCTTCTATCCATCAAACTTATTCTCCACCCAACATTCTATGATAAAACCGCATCTCAATAGCTTCACAGTCAGCACTTCTGCTCCATGCGTAGCCACGCGGGTTCTAGCTGGAACAAATGCAAATTCCAAGTTCGCGAAGTTTTCCAAAATGAAATTGGTCCTTGTCTTTATATTGCCATTTTAACGGAGATGTTCTACGTTTAACAAGGATTGCACAGAAAGAGTGATGACATCTGATATACGAGTCTTCTAATGATAAATCTCGACCGCATCGCACTGAATCTTTGACCTTATGAAACAAATGTTCCGATATTTCTATTCTAGCGGGCAAGTTGAAAAGCATTACCCAAACGGACGAAAAGAAATCATCTACCCTGACAAAACCGTCAAGTGCATTTTTGTTAATGGGGCTGAAGAAACCGTATTTGCTGATGGTACAATTCAGAACCTCGATGTCAACGGAGAAAGAACGATCTCGTTTCCAAACGGACAGAGGAAGGGCGGACTGGCAGGGATGCTAGGTTGTGATTGCAACCCGGGCCTTCTTGTTATATAGGGTCTTTAACAAACTGTTTCTGTTGTTTCTTGAGCAAATCTCTTCGATTTCTTGGGATTTCGAAGAGATTTGGATTGGTTTCGCTCAGTCTGAAAACAGTTGGAAATGACAGAAATTGTTTCTCAATGCAGATAATTGGAAAGAAGTAAAAATAAAAAGATAATCAGCTTATGCGCACAAAAATATGGAAGCAAGAAAATATAGAAATGCGAACATATGTATAAAAGGAGACGATTTTGCCATCGAAATATCCCAAATAAGAAAAGAAGTATTAACATGAACAGTAGCCCTTGCCTTAATTGATTTTTACACAGGAGCTCGCTAGAAGCAGCTAACAAGACAAATTGCTATAGTGAAAACAGGCCCTTTTTACTGGAAATAGCAACCCTTGAGATTCGCTGCCAGTCTTGTTTTTATTACCAATTTTCGAAGGGAATTCCAGGAATAAGTTCCTTAGTTTCGAGAATCTAACGAATTCAACGTGTTTGTTCTCAGCTGCAGTAACTTGCGAAATTATTCCCGAATTCCTTAAAAAAATTCTTGATAAAAAGAAGCATTTTTAAACGTCAGGGACAAAGTAAAAAGGTACTTTCAATGGCTGCCAAAAGTGTTAGAACGCCTGTGATTATATTCTCTTTCACTGCCCGCTATCTCTTCACCCACCCCCTCCTTCTCCTTAAACAATGTTGTTTAACACTAAAATATCCAGTTAATTCTGGCCACGCGCGATTGCTAAGAGAATCATCCATAGTCTCAACATTGTTTGAGGGGGAAGGGAGAGCTTAAGCTCGTCAATACGCTAGATTTAGCGAAAATTCAGTGATTCACCCGAAAAATCTTGGGCGTTCCAACTACATTTGGTAGCCATTGTTGATTCCAGATACCGACTTATTTCAGATACCCTCAATGAAGTTTAGAATTCTTTGAAAGGCCTTATCAATAAACTGACATGTCTTCCCTTTACCCCTTCTTTTAGAGACGTGAATACCCCGATGGAACAATGAAGACAGTGTATCAAGATGGCAGACAAGAAACAAGGTATGCCAGTGGTAGATTGCGAATTAAGGACCCCAATGGTAATGTTATTGTTGATACAGGAATAGCTTAAATTTATTTTATTTTTCCCATTTTTAAAATTGCTAGTTTGTAAATATGTTATATAGTGGAATTTAATTGATTAGAATAAATGAAGGCTGTGTATTCAAGGTTTTAATTGTGAATAATAAATGGTAATTTTTGGAGAAAATGATTGGAAGTTTGATTATTGCGAATGGAGATGTGTTTGCGAAATCAGAGGATTGAACGATTGTTAGGAGTTTACCCAATACCATTTAAGGTCCTTGCCAAACGATTGAACGCTACTGCAAAGCATTTGTTGCAAAGCAAATCGCAAATGTTTGACCGTCTGGCCACCTTGCAAAACATTGCTTGATGAGTATACAGTAATTTCTCTGGAAATAGTTATTTGTGGAAAAGTTCAAAAGCATTTTCTGCTAGTAGTATGCAAATAGTGAGAAATCACGAGGATTGATACGACCAGGATAACAAGACCGAAAGTCTCGAACGTGCGTCATTTAGGCCCTGTCCAGACGATCAAACAGTATTTATCAAACATTTGAAATTTGCATGTCAAGTGATACGTTTTACCGTTTGGCCACGTCGCAAAACAATGCTTGTTAAACATTGTTGCTGGCGCCAAGCGGAGAATGTTTTTTTCACGTTTTAGATATATCGATACGCGTAACGATTTTTGCTTATTTATGCTGGACGTGGTCAAGCTTTAAAACATTGCTTGATAAGCAAATTCAAAATGTTTGACAAGCAATGTTTGATCGTTTGGCCAGTGTCTTAGGAAGTCAATGCTCTACCAGCCATCACCAGATATTTTACGTTAGGCCCAGGCCAAACGATCAAACATTGTAAGTGTTGTTGAAATTCGCTGGTCAAACAAAATGTCTGATCGTTTGGCCACATTACAAAATATTGCTCATCAAACATTTCCTGCAGAAATTGTTTTTAAAGTTTTTTTAAAAACATTGCCAGGCATGTTCTGCTTGTCAAGCATTTTGCGATGTGGCCAAATGGTCAAACATTGTTTGTAAAGCAAATATCAAATGTTTGGCCAATAATGTTTGATCGTCTGACCACGGCCTTAAAGTTCGTCTATAATTACGTTTACTGAGTTGAACGTTACAAAGACAAACAAATTATTCTCTTCAATCATTCATCATATAACAGATAATCATAACACTGCAAGAAAAAATTTCTAATTCAATTTCTCCTACAATAAAACATATTCTTCAACAAATACTGAGGCTGTTAATAAACCTTTATTATGAATAAAGTCCGTACAATTTGAAACTCCTATTAAAATCAATAATTTTATATTAATTGTTATTATTTCGCCAAAGCCCCCATTGGGTCCCATGCAGGCAGCACAACTGGCTCTTGCTTCAGAATATCAAGAATATCATCTGGGATGTATTTCCTGTCAATTACTACTTCATATAAATACTCATCAAACCAGTCATCTGCCATGACGTAATAGCCTTTATTTCCAGAATCTTCACCCCACGAGTTCTCCACTCTCCAACGTGAAACTTTACAAGCTGAACTGTCATCATCATGATCATGTCGTTGTAAGGAATTTCAGCTGGAATCCCAGTGAAAATCCTATCAATAGAGCCTTCCATAAAAGATGACAGGCCGTTTCTGTCAGTCATTTGTTTTTATTACCGATTTTCGAAGGGAATTCCAATATTACGTTCCTTAGTTTCGAGAATTTAACGAATTCAACGCATTTGTTCTCAGCTGCAGTAACTTGCGAAATTATTTCCAAATTCTTTTCAAAAAATCCTTGATTAAAAAGTAGCATTTATAAACGTCAGGGACAAAGTAAAAGGTGCTTTTCAATGGCTGCCAAAAGTGTTGGAACGCCTGTGATTATATTCTCTTTCACTGCCCGCTATCTCTTCACCCACCCCCTCCTCCTCCTTAAACAATGTTGTTTAACACTAAACTTTCCAGCTAATTCTGGCCTCGCGCGATTTCTACGAGGATCATCCATAGTCTCAACATTGTTTGAGGGGGAGGGGAGGGCTTAAGCTAGTGAATATGCTAGATTTACCGAAAATGTCAGTTATTCACCCGAAAAATCTTGGGCGTTCCAACTACATTTGATAGCCATTGTTGATTCCAGATACCTACTTATTTCAGATACCCTCACTGAAGTTTAGAATTCTTTGAAAGGCCTTATCAATAAACTGACATGTCTTCCCTTTACCCCTTCTTTTAGAGACGTGAATACCCCGATGGAACAATGAAGACAGTGTATCAAGATGGTAGACAAGAAACCAGGTATGCCAGTGGTAGATTGCGAATTAAGGACCCCAATGGTAATGTTATTGTTGATACCGGAATAGCTTAAGTTTATTTTATTTTTCCCATTTTTAAAATTGCTAGTTTGTAAATATGTTATATAATGGAATTTAATTGATTAGATTAAATGAAGGCTGTGGTTTAAATTGTGAATAATAATTGGTAATTTTTGGAGAAAATGATTGGAGGTTTGATTATTGCGAATTGAGATGTGTTTGCGAAATCAGAGGATTGAACGATTGTTAGGAGTTTACCCCATACCATTTAAGGTCCTTGCCAAACGATTGAACGCTACTGCAAAGCATTTGTTGCAAAGCAAATCGCAAATTTTTGACCGTCTGGCCACCTTGCAAAACATTGCTTGATGAGTATACAGTAATTTCTCTGGAAATAGTTATTTGTGGAAAAAATTCAAAAACATTTTCTGCTTGCCTCAAGCAAAATATGTTTGATAAACTGTGTCTTGCGACGTAACCCAGTGGTCAAACATTTTGTTTGAAAACGAATCTCGAATGTTTGACAAACAATGTTAGATCGTTTGGCCAAGGGCTAACAGTGGTGTGAATGTGGGTTAACCTTTGTCATTTTGAGAGGTTACCAAATACATGCATTATTCAATAGACTTGGTAGAGAGACTAGTACAGTTTCTGAAATATTCTGCTAGGTTTTGAATAGAAAGCCGGCAAGGTACTGTAAAAACTCGTTATACTGCAAATTTAGTTAATCACAGAGATCTATACGTACGTTTTGGAGAAAGCATCAGGATTGATACGAGTAGGAGGCCAGGATAGGTCTCCAACGTGCGACTCTTAGGCCCTGGCCAAACGGCCATTTTTTGTCAACCATTTCAAATTCGATATGTCTTACCGTTTTGTCACATCGCAAAAAAATGTTTTTCAAAGATTTTTTGTTTGACGTGGCCAAACTTTCAAACATTGTTTGATGAGCAAATCCAAAATGTTTGAAAGTTACGTTATACCAAGTTGAGCAGTACACAGTCAAAAAAATATTCTCTTCAATGATTGATCATATAACAGATAATTATAACATCGAAAGAAAATAATTTATAATTCAATTTTTCCTACAATAAAACATATTTCTCAACAAATACTGAGGCTGTTAATAAACCTTTTATAGGAATAAAGTCCATACATACAATTTGAAACTCCTATTAAAATCAATAATTTTATATTAATTGTTCTTATTTCGCCAATGCCCCCATTGGGTCCCATGCAGGCAACACAACTGGCTCTTGTTTCAGAATATCAAGGATATCATCTGGGACGTATTTCCTGTCAATTACTACTTCATATAAATACTCATCAAACCAATCATCTGCCATGACGTAATAGCCTTTATTTCCAGAATCTTCGCCCCACGAGTTCTCCACTCTCCAACGTGAAACTTTACAAGCTGAACTTTCATCATCATGATCATGTCGTTGTTCGCTCTCCTCCTAAAATGAATTAAGCAACGATGAATAACATAAAAAGAAAAAGATAGAGATAATGAAACGATTGTGGAAAATAGGTGACAATGACTATAACAACGAACAATAACAGTAAAGTTAAACAATAACATAAACAATGAAATGATTGTTCAAAATTAATGACAATGACTATAACAAAGAAAAATAAACAATCGATAAACAACAATTGATAATAACATAGAACAATAACAAACAATGAAATGATTGTTAAAATGAATGCCATGACAATAACAAAGAACAATAAACAAAGGACAATAAAAAATTTATAATAACATAGAATAATAACATAAACAACGAAATGATTGTTAAAAATGCAAGGCAATGGCGATAACAATAAACAATAAACAATGACTTGTTGGACAACAAGTAATGGCCAATAACATAAGCGATAAAATGATTGTTAAAAATGAATGACAATAAAACAATAAACAATGAACAATAGAAAATGAACAATAACATTTTAATACCTTAAACTATTGATTGATACTAAATATATATCAATAGTAAATATTGTGAAAGCAATGAATAATAGCTCATTTAATGACTATAATATAACAATGAAGAATAAACTCCAATTTTAACTGCTTATAGATATTTCCAGACCACATGGAAAGATATTATGAAAATGCAAAACGGACAAAGTCTCTTAAGCCATGGCAAACATAGGAGACATGTCGCGCGCGACATTGTAATCGACGTGTTTCTCTGGGTGGCGTAACATGCGAGTGACATGTCCCCCTAGTTGCAGAGACAAGAAATGTTTCCGTTGTCTGCCAGAAACATTTGCATGTCTCTCGCTTCAAATTTTGTTGCGCGCTACAAAATTCAAGAGATCGTGGCTAAACTGGGAGACATCGAGGGGACATGACACGCGTCTCCTAGTTTAGCCAGGCCTTTAGGCTCAAGTTACCCTTCTAGCTAGTTCATTTAAGAAGGGTTTTGTTGATTTCCACGAATAGGGCTTGCGTAGTTTCTTATAACAGGTTTCTTATAAAGAGACCAGTGTTATCCGTTTGCAAAGCAAAATTGAGCAGAATATGCTGAACTCACAACAATATTGATTCCAGTAAACACCATAGCATGTGTCATCATTGAAGAGCCAGATAACAATCTTTGCGCTTTGGTCAAACCAAGCATTGAAAAACCAAATACCAAGTCGTAATCATGCCTGCGAAACATAATCATAATCATGAAAAATAATACGAGGCGTAATTATAATCATAATCATATTGACTCAGAGGAAGTTCTAAAAGTTGCTGAAAATGTTTGAGATTTTTGGCCCCAAAGTTGCATATTGCTTGCTTAAAGTTCTGGCTAAACAAGGAGACATGTCGCGCGTGACATTGTATTCGGCGTATCTCTAAGGGCGGGCGGCTAAACATCAAGCAAGCGAGCGACATGTCCCTCGTGTCACGGAGACAAGAAATGTTTCTGTTGTCTCCCAGAAACATATATGCTTGTCTCTCACTAAAAATTTTGTCGCGCGCTACAAAGTTTCCAATGTGGTTAAACTGGGAGACATCGAGAGGACAATGTCGAGCGCTACTTATCCCCTAGTTTAGCCAGGCCCTAAATCTGATTAATTTCGGGCACTTTGTGCTCCCAAAACATGTTCAACCTTCCTTGCAAACCTGACGGAAAAATCAATTAGACAATACCATCCAATAATGAAATGAATAACGTTACAAGAGTGGGAGCTATTCTGCATTTTTACTTACAAGTTCAAGTCCATTGCACCTTTCTTGTTGTCCAAGTGTTTGCCAACATCACAAGGGTATTGATTTCTCGTTAATGGGTATAAACTTTATAAACAACGGTCCTATTCTCCTTTCTTTTCATTTCTTTTGGTGAAGTTTGATTCGAACTGACATTTACTAGTACATTTTAGCATAAGCAGTAGTGCACGAGGTAATATTTTGGTATAATTTTGGGTATACATTGTCAGGAAATCGGTATAAATATGGCTAGGCATTTTTTTCTTGAGCGGCACGGGCATATAGCGTGCTTGCCTTCTTAAGTCTCTAAACATGCTATCCGAAACTAACTCAAGTGCCTCCCCGGGATTCAAAGGCGGGTTCGTCGAGCTTCTCCATTAAAAATACGCTAGACTATCTATTGGTAATCATGATTACCTCATAGTAAACTTAGGAATGAAGATAAAAATGATTAAAACTGACAAACCTCGTTATTTCTTAGAGATCTGATCGTCAATCGCCTCAACATCTCAATTGGCTGATTGACGTACAACACCCGTCTTCCATCAGTCATGTTATTCAAATATTCCACAGTATAAGTTTTCCCATATTCATTCCTAGATCTTGGGTCATTCACGAAGCACACCTGACAATCAAAAGTAACAAATAAGCCCTTTTATGCGAACATTCAAACGTATAAACAAACTTACAAGGCAATTTACATACTTACATGCAAACAGTAAGACGTAACAACATCATACCTTATCTTCCATGTTGAACATTCGTTTGACATGATTATGATAGAAATCATATGGGGTGATATTCTTTATGCAAGTGTATTTTTTATTTTTGTCATAATATTCCCAATCAAAGCTTGCAGCAGGGGTTCCAAGGCAAATTGCACAAATTCTGTATGCCTGAAAAATATACAATACCATTCATGATAAATATATACAAATGTGTATGGTGCTGAAGAAGGCTCAACATAGCCAAACATGAAGAAGTCTAAATGAGAGGAGAGCCTTCAGCTGTATGACTTGGAGAGTCAGAATGTAGCTAAACTAGGAGACATGTTGCGCACGATACTGTATTCGACATGTCTCCCAGGGTGGCTAAACATGCGAGAGACAAGCGAGCAACAGGTGTCCCGGGACATTCGCTTATCGCGTTGGCAAGAAATGTTTCAGTTGTCTCCTAGAAACATTCGCATGTCTCTTGCTTCAAATCTTGTCGTGCGCTAGAAAATTTCCGAGGTGGCTAAGCTGCAAGACGTCGAGGTAACATCGATGTCGCACGCGACATGTCTCCTAGTTTAGCCAGTCCATTATTAGGCGATTTCATTGAGCTCTTTAGCTCTGTAGAAACGTCGTTCGCTCTCTGGTCATGCAGTCCAGGTTCGAATCATATCTATTGTGGTATGCCACTTATGAAAAATCTATCCTTGTGTTTGCTATTCACGACAAATATATATATAAATAGTTATGGTGCTGAAGAGGGCTCAACACAGCCAAAACACAAAAAACTCAAATAGGGAGGAGCCTTGGGCTGCATGACTTGGAGAGTTACTCGGCGATATCATTGAGCTCTATGGCTGAGTGGCAAAGTCGTTGGCTATCTGGTCATGCAGTCCAGGTTCGAGTCCCATCTTTTGTGGTATGCCACTGTAGAAAAATCGATCCTAGAATTCGCCATTCATGACAATATATATATAGGCATGGTGCACAAGAAGGCGCAACATAGCCAAAACACAAAAAAGTCAAAACGGGAGGGCAGCCTTGGGCTGTATGACTTGGGAGAGTTACTCTACGATTTCATTGAGCTCTTTAGTTCAGAAGAACCATTGTTGGCTCTCTGGTCATGCAGTCCAGATTCGAATCTCAACTATTGTTGTATGCCACTTAGGAAAATCTATCCTAGTGTTCTCCATTCATTACAAATATATACATATATGCATGCTGCTAAGGAAGGTTCAACATAACCGAAACACGGAAAAGTCAATTCATGGAAAATCCAGGCCATTCATATGTCCGGCATGCAGATTACTCCAGTTTTCTGGCTTTAAACGAACCCTTGTCAAACTTTCTTTTCAAACCCTGATTCAACAACTTTCAATGTACAGAACGAAGTTACTAACAGGTTTATTACCTCATTCATCATTCTGTCGATTTCAGATTCAATTTCTTCGTCAGACTTCTCAGATTGGACCATATCATTCAGCAAGATACAGCCCTCACGAAGCTTCAAAAGAAAGTTAAAATCATCAATGAAATTTATGGCAAGTGCTTAAGTTTATTAGGGGTGTATTTAAAGAGTTTAACCTTAGTTAGTTTAGTTGGTTAGTTAGTTAGTTAGTTGGTTAATTAGTTAGTTAGTTAGTTATTCAGTATTATTCAGTGATTTAATTTGTTAGTTGGTTAGTTACTTAGTTATTTTGTTAGTTTTTTGATAATTATTAGTTTTTTGTTAGTTTGTTCATTCATTCATTCGTTCATTCTTAAGTTTATTAGTGAGTTAGTTACTTAATTTATTAGCTACTTCCTTTGTTAGCTAGTTAGTTAGTTTATTTGTTTGTACGGCTATTTGTAAGTTAGATAGTAAATTAAATGCTTTGTAAGTTAGTTAGTTCATTTGTTTTTAGTTATTTAGGTCTTTTGTGTGAGTTTGTTCGTCAGTTAATTAGTTAGTTAGTTAGTACGTTCATTAGGTAGCTATTAATTGGTTTGTTAGCTTGTCTGTGAGATAGTCAGTTAATTGGTTAGTTAGTTAATTAGTTGTTTGTGCATTCGTTAGTTAATTAGTGAGTGAGTTAGTAAGTTAGTTAGTTAGTTAGTTATTAAGTTTGTTCAATAGCTCATTCCTTAAGTAGGTATTTAGTTAGTTAGTTAGAAACTAAGTAAGTTAGTAAGTAAGTTAGCTAGTTAGTTTAATTAATAAGTAAGTTAGTTAGGTAGGCATTTGCAGCATTTGTTAGTTAGTTGGTTAGTTATTTAGTTCATTGGCTTGTTTGTTCATTAGAATCATGCAAAAATGGAAAAAGACATTGGTGAAAATGC
Organism: Chrysaora quinquecirrha; assembly: GCA_014526335.1. Classification (NCBI taxonomy): domain Eukaryota; kingdom Metazoa; phylum Cnidaria; class Scyphozoa; order Semaeostomeae; family Pelagiidae; genus Chrysaora; species Chrysaora quinquecirrha. The sequence goes on from JACTAT010000040.1 coordinate 6,871,960, forward strand.
AAACCTTATTATTCAAAAGTGTATTCATGCTTCTTGAGTTTGTAGAGCTGAATGCCTCAGAATGTGCAGTTTTTGGCATAAGACCATATTTTTCAACCAAGTTGACCAGCATGCTCCATTGACCACCATCCTCCATTGGATTATGAAGTAAAAACATCAAAAGTCTTCCATCAATCACTTCACCTTTCTTTGCCAGCTCAACAAATACTCTTAAAAAATAATGAAATCTTTCAATTTTGTCATAGAAAAACAAATGCGTCTGACTGAATTCAAGTTCTTCAACATTGAAAAGGCTTTGGCATTGTTGTCTCATCACATTCAAAAGTGCAAATATCCAGCAACGTCCTGAGCTTTTCTGATTTGTTATAGGTTTGACTTCAGTTACCTAAGAACAAAAAAAAATTGGTATTAAGTAAAAGTTAAATACCCATATTTTCATCTATGGAGATTCAGGTATCATAGCTTACTAGCATACAGAAGATACTTGTCATAGAAGAGAACATGGGACTTGAAGACAGGGGTGGTGCCAACCATTTTTCTGTGCCAAAAACAGGAGTCAAAATATAAGGGTTCAGTACAGGAGAAACCTGGCTCTGCACCAAAGATCTTCCCTTCCGGAAAAATGTAAAGGGAATTCACTCTGGGAGCAAAGTGGGCAAAACTTGTGTCCCTAAGCCCCCAAATTTTTCTCACTTTGTTGGGCTGATCCACCAACTTATTGGAGCCTGCTGATACTGGAAACTTTATGGGTGGTTCCAGTTAATATCTGTACCCTCCTCCAAATAGGCTGAGGTCTGTATTTTACTGCCAAAATTTCAGACAGCCCCAGAATTTTTGGGCCATTTTTCACATGCAAGGCTCTTGTTTCAAAATAATAGAGGCTATTGTTTTCTATTGTTTTAGCCAAATTGCACAACACAATTTCCAACCATCCCCTTTGTTTCCATTTATCTATCCAAGGCGAAGTCAAGAGTTTGTTCAAATTGTTGTCCCCCCCCCCCCGTTGTGTAATGTGATTTGTTCTCACTGTTTAGTCTGTTTTACCTTATGGCTGAACACATGGCCAACTAACTCTTGATGTCTTCTACTCAGCAACACAGCATCAGGTCCATGCTTTACTCCAGCATTTGAGGCGATCAAATTTTGCCTATTTTCTTCAAAATTAGCTTTTAAACTCTCTAAATATTGTGAGGAAAGTTGCACTCTGTCCGCCATTGCTAAAATGATTTGTTCTGCAGACAACCTCTTTCTGATTCCTTTATTGTTACCACGACAACAATATGGGCTCGAGTCGAGGCTGTAGATGTTGTTGCTGAATGAAGAGAGTTCAAAGTGCAAGTTGCTTTTTGGTTGCTGCAGATCTTCCCATGTTTATGTTGTTGCCAATTTGATTCGGAAAAAAGTGGTAAGTTGGCCTTAATACAGATATTTCAAACCTATATTTAGTTTCATTTGTCTTTCGGGTTTATCTAGTGTTGTTCAGCATTCAGGTAAAAAAAGAATCCTGTGAAAGTGATGAAGGAAACTGGATTGAATATTCAAATGATTGAGCAGCCAGGAAGAGACCAGGACCCAGCCTTGTACACTTAGGAGACAAAAGTATTGCAACGCTTGACCTAAAATGGCGGCCAACAGTAGCCGTAGGCCCAAAAACACATAATTTACATGGCAAAGCCATGACGGCTCAGGGGCTTCGCCCAACTTGATTTAGGCGGGAAAATGTTCACAATTTCATTGACTTTCATTTAGAATAAAAGTTAAAGGATTTATTTGTTGTTTCTTGTGGAAAAAATGAAAAACTTTTAAGCATGCCTTTCAGATTTTTGTACCAGGTTCCACCATCTTTGCAGAGCATTTTACCAGTAGCCAACCCTCTGAAGAAGCGTTTTCACGCATTGCTAAGTCAGTGCATTTATATTTTAAAAACCATTTCCCTGCTGGATTCTACCATCAATAATCATTTCCATTCCAGGTTTCTCAGCAATGAGTTTATTAAGACAAGGACTAGGAATTCTAAGAAGGTCTTTCTTGAATCAGAGAACGGTTGGTTCAGTCTGGTCATCAAGTCGCTATGTTGCTACTTCCTCAGTGGCTTTAAAACCATCTGCACCAAGTTCTACAACCCCATCAAAACTACGAGATGAATGGAGACAAGATGCCTTTGACAAGAAGAAAATGGCTAATTTACTTGATCATGATAACCATGAAATGAGAGAGCAATTTCGTCAATTTGTAAGTGACCCTGTCATGGTGCCAATCTACAACATCCCACTGGCAGAAGAACGTGACTTGGCATTCAAGCGTTTGAAAAGAATCTGTGATGCTGGTTTCATTTCAGTTCTTGATTTCAAAAATAATCCTTTGAGAATCTTCGCAGCTCATGAGTTAGCGGCTGTAATTGATCCTGCAATGACAACAAAGATGACCGTGCAGTTTAATCTATTTGGTGGGACTATCCTCAAGTTGGGAACAGAGCGTCATCATGATCTTCTTCTAAAGGGAATCGATAACCTTGATGATGTTGGATGTTTTGGTCTTACTGAGCTTGGTTATGGGAATAACGCTGTAGAAATGGAAACAACAGCTACCTATGATCCAGAAACGAAGGAATTCATAGTCAACACTCCAAATACCCTTGCTCAGAAGTACTGGATAACTAATGGTGCAGTTCATGCCAAATGGGTGATTGTGTTTTCCCAACTGTATGTCGGGGATCCTGCCATGGCATTCATGGTGTACTCGTCAGAATCCGTGATGATGATCTGAAGCCTTTGCCTGGTGTACGCATTGAAGATATGGGATTCAAGATGTCGGGTAATGGTGTCGACAATGCCAAACTTTTCTTTGACAATGTTCGTGTGCCTCGGGAAAATCTGCTAAATCGCCACTCAGATGTAGACGAGGAAGGAAATTTCGTCAGCAAAATTGATGGAAATCGTAAAAGATTCCTGACAGTTGCTGACCAATTGCTATCTGGTCGTATCTGCATCGCAAGTATGTCCATTGGTGCATGCAAAGCAGCTCTTACCATAGCAATGCGGTATTCTGCGACTAGATTAACAGTTGGTGCCAAAGGAAAGTCAGATACACCAATACTGTCATATCAGCTGCAGCAAAGAGCTCTGATTCCGTTGCTTGCAACAACATATGCGATAAATTTTGCATTGATTATGTAAAAGATCGATGGGCCTTCCAGAAAGAAGATGGCTCCGAGCATGCTGAAGCTGTGACGATGTGCTGTGCAATCAAGCCACTCGCATCCTGGCATTGTGAAGAAGTGGCATCAGTCACAAGAGAAAGATGCGGTGGACAAGGATACTTATCTTGCAATCGTTTTGGTACGTTCATCGGTCTTGCACATGCAGCAATGACTGCTGAAGGGGATAATTCCGTTCTCATGCAGAAGGTCGCCAAAGAACGTCTCACGGCATTCAGACCAAAGAATCTTGAAGCACCAACTGAAGACATCCAAGACCTAGAGTTCCTCCATTACCTTCTAGAGAACAGAGAGCAGATTATGTATATGATGCTGGGTGGGAAGCTGATGCAGGCAGGTCCCAGTGGGTTGTTCCAATCGTGGATGATGGAAGAGAGTGACCTTGTCCAAGCCTGTGCAAGATCCTATGGTGAACGACTGATCAGTGAAAGATTCGCAGAGACGATCAAGACGGCAGATGAGTCCTTAAAGCCTACTCTTACAGGCCTATATCACCTTTACTTGCTTAACATCCTTGAAAAGAATCTCGGATGGTTTCTGTTACATGGTGGGCTCTCCAATGCACAGGGTGCGAAGGTAAATGAAACAGCTGCCGAACTCTGTCGACAGATTGGTCCGAATTCATTGGATCTGTGTGATGCATTCTCCATAACAGACACGATGCTGTCCGCCCCGATTTCACAGGACTGGGTTGATTATAATGTTGATGATAACCAAGGAGAGTTATCTCGTTAGGTCTGACTATTATTCCCGGACTTTTATTCTCTAAGGGAGTATAAACTAACTGACTCCTCAGTTTGTTTATTTATATAACTACGTAGTACATTCGTATTTTTAACTCATTCATAGTTATTTGTAAAATTGAATTAATTGCATTTCCAATTTCCATTGATATATTCAGCGACGAAAACGTTTTGTCCGCGTAAGATGTTTTGTGCGTATTTGGCATGAGTTTGAAGAGAAGGATGGATAGAGACAGATCGTAGAGTCTGAATTTCAGGGAAAAGAGCACGAGGAAGACAAAGATCGAAGACGTTGGACAGGATAATGAAGAAATTGGATGTTGTAGATGGAGAACAGCTTGGGACGGATCCCGTCCACGTTATCTTATGCCAAGAAGAAGATGTTTGATGAGATGTTTGATGGTGTTACTTTTAAAGGCTAGAGATTTTGTCGCAGATAACGCTATGCCGTCAATACCTTTCGCAACGAGATAATTACGCCTTGGGTTTGTGCAGAAACGTTCTCCATACTGTCATGGAAATCTACAAAACTTCGAATCAGTTCATGCTGTATGGAATATTGACTTCGGATGAAGTCTTTTTTGGAAGAAAGGCAATCGGAGCTGGAATGTGGCAAAATGAGGAAAAAGGACATTACAGCGCCCTAACGGGGATGAATGCACTGCAGAAGACCTGTGCAGTGAGAATGAATCTATACCAGGAAGACGTGCATCACACCAACGGAAATGATCGAGTATTGTACGACTACGTCATTGTTGAAGACTTGAAGAAATGCGAGGATGCATACCTGCAAATCCAGTAAAAGTTGATGATGATGATAATGATGATGATGATGATGATGATGATGATGATGATGATGATGATGATGATGATGATGATGACTATAATAATGATGATGATGATGATGATGATGACGATGAAGGTTAAAAGTGATGATGGAGAGGAAGATGAAGGAAAATATGAAGAAGAGAAAGAAAGAGCGAACAGAGAGCGGGCAGTGATGGATAATCATAGAGGTAAGCGGATAAAGTTAGAATATTGAATGGTTTTGTCAGTGTTTGGCCGTTTTGAAAAAACACGTTTTCAGTAGGTTTTCATTTGATGCCGTGTACGACGAGAAATACCAAACCATGCGGTAAAGTTTTGGATTTATTTTCCTATCTGCTGTTCTCTAAACAGGCGCTCAGATGTGCTCCCGCTCTGCACCCTTTTTCCTTGCCCCTTTTGTGGTTGCAAACACACGCTAGCGAATCTATACGCACTACTGTGGTGGATACGCACTACTGTGGTGGGTTATTTTGCGTACTGTGGTGGGGTTTTTTGCGTACTGTGGTGGATAAGCACTACTGTGGTGGGTTATTATGCGTACTGTGGTGGGTTATTATGCGTACTGTGGTGGGTTATTATGCTTGTTGTGGTGGGGTTTTTTGCATACTGTGGTGGATAAGCTCTACTGTGGTGGGTTATTATGCGTACTGTGGTGGGTTATTATGCTTGTTGTGGTGGGGTTTTTTGCGTACTGTGGTGGATAAGCTCTACTGTGGTGGGTTATTATGCGTACTGTGGTGGGTTATTATGCTTGTTGTGGTGGGGTTTTTTGCGTACTGTGGTGGATAAGCTCTACTGTGGTGGGTTATTATGCGTACTGTGGTGGGTTATTATGCTTGTTGTGGTGGGGTTTTTTGCGTACTGTGGTGGATAAGCGCTACTGTGGTGGGTTATTATGCGTACTGTGGTGGGTTATTATGCTTGTTGTGGTGGGGTTTTTTGCGTACTGTGGTGGATAAGCACTACTGTGGTGGGTTATTATGCTTGTTGTGGTGGGGTTTTTAGCGTACTGTGGTGGATAAGCACTACTGTGGTGGGTTATTATGCTCGATGCGGTGGTATTGTTTGCTGTCTGTGGTCTGTGGTTGATACGCACTATTTGGGTGGTTTATTTGCTACGTGTTGTATGAAGCAAAACTGGTCATTTTTTATCATCACTGAACTTTTGGTGAACTGCAAATAGATTTGACCTTTTAAATTCTGTAGGAAATTGATGATAGTCCTGTGCTAAAATCATATCCCAAAAACATGGAGAAAGTCTGGGTCTTGAGTCTAAATATATTAATGACAGTTACGATTCACTCAGACGTTGCTCTGAACTCACAAAACGTTAATTACACGTGAAAGTCACACATGTTACGTATTAACAGTAAAAAACGTAGTGTATTATGATCTCTCAAAGATTGTAAAAAATCTCAGATAAATAGAGAAAGTACTTTCGATGTCGTTCGGGCGTGCCCACATTTTTCAAAACGTGTTCTTAATACTTAGTAATTTCGAGCCAGCACTATTGATATTAATAAGAAATTCATCGAGATATTCAAGTATATAAGCCTTTGCTTGAGACTCTCTTTCGTTCAAAAAAAGTCTCTTCTTTGCTTTAGGGTTGTCAGAGGCTCTCGCAGCCCCTTTCATCAGTTTTCGTGGCGCCCAGGGTTCCAAAGCTACAAACTCCCGTAACTCCATAATCGGGGTCACAACAGACTTGAATCAAAGCAGTAGTTCCTTTTCGTATCTTCTGCAAATACTCTTAATGCTATTTAGAATTATTTCTACTGCTAGAGAAACACATAACAGTACAGCACACTGCAGTACCTAAGATCATTTAGAATTTGGCAAGAACCTGTTCATGAATTGAATATTATAAATAGATTGAATCGGTTGATTATTGACTGGCTTGTCATCAATTTCCTACAGTCGGTAAAATTTTCGAATTTCAAATTTAAAAGGTCAAATCTGTGTGTAGTTCATCAAAAGTTCAGTGATGATAAAAATGACCAGTTGTTTGCTTCATACAACACGAAGCAAATAAACCACCCAAATAGTGCCTATCAACCACAGACCACAGACAGCAAACAATACCACCGCATGGAGCATAACAACCCACCACAGTAGTGCTTATCCACCACAGTACGCAAAAAACCCCACCACAACAAGCATAATAACCCACCACAGTAGTGCTTATCCACCACAGTACGCAAAAAACCCCACCACAACAAGCATAATAACCCACCACAGTACGCATAATAACCCACCACAGTAGCGCTTATCCACCACAGTACGCAAAAAACCCCACCACAACAAGCATAATGACCCACCACAGTACGCATAATAACCCACCACAGTAGAGCTTATCCACCACAGTACGCAAAAAACCCCACCACAACAAGCATAATGACCCACCACAGTACGCATAATAACCCACCACAGTAGAGCTTATCCACCACAGTACGCAAAAAACCCCACCACAACAAGCATAATAACCCACCACAGTACGCATAATAACCCACCACAGTACGCATAATAACCCACCACAGTAGTGCTTATCCACCACAGTACGCAAAAAACCCCACCACAGTACGCAAAATAACCCACCACAGTAGTGCGTATCCACCACAGTAGTGCGTATAGATTCGCTAGCGTGAAACACGAGCAGAAAGAGGAGTGGGAGAGAAGTTTCTTCCGTTTGTTTTCGCAGGTCATTGGTTTTTCATATCCCAAGATTCCATTCGCTTCATCGATGTCATGTGGCTTGTTTGTTTTCCCCGACTTCGTTGTTTTGTCCAATGGTGGAAGACTGAGCTGAAGCTGTGGCAAAATCTGGGAACAGTCTTGAAACAAAATGTCTTCTCAGACTTCTGACAAGAACAGCCAAGATGCACCAACTATACAAAAGTCAAACAGCGGAAGATGGCAGGTTCTTTACCAATTTGATTCAGAGGAAATAAAGCGCTTGCAGGCAGATGAAAAGCGAGACCAAAACTGGAAAAGATGGGGGCCTTATCTTTCAGAACGGCAATGGGGAACCGTACGAGAGGATTATTCACCCGATGGAAGTTGGTAAGTATATATTTCTTAAGCAAATTTGTGAAACTTAGATTTTCGTCAAAGTATCTTTGCAGAACCCAGCCCAATTTTGAATCTATTCTTTGTAAGTTTGTAAAATGTAAACAAAATGTGAACAAACGGTTTTAATTGACCATGTTTGATTGTTGTTGAGGACAATGGTGCCTGTACATAGCCACGTCGCATAAAACCACATCGAAAACTGCTTTTTTTTCTTCATTACTCTAAGGTGCCAAATAAACGGGGGTCCAAATAAACGGGGGTTGGTTGGGAAATTTTTCGAAAATTTAATAAATGGGGGGTCCTAATAAGGTCTGGGGTGGGGAAATTTAATAAACGCAGTTTAATCCTTTTACAAGTGAAATTTCTCCTTCCAAAATTAATAAACGGGGGGTCCTAATAAGGTCTGTGGGGGTGGGGAAAAAAACTCAAAATTAATAAACGGGGGGGGCATGTCTATTTGACACCTTAGAGTGATCATTATTAGGCAGCTGTGCAGCCTCTTGCAAGTACCTCCCCCCCCAAACCCAACTTAAATAAGCACGACTCAACTTGTGTTAACATTGGAATAAATGCAACCTGAGCACCCATGCAACAATGAATTGATGCCCATCTCTAAAATGCATTAAATGAATGGACTAAGGGTGAAACTAAAGAATCCGGACTTTGTTTAAAGTAGATAAACCATATATCAGCCATAATTCCCTTTCCATGTAATGAATTTCACTTTCTTCGCTATGGTGCTGTTTGTTAACATTATTGTTACAGTAATTGTAACTTCTTTAAAAAATTTCAGCTGGGATTACTTCAGTCACGATGATGCCAGGTCAAGAGCATATCGCTGGGGTGAAGATGGTTTGCTTGGTATTGCTGACAGAGAATGCAGACTGTGCTTTGGATTGGCATTATGGAATGAAAAAGATCCCATTCTCAAAGAAAGACTGTATGGACTCACTGGTCCTCAAGGTATAAATAAATGTCTTTCAGATTTTTTGCAATTTTGATGAGTACAATCTCTACTAATAAGGCAGGGGTTCTGGCAGCTTTAAAGCTGCTGTGTACCTGCAGCAAATGCTTCAAAGCTTATACTGAATACCATAGGTCTCTTGGTACCATTATATCAACATCAGAAAAAGGGACTTTGAAAACCCAAAGCCTTTCAATCTCCAGCCAAATGCCTTGTACCCTTGGTCACACCATTTCTTAAGCTATATTATGTAGCTGAAGGTGAAATGGCGTATTTATCGCAAATAACTAGCATTGAAAACTGTATGCTGTGATGGATAAGAGCAATTCGAAAAGGGGGCGTGGCATCCTAAGAATTGTCTTCACATCAAGCATGACAAGGCTTCTCCAGGTCTTTCCACCGGAATTTGGCTTGTCTTACCCCATCCATTGTTTCATCTGTTGTCAATTTACAACCATTTATGTGGGTGACATGGTCTGAGGGTTCCAGCCCTAATAAATTAGAAAACTTCTCCTCTAATTTGACTTTTTTGTTTAACATCAACTTGTTATTTGCATGCACATGATGATGTCTTTCCCAAATGGTTTTTACCCAGAGGGGCTGGCAGCAAGACATCAGGACAATAGGCAAAGGGGGTAGAAGTAAAAAATTCAGGCCAAAACAATAGGAAAATAAAAGAATCTCACAATTTTTATTAGGACAAGGGGGCAATTGCCCCTGCTGCCCCTCTGCTTCCGAAACCACTGCTTCTATCAGGTAACATCAGATAATTTTTATGGGCTCAATTTATGAGTCACTTCTAATAATGTCCCTTCTGCTAGTATAATGCAGCTTCTTTGAATTCAGGCAATCATGGTGAAGATGTAAAAGAATGTTACTACTATTTGGACTCAACTCCAACCCATTCTTATATGAAGGCACTCTACAAATATCCACAAAGTGAATATCCTTACAGTTTGATAGAAAGAGAGAACAGAGAAAGGGGAATACAACGTCCAGAGTTTGAACTCACAGATACAGGTATGTTGGCACAATCAATTATTAAAAAAAGAAGAGATTCTAATTTTCATTTATCACATAGAAATTCTAGTGGGATCAAAGCTCTGTTCAAACAGTCTCAACCTTTCACTCAACAGCTTTTCACTTCTCTGCACTTTTCTGCACTTCTCTATGCATAAAGCATTGATAAAGGGTTGGTGGTTGGTGAGTGTTAGAATGGTTCCACTTCTGAAATTTTACGCAGCCAAATAATCAGCATTAAGTCTTTACAATGTGCTTTCAGGATTGGCTTTTTCTCTTTTTGCAAAAGCTTGTAGTTTTTAGAGGGCAGTGATAAGGTGGAAATGGTACATGCTACAAACACTTGATTCTGGTCAATATGTATTTCAAACCATATAGTGCCACATAGAGTAATCAGATGCCCTTAACTTAAACTCATTGCCAAGTAAAAAGGCAAAACCACTTGAACAGACCTTTAGGTTCATTGTCAAAGGGACGACATGGCACTATATAGTTCAAGGCTGTCTATGCATTCTTGAAAATTTCCTTGAAAAAGTATTCTGCAACAAAGTTATTTGTTGGTGTCAGGACCTTTTGCATAAAACTGAATAATCACTCTACTCCTATTTTGATTTTCCTCTAACTATTTCATTGTTCTTAGCTTCCAAAGCAAACTCGATTCTCTCTGTGTAGTAGTCAGCTAACTGCTGCACCTGAAAGTACAAAAATAACACTAAAATAAAAACTTGCCATAAAACTCTGCAACATGAATGACAAAACATGAGAGAAAGGTCTCCCACGAGAGAAAGGTCTCCAACTTTGCTGTCTATTTACTCTTGGTGAATCTATACGCACTACTGTGGTGTGGTGTATACGCACAACTGTGGTAGTAATTTAAATGCTTAATGTGGTAGGTTATTATGCTTGATGTGCTTATCCACCACAGTATGCAAAAAATACCACCACATCAAGCACAGTAACCCACCACATCAAGCATAATATCCCATCACAGTAGTGTTTATCCACCACAGTATGCAAAATATACCAGCACAGTGGTGCACATAGATTTGCTAGCATGCTATTACTCATACCATGTTCTCAATTCTTCTGATTAGATCTTTTGATTCTCCCTCTTTATTCTTGCGAATATCAGACATTCCTTTCTGTCGAACCTTTCTGAGATCTGCCTTTGCCTGTTCAGATATTGACTTTGCTATCTTTGCAATGTTGGTTCTTTGATCTTGAGAAAACCTGATAAATTAGAGTGTAGACTGAGAGCCACATAAAAGGAGTATAGTTCAAGTAGATTATATACTATCATAACACAAGTGTACAAGCTTTTACTTACATAGGTATTGGCAAAATCACTGTGTCTCCTCTGACCTGAGGCACTAGGTTGAATCCAGTTTCTGCTATAGCTGATGATATTGCCTTTGCCGCCTGCAAGATAAGAAATACTAGTAAAGTATAATGAAGTAGTTGAATAGTGGACCTTTGGAGAAGGCTATTGAGAAATAGACTTAGAGCAAGTCTATAGGAATAGTGACATCCCACACAAGACACCAGTGTATGATTCTTAGAGTATACAAGATATAGTATATTTGCATCTTCCACTTTTACATACATTAGGAAAGTTCTCTTGTATTTCAATAGTGAAATGATCACTTTTGCTTTAACCAAAGCAATTTGATACAGTGGCAGCTTCTTTCCATTTGCTGTTTTCACCATGACATTATCTATAAAGCCTGAAAATTGAAGAAGAAAGCACACTTTTAGTTCTTTGTCAATCACAAGATATAAAGTAACCGATATGTACATACTTTGCAAGAAAGTTGATGACAATTCAGAAGAGGGGTTAGATGAGAGAGCCATTTAAATACATTATTGTGACAAGTTTGTCTGGATGAATTGCAATTATGCTAGATGTGAAAAAATGTTTCAAGGTGTGTTCCATTGAGACAATATAATAAAAAAGAAAAACATCAACAAAAAGTCCTTGTAAAATCAGCTGAATTATTTGTAAACATGGTAAAAATTGGCTCCACCTATGGTAATTCTATCTGGTATTTTTGTTGCAAAATCATTGGTCATATTCTCCAAAACATTTTCCATTTTCCCTTGTAAAGCATCAATATCAATAATCCCTTCAGCCATATCAGCATCTATTGTGACTTTTTTGCTTTGCTTTTGCTCTTGGATGCTAAAAAGAAAAGAAAATCCTCAGACAAGCATTGGATAAATTGAATGAAAAATAGATTAATTTCACGCAAGCAATAGTCTCTAAAAGAAGAATAACTATTCTGATGGGTTGTGATGCCTCCGGATTGGCGGATTCTCCATACTGTACCTACCTTTCTTAGCCATTGTTCTGACTACAATTTTGTGAACAGGGGCATTTTCTGTCTGCATATTTACGTCTATTTTGTTGAGAAAAACTGAATAAATTGTTCGATTAAATATATTCCAACCACGTGGATGTCTTGTACTAGTATTTATTTTGCTACTCAAGCAGTAGTTTGGTTTTGAAATCAGAACTTTCTGCACAGGACCACTTTTCAGGCACTTTCCTGTCACGCTGCAAATGCTTCTGTTTGAAGAATGTTCACATTTCAGCAAATTTCCGAAAGATCTAGCAAGTGCAGTAGTGCATCTGACCCTGAGGATCATATTTTTTTGCTTTAGAGCAGGGTTTCAGAGTGTAGTTTTCAGCAAAAAAGCAAACAGCAAAATGAAAATCCAACAAATTTGTCTAGGCCAACAACAACAGCAACAAACCGGTCACGCTTCAACAGCAACAACAGGGAGGTCTTGAATGAAGGGTTTCCATACTGTAAAATATATCAAAGGGTTTCCATTGTGTAAAATCATGTTATAGCCAAATGGCTTAGCCTGCAAATAACTTGGAAATCCTTGGAAAGATTAATTGATATGATGGCGTAGCAAGGGGGGGGCACGGCGTTGCTAATCATCATCAAGATAGGTTTTGTTATATAAATAATAAATATGGTGTAAAAATGTCGTAGGGTATGACTTGGTTGTATTTTCTAAAAAAGCCCCAATTTTCTTTGGCCACGCCCTTTCTCCCCTCCAATGTTGCATTTCTGGCTACGCCACTGGGTCCAGTTTTTAGAAAGTAGTAAAAAGCAGTAATAATAACCTTTTTCCACTAAGCTTGGCGGCAACTCTAGGTCCTTTACACCGTTCTCAAACTTAGATGCCCGACAAGCTTATATGCGGGTCAGCGGGGCCTCTTATAATTACAAGCTTGGGCTTTGCGCCACTGCCCATAATCTTCCAATAAACGGTATTTTTTTTTGCAGGCGTTTTTGAGGAGAGCAGATACTTTGATGTTACTGCAGAATACGCAAAAGCCGGACCAAATGATATTCTATGCAAGATAACGGTCACAAACAGAGGCCCTGAAGCATCGACCGTCCATGTATTACCAACGCTTTGGTATCGCAATACGTGGATTTGGGGTTGCAGACACGAAGGATGCACGATGAAACCGAAGATCGCGCGCTCCACGATGAATTCCGTTGAATGCACTCATCAAACTCTGGAGAAATTCACATTTGCATGGGATGTTAACCAGGCTGGGAAGGATCCCGAATTGTGGTTTACAGAGAACGAAACAAACAGTAAAGTAAGTATGAAAGTCTATATTTTTCTATATTCAATGAACGATTCATTGAGACCTTTGGCTCTGTGCTATTGTTGTGAGGCTCCAATAGGGTATTGGGGATCATTCTGACTCCCTAATGGGGCCTTTGTTGTATGCTCTCTGATCATTTAGTCCAGGTTCGAATCCTATCTATTGTGGTGTGCCACTCGTGTAAAAGTCTATCCCAGGGCTTATTTTTTTGGTAACCTCCTGATTTTGGCAGATCTTCTAAAATCTGAAAACGGTAGACTTAGCAGGAACAATCTTCCTGTGCCAAAAAACACAGCTGTCGAAAACGGTAGGCTGATTAGAACAAACTCGAACAAAACCGTTTTCAGAAGACTGTACCAAAAAAATACGTTTCGACATCTGCCGAAAAGAGAAGGCGTCTGCTGAAAACAGAACGTAACCAAAAAATACGCCCCTAATCTTTGCCATTCACAAAATATTAACAATTATTCACAATCTATCGTTTCCAAGATATTCCAACCTTCGTCTCGAGTTTAGAGGGTCGTTTAGGGGGTTACGCGTTTCCCTGTACCATTGAGAAAATCCCTCTGTTCCCTGGTGTTTATGGGATTATTTTTCAGATTGATAGTCAAGCGGATTGATAGGGAGGACTATACCTCATCCCTGTTTTCCGATGTTTTCTTATTCCCTTTTAATGTTAGCCATGTTTCCTTGTCCCTGGTTTAATTGTGCGTGTTCCCATGCTCACAAGAACCCCTAAACGATTCTCAGTTGAACATAAATGAATGAGGTTTTCAGGAGAGGAACAGATGAGGACCCTTGAGTCTCTTACGTGTAGGAGGAGCTGTCATAGTTTTGGCAGAAGTCAACGCAAACATCGATGTATGAATGATTGCAGGAAGCTCTCTCAGTACTATAGTATTCCTCTTACGAGCAGTCATGGGATGTAAGCCTTAGTTCTGTTGTTGGAAGTATAAGTAATAATATGCGTTTTCTTTGCAGCGACTTTTTGACACCGACACTTACACCATCTACGTAAAGGATGCCTTCCATCGCTATCTGATCGACGGAGAAGAAACGGCCATCAACCCAAAACACAGGGGCACCAAAGTTGCAGGCCATTACAAATTAACACTGGAAGCTGGGGAGAGTTACGTCATAAAGTGTAGACTGACTGCTTCAAGTGAAAAACTCACGACTGGGGTATTTAACAAGAAAAATTTCGATGATGTTTTTGAGCTGAGAAAGGCCGAAGCAGATCATTTTTATTCGGTGGTGTTGCCTGGTAAGGTTTGATTTTATCATGAATGTATTACTGAGAGCCATTTCCATTTCCTTGGGTTAAATTTGTCTTATCAAAATCTAGAATTCGATAATATGACGATGTCTTTCGATATTCGATTTTTCGCATAACGCGCTGATTCTATCAAATTCGATTGTCGAATTCAGCGAAACCAAACCGAGCTGAACATCAGGACAAAACAATATAGCACTGTAGCTCTTCAGCACTTCATTAAAGCCTAGACTCTTTACATAAGTACAGCTTTTCGCAATAAGGACCGGCAACACTAACCGGCAACCTTAGGAAACAACAATAATCATTTTCATAACGAAATTCGATGAAATATATGCTCAGTTATTGTGGAAAAACTAGGAGACATATCGCGCGCGACATTGTATTCGGGGTGTCTTCCAGGGTGGCTTACTTACAAGTGACAAGCGAGCAACATGTCCCCCTAGTAGGGGAGACAAAAAATGTTTTTGTTGTCTCCCAGAAGCATTTGCTTGTCTCGCTACAAATTTTGTCGTGCGCTACAAAGTTTCTTACGTGTCTAAACTGGGAGACACGCAAGCGACATAGTCTGGCCAGGCCTAAACGACCTATCTATCTGTCAGATTGACCTAAGGAGCGAAAACTACGACTCGTGTTTTAAGTCTACCTTGCAATCTCCGAGATTTTCCGTGTTATCCTCGCTTCTCCCAAGAGAAGTGTTATGATCACATTCTCATAAGGTGGAGTACCTGTGTGTGCCATGTTTTAGATCCACATGTAATGGTTATATTTCATTTTCATTAGAAAAAGCAACCAAAGAAGAGAATCTAGTTTCAAGACAAGCGTATGCAGGCCTGCTATGGAGCAAACAGTTTTATCATTACATTGTCAAAGATTGGTTACAAGGCGACCCTGATCAGCCCACGCCCCCTTCTTCCAGAAATCGAAATTTAGAATGGAATCACCTCTTTAATCGAGATGTTCTGTCAATGCCAGACAAATGGGAATACCCATGGGTAAGTCTGTCTTGTTACTTTTTTATTAACTCTCCTATGAATTGTTCCTCGTTTACTGTCCTTCGGGATTCGGTCAGGGTGGGTGCTTTGGTCCTGGATGGATTCGGACTCCACTTCCGTGGCTTCGTTGCTGTTTATTTACTGATGTTCTTTTTTCCTTCACCCTTATGAAATTTCCTTCTTGAATAAAGAATTTAGAGATCGGGATATTTGGGGGCAGATTCAACCGCTTCATCGAGTTTCTCCACTCCACATGTCCACAACACAGCATTCATTCATTCATTCATTCATTCATTCATTCATTCAACTCTTTTCCGGCATGGCTGTTCCTCTTCAGGGCCTACTGTAAAGAATTTAACTCCCTCTGTCGGTTTAATCCTTAACTCGTCAGAGCTAGAGGAACTGCATGCCCTCGTGCTCTCTCGTTAAAGATGAAGGAATTTGTGTTCTTGTCAGGTTTGTGGAAACTTACATACTTTGTCGTCCTCGTTCTTATTCTGGATCTCGTACTCGAAGTCATTAGGGCTAGAAGAAAGTATGTTCTCGTTGTTTCAAGGACTGTATGAATTTTATATGTCCTCAGCAGAACTTGGGGAGATTTACTTTTCTCGTCAGAACTGATATCCTCTGCCTTACTCGTTCTAGAGGTATTGACCTCGTTCTCTTCTGAACTGTATGGTTTTATTCCCCGTCTGGACTGGAGAGGCTTTGCTTCCTTTGTGGCTGTCGGATTTGTCTACATACCCGTCTCCGCTTGATGTGGATCGTTGAAGCACCAGGCAGCGTCATATGTGTGGCTGCAAGAACCCCTGACCTGCGTTAGCAAATCAAGATTGCTTTTTACTTACTCCGGTCTTCGTAAGGGAGATGAATTGTACTTCATTGTCAGTACTAGAGAATCGAAAACAGATGTGTGACAGAAGAACTTGATTATCTTTACAAACGAAATTTCTTTAATACAAGATACCGATATTGCAGACTGGTTGCAGGTTAGCTGTTTACGTTACTGCCTTGTGGTGAGGTCTTGATCGCATAATTGAGTTTTATAGTTGGTAAACTCTACACTCTATTGTTTTGAAATTGTGGTGGCTTTCATCGTTTTGTGCTTGCTTTGGATTCAGTTTTGTTCTTAATAGTGGTTTTAATCACATTGTTTTTTCTTTTTGTTCAGTTCTGTTCTCTGCAGATTTGAGGTACACTTGCTTTGCAAATATCATTTCACTTTAAAAATAAAGATAAGAGGCCATGAGAGATTTAGACTTCTCTCCTAGTCTCAGCATAGTCATAAGTCATGGCTATGGTCTCAGGTATTGCTGTCATCACCTTCAGTTGTTGTTGTTGTTGTAAAGAGGCAGCTCAGTTGTAGCAAACTACTGTTGTTATTGGTCCAGATTCAATGAGCGGAAACTGAGACCCTATTAATAAGTCTACGAGAGATATTGAGAGATAGACATTGATACAGTCAGAAGGGGTTTCGTATCCATTCCCCTGGCCTTGAGTGCGATTGCCCAGCAATCTTAGTCATGGCCCCAGGCTCCCCACGAGCCAAAGTCGCTTCTCATTTCCACAATCCCTATATCATCATTTGTCTCTTTGGTGTTGTTACTGATCTTGGTCTTTGGTCTCCCTCCTAAGAGGTCCTTTTCTACACCATCATGTCTGCAGATTAGGCCCAAAATTACTCAGTGAATAAGAAACTGCAAAAGTTTGATGTTTGATGGGATTGAACGTTGTGTCTTTGAAGAGATCAGGGGTTCTCCTAAGATGTGTTTGATAGTTCTGGTTTCGTTTTTTGGGCCCTAACGTAAAGCAGCCTGGGTAATTTATGTGCAGTACAGTGGAGGATATTCAATACAGTGGAGGGATATCATCAATACAGTGGAGGGATAGCATCAGTACAAGTGGAGGGAGGATATTCAGTACTGTGGAGGGATATCATCAGCACAGTACACAGTCAGTACCGAGGTTAGTACTGAAAACCCTCCACCGTGCTGATGATATCTCTCTACTGTACTGATGATATCCCTCCACTGTAGTGCATATCCTCCACTGTACTGCACACCCTCCACTGTACTGCACATACATTACCCGGGGTGGAAAGGACAATAACAAGCAACAAATTCGTTTTTTGTGATCACAAGGGTCCTTTGTGCCCTTACGAAGTTTTACGTTGCATGACTTCTGAGAGAGTTCAGCTTTCTTGAAGTTCTAATCTTCGTTCTAAAACTTTTAAAAGAAATGATAAAATTTGAGATTAACTGCAACCTACGATACACTGAGTATTTCAATATCTATCATCTCTGTTAGTATACATTGACTTTGCTGGAGACGTATTATTTGATGATCAGAATTCGATTTGTTCACTGCGCTCTGCAGATTATTTATATCTCATTCCAATCGTACATAATCTTGTTTATAGAAACCATTATGTTGAACTTTCAAAGTCAATTTAAAGCATCAAGCATGGTTTTGTTGTTTGTTATGAAAACACTAACCTTGTCGCAGCGAGCCTAAATTATTTCATCATCTTATTATTAAAGTGTTCTTCGACAAATCAAAGATTTTAAAGCTATGTGCTGACCAGCAATAATATAATTATACACAGAAGATTGTTATATACATTCTTTTTAATGAACAACCGATTAACAACTACGAGTATGGCCGTTTCGAACCTCCCTTGTTGGGAAGGGAGTTTTGGGGATCTGATTTTGCGTGTTGGTTGATTCTGATCAAGGCAAAATGTATCTGAAATTTTAGTCTGAAAAAACCCTTTTGGTGTATTTCCTAAGGGCTGTGGATATTTTGCTCTTGGTGAGCTTTTTTGGTCCGAATCGCTTGTTTAAATACCATCGCCAACCCTTTCAATTACAAGTAACGAAAACCAAAATTTGACTTTCTCGCTGGCAATAATCATTTGGTAAGGGCCGAAATACAAGAAACTAAGCTTTTTTGAGCCATGGCCCTAAGTCAAGTTGCTTGTTGGAAAAGTCAACTTAAGATTTAATTTCAAACGGCAAGTTACCAACTGGTCTGTGAACTATAGTCAGTAGAAATACTCGTAAACGGGTTAAACTAACATTACTCTATCAATCTACTATTATGCTATTATGGATTATTATATTAAAGATATTTATAAATTAAATTTTATATTTTATGTACAATGGCTTTAATCAAATCCAGCAATCTTTGTGCTGCGAGGTGCCCTGTAAATCCCCTTCACTTCAGGGTCTCTGTACATAAGTCCTGTCTTTACTTGACTGCCGTGGAATGGGTTGAAAAGCAATGCGAAAGCTCAGCTTCTTGTTCTTACCCATTGGGTCCTTTCGTTTTCTTTGTCGAGTTGTATTCCTATTCCAACAAATTGATCCTTCGTTCTGTTAGTTGAAAAAATTTTGAAAGTCGAGGTCTGGAACCCTCTGGAACTCGAATTCTTCCAAATATTTCACACAGTCTCGGGACTCTTCCAAAAGTTTGCAGAAACTTTTATCTTGAAAATAATCGGTTAAAAATGATCGTTTAAACTGATTGGAGCCTAACAGTAGAGTGAGGAAGAGTGGCTAACGTTTGGCTTGTAGTTTTCGTCTTACGTTTACATGGGGTTTACATTCTGCTTGCAGTTATCACCAGAGAGAGACGAATGTTTCGTTCAAGCACAGGTCGTTTCTTTCACACTTTCGGCATTAGGAACATATTTCGACGCAGCTGATGATCCCCATCGTCGTTCTTTACTCGCTTCCTGCTCGTATTTTTGCTTCGGCATATACGATATATTAAAGAGGAGACATGCAGCCATTAATAACTCGATTAATCGATACACATACTGACAAATGAGCCAGGGCCATGGCTTGGGATTCGTTTCGACGTTTGATTTATCTGTGTATACAGTCACCAGTGAATAGAGCTGAGAAATCAGAAAACACAATCCCAAGAATACAGTTATAATCGTCAACTTCAGGACCTTTTTAATCGACTTTTTGTTATTTTTCTCTTGTTGTGCACATAGAGGCATGCCATTTCGAGTGCTAAGTTTGTAGACTTGCGACTTCGTTCGCTTGTTTCGAAGGTAAATGCTCACGCCGGTATATGAGAAGCATGCAACAAGCCCAGCGCTGAATATGATGAAGTAAATCTGGCACAGGATTAGAAATAAGGTCGACGTGGCTTTATAAGAAACTACCAAATCAGCACACACGAAAATACGTAATTCAAACTCACTAAACCCATTAAGAATCTCCAGTCTTGTAGCTTAGTGAATCTGCTAAGTTTTTGAAACTTCATGACGTCCAACAATGCCAAATGCACGAGCAAAAATGCGGAGACTAAACTTGGAATGCCAATGCTGAATAATAATCTGGACAAAATAAAGGGCATTTTCCCATACCAAAGAGGCATTGGTCCGGTGATTCGTAAGGATTTATGATCAAATAGAGAAATCTCGAAACCAGAAATATTATTATCAACGCTGTTACTGTTACTGAGAACTTTACCATGGCCTTGCGTTGTCGTTTGTTGTTATAAAGTCTTCGTAGAAGGATAATCGCTACTATCGACAATAATGCAAAAAAACTGCATTTCCTATCCAATGGCTAGGCCATCCTGCACCCCATGTTTTTATTGCTGTCGACCATTCTGGTAGAGGCTCGCCTTCGGTTCTCCTTCGGGATTCGGGCGAGGTGTGTGTTCTGGTTCTGGACTTGACTCGGGCTCTGATTTCGGTGGCATCTTCACTGTTTCACTAACGACTCAGTTTCTTGTACCTTTACAGTACTCCTGCTTCCTTAGTAGAAATGTCCTTCGTGAAAAAACCTAAGCCTTGATTGTGATATTTCAAGCTCAATCAAATTAAACCGCTTAATCGATTTCTTTGCACTCCACGACACCACAAAAGTCAGTCAGCTACCTATAATGAGTTAAACTTTATTTACTGTATTACCTTGTTGATTTGAACAAGCTGATCAAATATAAAGTCTATAAGCTTCTTTTCTTTTCCCGATGTTGCCCTCTTCCGTCCGAACTTTGATAAGCATCGCTTCACTTCCCTTGCCTTGTTGTAATTTTGCTTGCAGACAAAACCCGTCTGACGAAAGAACCACTTTGATCGAGAGGTTGGAATTAGCAAAGACGGGGGTCTGTTAAGAGTGATGTTGTCAACGTAAACTCAAACGACTGAATCCAGAAATGATTGAAAAAATCTTATGTGCGTCTTTTTATAATGAACTATTAAAACTGGTCTTCTTTAGATATTTATGTAGCTGGTTAAAGTATTCATCAACGAAAATAAATGTTTTATTTCTAACCTGTTTTTTAACAACCGCCCACCCTGTTTTAGAGACAAACAGCATTTGTCATGTTTGCTGTTGCAGTTTTAGCGTGATCTGATCCAAAAGGTGTGTGAACACTCTGTAGGCTACACCTGCATTACAACAAACATCCTACGTATAAACAAAGACAACAGGAAATCGACTGCATTTTCGCGTTAAAAAATTGCTTAAAACAGCGTTCTTTACTTTCACTAATTTGTTGACAATAAATTCCCGATCAATTCAGAAAAACAAGTTTTTGAGATTTCTATGTGATGCTTTCACCCTTCTCTCGTTGCATATAGACACCATCCTTCTTTATTTGCTTAGAGAGACCACCCTTCTGGCTTTGCGTATAGAGACCATCCTTCTCTCTTCGTATACAAAGACCATCCGGAAGACCGAGGACCACCCTTCTCTCTTTGCTTAGACCATCTTCTCTCTTTGCATATAGAAACAATCCTTTTCTTTTCTTACAAGGACCATTCTTTTTCTTTACATATAGAGACCACCCTGAAGACCATCCTCGCTTTCCTTAGACCATCCATATCTCTTTTCTTTTAGAGACCATCCTTCTCTTTTGCTTTTAGAGACCACCCTTCTCTCTTTGCTTATGGAGACCATCTTTCCTCTGCATACAGAAACCATCCTTTTCTCAGTGGCCGAGTCAGTAATCCAAATTTCTCTCCTTGTTTACTTTGCTACCTTGCCAAGAATGATCATCAACATAGCTGGAAAGAGTACGAATATTGCTTAGCAATTGAATTAGGTAAAGCGAGAATAAGCGAGAACTTGTACACGTTCCTTGCTAGTTTTAGTATCTTATTTTAGTCTCAGAAGATCGTAGTTTTACCAAAATTGTACAAGTAAGTTTTTTGGGTGCAACTGAGACTTGCCAAGCAGTTGTCGCCCCATGCCCCCATGCTTTCTCCGTCTTGTTTTGCTCATATGAAAATAGAATGTAGCTAGTAGTGAAAATATTCTAAAAAGGGGAAAGGCTACTAACAAACAATATAGTCCACTGGCTATTTCTCTAGACTACCATATTTTTACCCTAGTTAAACAACTTATCTTCTCAACCTCTCTTTCATACAGTTTGCATCGTGGGACCTCGCATTTCACATGATGCCGTTCGCTGTGATTGATCCTCATTTCGCCAAAAACCAGTTGATGCTTTTACTGCGAGAGTGGTACATGGCACCAAATGGTCAAATCCCCGCCTATGAGTTCAACTTTAGTGATGTCAATCCGCCAGTTCATGCAATGGCTGCCATAGTGGTACACAAAATGACAGGATTCAAAGGCCACAGAGATAATGTTTTTCTTGCAAGATGTTTTCAGAAACTCATCATGAATTTCACATGGTAAGCAGTTTAATATCTAATTTTTTGTGTGACCATTCCCGCCATTCCCAAGATGGCATCTGGGCATTTGACCATCATGCATTGTATTTCAGCATCGAGTTTCCATAGTCTTGCGGTAGACTTATTACCTGAGTCCCAGTTATCGCTCATCAGACCGAGACTACACCAACCAGTTGACTTCAATAGCGATAACTATGACTCAAGTTGTAAGTCTAGATTCAGAGGCGGACTGGCAGGGATGCTAGGTTGCAATTGCAACCCGGGCCTTCATGTTACAGGATCCTTAGCAAGAAAATATGGAAGCAAGAAAACATGGAATTTGCTACGCACAGCAAACAATGATGTCATTGACAGCAAGAAAGGGAGACGACTTTGCCATCCAAATATCCAAATAGGAAAAGACGTCCGTATTTTACATGAATACTAGCCCTTGCCCCGAATGAAGTTTTTTACAGAGGAGCTAGCAGCAACTAACAAAAATTTGCTATGAATACAAAATACAGGTTCCTTTTACTGGAAATAGCAACCCTTGAGATTCGCTGCGGAATCGCCCACACACTTTTTTTATAAGGTACAACTTTATAAGGAACCTACAGTTTCCGTGGTTCCGTGTTTCCGTGAGTAGTCTCGAGCTTTGCTCACATCTAAGTGTCTCTGTATAGTAGTCATGAAACTGAACATGCAGGAACCTTAAGAACTAGGCCTTGAGCTAGGTTCTGTATAAAAAAGCGTGTATTAAATCAAATTGGATCGGTGACTACATCAATAGACACCTCCATACAGCGGACACCTCTGCCGGTCTCTATTCGTGGTTCTGGTTCTTTACGTGTTTTATCATGTTTCAGGTGGGTGAATAGAAAGGATCCTGATGGCAAAAACATTTTCAGTGGTGGTTTTCTTGGACTTGATAACATTGGTAAGTGACTGGTGTTGTTTTTGCACTTTTCTCAATGTTGATCAGTCTACAAGATCTAAATAAGAAATACCGTATTTCTTCGATTAACAGCCCCCTTCTTTCAAACGCCCAGGGGCGTTTATTCGGATGAATAACAAAATAGATTCAACACTACAAGAAACCTATGTTGATGTGGGTGACATGGGCATGGGTATTGATGATATTTGATTTTGAAACTAAGTGGATAGTCACGTAAACCATCATCAAATTCAAATTTGAGACCATTTTGATACAAAAAAGTTGATTTGAAAATAAGAATTTCCCCATATCATTACACGCTTCTCCTAAAAGTTTTAAAATTTAATGAGTGTTTCTGGCGTTCAATTCAGACATAAAACGTATAACAACTTCATATGTATAAAAACAGCTGACCTGATCAAATTATATTTCATTTCTTAGGTGTATTTGATCGATCGAAACCGCTTCCGTCTGGAATGAATCTGGAACAGGTTAGTTTATCGAAAACAGAATTGGTTATTTGCGACTTTCAAACTGTAGGCCATGAACTTGATACTCGTATTTTTATTAGAAGCTAACAAACTAGTTCAGTGCTGAGAGCTTAAAATTTTCAGAGTTTGAACACTGAAACTTTCAGACTCAATAGAAAGAATTTAAATTTTTAAGAATAGAATCAAAACTTTTACGAATTTCAAATGTACATGCGACTTATGCAAACAATATATTCAAAACGTAGGTTATGTTTAACTCTATTCAAAGTTTTTCTTCTTTTTTAACGAATTTATGATGCTGTTACTTGTTAGTTTGGTTTTGCATTGTTAATTTAAAAGTTTTAGTTAGTTGGTTTAAATTAGCTAAAAGTTTGTTAATTTTAAGCTATAGTGCTACCAACTTTAAAGAAAGAAAGAAAGAAAAAAAAAGGTTTCTTACTAAAGAAAGGAGCTTCATGCGGGTTGTGTTAAGGGTTAAGAGAGGATAGAGAGGTTAGAGGGTCTTGGTAGGAAGGAGTCTTAATAGAAAGACGCTGAATACAGTGGAACGTCTTCATAGTGAGCAGGGTCTTATTAGAGATTGTTGATTAATAGACACGACTGGCTGATAGAGAGAGTAGTCTTGATAGCATAGAGGGTCTTAATAGGAACGGGGTCGGAATACAGAGGAAGGGTCTTAAAGGTTATAATAGAGAAGAATGAAGAGTGCATAGAGTCTTAATAGGAAGAGGTCTTAATGGAGAGGGGCTGAATACAGTGAAAGGACCTTAAGCGTCTTAACAAAGAAAATGGTCTTAATAGGAAGGTAGGCTTGGTGCAGAGAAAAGGTCTTAGAGTCTTAAAAGAGGAAAGGGTAGTGAGGGTAGATGTCTGAGTAGGAACGGGTCTTAAAGGGGGTTGAATAAAAAAGATGGGTCTTAAGGCTCTTAAAGGGAGAAGAATCTTAATAGGAAGGTGGGCTTAGTATATTCGGGGTTGTTGCAGGGGAAAGGTCTGAATGGGGTTTGATTATATTCTTCATTTGCCTTGTAGGCTGATGGCACAGCCTGGATGGCATTCTTTGCAATAACAATGCTGCACATTGCATTAGATTTAGCAGTTGACGATTCATCGTATGAAGATATGGCATCTAAATTCTTTGAGCATTTCATCTCAATTGTCGATGCAATGAATCAGATGTCTGGTTATGGTCTTTGGAACGAAGAAGATGGATTTTATTACGACCACTTAAAAGTTGGTCATCACTCAGTCCCTCTGAAGATCCGATCAATGGTTGGGCTTGTTCCACTTTTTGCATGTCACGTCCTTGAAGACGAGGTTATACAGAAACTTCCTGGGTTCAAGAAGAGGCTGGACTGGTTTCTTAAAAACAGACAGGATCTTGCCTCACAGGTAATTAACTTAATGAAGTCAAACTGGAATTATCTCATATTATCAAATTAGTGCAGAGATTTGTGTTGTCTTTAAGGCCAAATATGTTTAGAGAAATGTGAGACATGCATACATCAAGGACATATGTTGAACCACCCACAAACATAGACTTCGTACCTTAGTTCTCTTCCATAGGATAGGTTTTGGCCCGGAAATTCTCTAAACATGGGTGTGATTTTACCAAAACACTCTATAATGTACGAATGCGAATAGTGTTAATATCGCATCGGCGATGTTACTAGTGCGATTTCAAGTAATAATAAGGCTAAAAATTCTTACTAAACTTTCATATTCCTTTGATTACTACCCATATTATTGGGTATGTGTCTACATTATAATTGCATGAAAATCTCGGTGGCACATCCCCGTCCATCAGTACGTTAGGTACCTCCTGGGGCTACCTTGCCATACGTTCTCTATGATTCCTTATATCTAACCATGGCATTGTTCGTCTCTTTCCGAGCACGTTAGCTACCATCATCAATAGTTGCAGGCTGGAGAACTCTCTTACTTGTAGCAATTTTTCTCTTCTTATCCTGAAATCTTCTGATTCTGCGGTCCAGATTATTGTATTGTTTTCTATCAATCTTAGATATCCTACATGAGCACTGGTGCTGAATACAATCATCTTCTAGCCGTGCCTTCACGTGATCGACTTGAACGTGTCTTGAAATACATGTTAGATGAAGACGAATTCTTGTCTCCATACGGAATCAGATCGTTGTCTAAATACCATGAAAAACATCCGTTCGTCTTGTCCTGTCAAGAAACAGGTGATGTGAATGCTGTCGGATACGTCCCCGGTGAATCAAATACGTATCTCTTTGGTGGGAATAGTAATTGGAGAGGACCGGTCTGGTTTCCAGGTAAGATTCAAATTTTCTAAGATTGTATTCAAGGACTTTCCATGTTGTAATCCCCCTCTATTTTCCACCACATGGTTCGTAAAACATCTGAAATTTGCTTGTCAATCAAAATATTGTCTTGTTTGCAAAAACATTGCTTGTCAAACCTTTTTACGAAAATGTTTTCAAAATTTTCAAAAAATCGTGCAACAAATTTTAATTATTTTTGCTTGTCAAACACTGCTTAGTGACGTGGCCAAAAGGTTAAGCATTGCTTGTGGTATCTTTGGTGACCAACAATGTTTGATCGTTTGGCCGGAGCCTTAGGTAGAGTAAAAAAGGACGAGTTCTTCTACTCCATTCAGCGTTGAGATTCTGTATTTTCCAACTAAAGATAATGCGTTAATGAAATCAGCGGCTCTTGTGCTTTGAATTGCGCATTCTTCTTGCTTTTGCAATGCAGTTAGGTCTTGGTCAAACAATCAAACATTGTTTGTCAAATATTAGAAATTTGCTTGTCAAGCAAAATGTTTTCATGTTTGACCAAGTCACAAAACAATTGTCTTCAAACATGTTTTGCTTTAGTCAACTTTTCAATAACATCGCACAACAGCCTGTGCTTAATTTTACTTGTTAAGCAATGTTTTATGACGTAGCCAAACGTTTAAACATTGCTTGATAAGCAAATTTCTAATGTTTGACAAACAATGTTTGGTCGTTTGACCAGTGCCTCAATATTGGATGGGAGCGTGATTTGCTACACAGCATCATTAAATAGGCACTTTTTGTCCAGCTATTCTGACCAGAGATTGTCAACTTAAGTGTTGGAAATACTTGAAACAAACACGATTGCAATGTTTTTCAAACTTTTAATAACTAAGCTGATTAATTATGGATAGCAACTTGATAGCGTTATCGCTTATAACCACCTAAAAATCGCTGCACTTTGAGTGGTTTGCATATTTGTAGATAGCAAACACGACGAACTGAAATTAAGTGGAACAGCTGTTTCTTTAAGATAATGTTTTGTGTGACTTTAATTGTATTAAACTGAAAAATATTACTGTTTAATAAATTGAAAAATTAGCCCGGCAGATGGTTATCAAGAAAGGAAGGTAGGGAATGTTTTCAAACAATTTCGGCAAAAATCAAACGTCACAGTTATCATAATATTTTATAGAAAGTTATTCTGCCAGATGTTCATGCAGATATTCTTTCATCCAGATATTCATTCGATCCACATCTGGGTTCCGTCGTAGTCTATATTGTTTCAGTCTAAAACACTGATTTTGTGTAAGAAACCCCTTTTAAGAAACTACAGAAGCACTATTTGTTAAAATTGAGAAACTCCACTTTAGTGACA
This sequence comes from Chrysaora quinquecirrha, assembly GCA_014526335.1. NCBI lineage: Eukaryota > Metazoa > Cnidaria > Scyphozoa > Semaeostomeae > Pelagiidae > Chrysaora > Chrysaora quinquecirrha. The sequence continues at coordinate 6,899,410 of JACTAT010000040.1, forward strand.
AAGCCTATCTTCTAATGGTTTCTGTAAACTAGAAGAGTTTTATTCTTGGGAAGTCAAGAAACTTTTCAAGAAGCTTTTTTTATTAAGAGTGCCAAAGCCTAAAGAACTCTAATATAAATTGGTGAACCGAAGTTTCTTATAAAAGAAACTTGGGTCATTCTCTGACGCTATACCCTGTGGAGTTTCAGACTAAAAGGCTTTCAGTGTGTTCAGAGTTGTTTCTACTAGAGTTAGTTCTTTTCAGCTCGAAGATTTTAATTTAGCGAATGTTCATTATTTGTGGCTTGGTGGAGGCTGTAGAGAAATTATGTGGGACAATCAAGAATAGTTTACCCCAGTGCTTTTAGAAATAAAGTTTTCTTTAACTTTAGAAATAAAGTTTTCTTCTAGGTGAAGGTGAAATGGTGTTTTAGCGCCAGTCGCTCGGATCTCAGTAGCAGATCGAGACCTTGACCCGGGCTCGAACCCTGACCACACTGAGCTTCTGACACCACGAGCCAGCTGGATTACACCACGACACCACAGCACCTTCAAAGGCAGGATAATATTTAACCCAAAATTCACCTATGAAGTATTTTGTAAAGAAGCAAAATTTAATACTTTCACAGGCAGATACAGTCACCCTTGTGTCTAACAATTTGTCGGTCACTCCCACGTAAAGTTACTAATATTTTCAATTACCCTACCACTTTCTTTCCAGCCCCCACCCAGGTCATAAATATGACCGGTCCCTTATCTCTTCCAAAGGGTGTATTTTCTTACTCAATCTTATTTTATTTCCAGTAAATGCACTGATAATCGAATCACTGGAACGGTACGATTACTTCTATGGTGACTCGCTAAAGATCGAATGCCCGACCGGATCTGGAAACAAAACGCGCCTGAAAGATGTAGCTGTTGAACTTTCGCGTCGTCTTGGTTCCCTGTTCTTGTCTGATGCAAATGGCCGACGGCCTTGTCATGGAAATGAGGCTCAGTACCAGAATGATCCACACTGGAAAGATCTTGTTTTGTTCTATGAATATTTTGATGGTGACACGGGGCGAGGCTGTGGTGCCAGGTAAAGAGCTTATATACATTCAAACACTTGCACGATTAAACATTGCTGGTCATGAAAACATTTACGATTTGCTTGTCAAGCAAAATTATCAAACATTAGTCAGGCATCTGAAATTTGGTTGCAAAAAATCGCTTGTCAGTTGCATTATATTGCTCGTTCAGCATTTGTTGTTTTCTTTCACAAGCATTGCAAAGCAAATTTCGCTTTTTAAGCAATTTTTTACGAAGTGACTAAAGGGTTCAGTGTTTCATCAACAAAATTTGTTCGTTTGGCCAGGGCCTTAGGTCCTGGCCCAAACGATCAAACATTGTCAAACATTTGTGATAACGTTTGACCGTTTGGCCATGTTGCAAATTCTGCTCGTCAAACATTAATTTTCTGACACTAGCAAAACAATTTTCAAAACCATCGCGCAACGAACTCTGTTTATTTATGCTTATTGAGCAATGTTTTTTGACGTGGCTAGACGTTCAAACACTGCTTGAGGAGCACTTTTCAAATGTTTCTCAAACAATGCTTGATCGTTTGGGCCCTATCCAACGTTTGTCAAGCATTTGGGAAGTGCTTGTCAAGCCAATTGTTTGACTATTCCGCCACTTCGCAAAACAGTATTTATCAAGCAATTTTTGCTGGTGACAAATTGGCAGCAAATTCTGCTTCTCACGTAATGTTTCATGACGTGGTCAAATGTTTATTGTAGGTCCTCGCCCAACGACTGAACATTTTTGGCCAAACACCAAAGAGTGTGCAAGCAATGTTTAGCGGTTTCGTCAAGTCGCAAAACATTGTTCGGCAGGCAATTCGCTTAAAAATGCTTTTTAAAATTTCAAAAGCATTTCGCTGCTTTGTTTGCCAGTTGCAGTTTAAAAAAAGTGCTGATGAAAATTTTCTTGCCAAGGAATATTTTTCGATGGGAACAAACGGTCCAGCATATCAAATTTTGAAAGTTTAACCAACAATGTTTGATCGAGAGCCAGGTTACAAAAAATTGCTTGACAAGCAGAATTTTATAGTGTAAATAAACGGTCAAACTTGCTTGTAAAGCAGATCATAAATGTTTGAGAAGCAATGTTTGATCATTTGACCAGGGCCTAACTGTTGATCTTGTTAACAGTCTTGCGAACGCAAGACCGTGGCCAAGGATCACAGGATGTTTTTGAAAAAGTTTAAAAGTATTGTTTGCTTGACGCAAGCAAAATATGTTCAAGAAGCAGTGTTTTGCTACGTAGCCAAAGGGTTAAACATTTTGCTTGACAAACAAATTTCTAATGAGTAAATATATTCGGACTTATCAAGGCTGTTTCTGACACCGTATTAGACATGATAGTCACCACTTATCATGACAAGCCTTTGATATTTAGTTGGGCAACGTTTCGGGAGAGATCCGTCTCCCATCATCGGGCAATGAGAAATGTGGTTTCTTGCCTATTTATTGCAAAGGTCGGATCGAAAGGTGTGAAATTGACCGGACCTGCGAGGAAGCTCGGAATTTCCGGAAATTTCTAATGCTTAGCGAATAATGATTGATCGTTTGGCAGGGCCTTTTGCATCGACAGGTAAGTTGGCAAGTACTAAATAATATCTCGTTTCTTGTAGCCATCAAACTGGTTGGACAGCTCTTGCCGCCAATTGCCTTGCAAAATATGCAGCTTCTCGGTCATGAAGTCTACCAAGAACTGTATAAGAACCAAAATATATGGATATCTTTTCTTGGGCCTGTCAAACATGGACTTAACTATGATTTTAATTGTACGTGGTATTTTATTATTATTATGATTAATATTTGACTTAGCATTAACAATGCTATAATTGACCTTTGTAACAACCATATGCAACCCAGTGGACTGCCTACTATGGCCTAGTTAACGGCTCCTTAAGATGGACTACAGTAACTGTAATGTAATGTGTTCCCAGCAGTTTCGCTTTGCACAGCAGTCCAATCGTTAACTATACTAATTTTTATATTATTTATTCGATAATTTAAAGGCACTAGTGATTTTGATTGGCTGATTGTATCAATATGATTTTATGATTATATTAATGATTAAGTTTGTTTTACTTTTCACGATGTCTTATTAATTTGTCATTAAGTATATATTGTCTTGTTACTTCGGAACACTTTGGTATCCTGCCACGTCATTTATGTTTTATTTATTTTAGAAAATGAGTTTATGTTAAAAGTAATCGTTGTTTTGTGATTGAAAATAACAGATAACTTTGAAACACAGTCATTCTCTTTTTTTAATTATCCTTCTAAAGGCCTGGCTAAACTAGGAGGCATGTCGCACGCGACATTGATGTCCCCTCGGTGTCTCCCAGTTTTGTAGCGCGCGACAAGTTTTGTAGCAAGAGACACGCAAATTTTTCTGGGAGACAACAGAAACATTTCTTGTCTCTGCGACATGCAAATGACTCAGGGGACATGTTGCTCGCTTGTCACTCGCATGTTTAGCCACCCTGGGAGACACGCCGAATACAGTGTCGCGCGCGACAAGTCTCCTAGTTTAACCATAGCTTAAGTCTCTGTCTCTGTTTTGTTAACGAACACCTTTTCTGCGCATTTTGGCGAGTGGATTTTCAATCAGACTCTAGTTCTAACAGAAATTTCGCACGCCTTTTTGAAGAATTGAATATCCGGTGGTGTTACAAAAAACTGTCTGCTTTTGTTTTTCATTTTCTCTTGCACAATTCGCTTTCGTTAGGGAGGGGGAGCGAACTGATTTGACAGGGGACAGGGAATATTATTGAGTAGGCGCTTCGCCTCCGGAACAACAATGCGCACTTGTCGGTCTCAACACCACTTCTTCAGTTTTCAGTTTCGAAGATGTTCTTGCAGCTGAAAAGGTCTTCTCATGGTATGCACTTAGAACTTTGCTGACTTTGGGTCTAACCAAAGTCAGCCCTAACGGAGTAACCGGGATGAGCTAACCGCATAAAGAAAACCGGACTGTCCTGACCACCATTGATTTGCCCACGTGACCGGAAAACAACAACAGCCTCCTCTCTAAAACTCGAGTCAGTCTTGTGGAAGTTTTTGGAGAAGTGTAGAGGAAAATGTGAGTTTCGCTTGCATGTCTTTGAATAACGGAAAGAAACAGTTAAAGGTCGAAGAAGTACGTCTAGAAGTTTATCGTTGGAAATAAGCATTTAAATATCAGCTGGTATGTGTAAAACAGGTAAAAACGAAAGCGATATCGGCCCGTAAACAGGAACTAATTTTGGGCCTGAAAAGGTTAAAGCTTTTCCTCCGCACATTTTCAGGACGTTCCAGAAATGTTTTCATCTCGGACAAATATCCGTCGATGATACATATTTAATAAGAGCATTTCTCAGCAATATCTTTTGTTGGTTACCAGAAGCTAAGAAATTTCGCTTAGAAACAAAAAACTATTGAATGAACTGCCTTGCTCTGTTTTTGGCCAGCTGCTGCCAACCAGTTCTGAGTTGTAAAAGCAATCAAATTGAAGTGCTGACAGTCGATGCCGCACTGGTTTGATAAACTTACAAGATGGTGCTTGCCAAGGAATACAGAATTCCATTGCCACTAAGTTTGGAAGAGTACAGAATTGCTCAGCTGTATATGATTCAGGTTAGTGAGAAAATGTTTAATGGTACTTTTACTTTGATGCTGCTAAAATGTGATTGAAATGCTTAAAATCGAAATGAAATCTGAAAATCTTATGTTTTTCAAGTATTTTCATTTGCAAAATGAAGTCCATAAACACTCAAAAATCTATTTTGAAAAGGAAAAGATTCCTCAAAGTTATTGTTTATGATTGTACCTATGTATTGTAAATGAATACTTATTAAAATATGAGAAACCCTATTCACTCCTTCAAAATCTTGCACACCTTTGCTGAAAGTCCTATTGTTTTGGTGGAAATCCCTGGAAATCCTTTTTTTTATCAAATTCACATATTGTACACATTTACCAAAAACTAAATGCCCCTTGGCCAGGCTTCATCATCCCAAATACTCAAATTTTGACAGTTTTCAGCATGCGGGTAAGACATTTCTGGGCTAAATTGGATCAAAAGTAACAGAGAGGGCTGGTTTTCTCATAAACCGATAGGTTAGGTTTGGATTGTCAGAAATATTCCTGATTAATAAATTATGATGCTCAACAACTGATATGCCCAATTAGGATCAAAATATTTTGATTCTAAAACCCCATGTCCCATTGTCAAGATTTAAGATGATTAAACTTGCTTCCACAAACTTAAAAAAATGTATGGTTTCTTTATCTCAGTATTATCTGCTGTTTACCTGGTTGATAACAAGATTTGACTGTGGAATTTGGATTGAAGTTCAACTAGACAGTTATCTTTAAAGTTTAATGAAACACCTGAAAGCTGCAAATTACAGTTAACACTTTGTCTTTTCAGCCTTGAGCTGATTTTACATATATCACCACACCCTACCCTTCTCAAAACATAATTAAAGTTTTCTTCAAGACAAATGTTTCACATCTGAAGACATTTTTGCACCTAACTTTATTCTTTTTAAGAGGTTTCAGAAACATTTGATGCTTATCTGTGCCTCTTGTTTCTGTGGTTTTGCCAAGGGGAGGGGTCACCCCTCTATGTCACTAGCACACGAAAAACATGGTCCTTATCTGACAACAAAATGCCAGAGGGAATCTCTTGCTTATTTATTCATCAAGTCACGCCCACTTTTTCTTTGGTCTTGCCCTTTTGCCCCTCTAATGCTAAACCTCTGGCTAATTCCCTACTTGTTTCTTACAAAAGTTGTTTATATTATTACAATTGTACTAAAATGGAAAGCTGCACAATGAAGATAATCATAATATAGATGAAAAGCAAGGAATGTGATTACTTTGCTATGTTCTCTGTTAATACCAGTAGCAGGTGGCTATTGTTCTACATGTATCAACACTAGTGATAACTGTTTACAGTATTTCAATTAATTATTTTGCTAATAATGAAGTAAAATGCCCACTTTTAACCAGATGCTTTATTCTGATGGTGCAACCTTGATAAGAAAAATTTGCTGAGATTTTGATCAAATGTTTTGAAACCTCTGGAATTTTTTTGTGTAACATGCAAAAAGTACATTGGCTTTCTTTGTCATAATCTCAATTAAGCCTATAATAACTGTTTTTGAGGAGGAAACAATACAATATTAACCCAAAACAATCAATGCAAAACTGGCTTGCTAGGTTTGGTACCTGAGGCTAGAAAACTAAGAGGCTAGGCTAGGAGGCTAGGCTTAATATTGTGGGTATTGCCTGAGGGAAACAGTTATTATATGGTTTATTACCCTATGGACACCCTCGTGGTCAGGAAACTGAATGCCCTTACAATGAATCAATTTTGGTGGTGTGTTCTACACTCTTAATGATCATTAATATATAAGGTTGTTTTTCATAATTTTTTGCAGAAAAAGAGTCGTCTCGAAAGCACTGGTGAAGGAAGCAGAGTTGAGATCCTAAAAAATGTGCCATACACGAATGGACCTGGTGGCAGTGGACAGTATACAAAGAAGATCTATCATATTGGTAGTCATATCCCTGGATGGTTAAAATCATTCCTCCCAAAGACAGCATTACGAGTTGAAGAAGAAGCATGGAATGCATACCCGTATACAAAAACACGAACTACGTGTCCATTTGTTGATAAATTCTATATTGATGTGGAGACTTATTACCATTCAGATGCTGGTTTATTGGTAAGTTTTTGTATTACAACTTCATTGTTTACTTTGCTCACAATTGATAGATTGGTGGTTCGAGTTGGGCTTGTGAGGTGAGTTAGTTATATAGATATAGATATAGTAGTATAAATATAGTTGTATAGATATTGTAAGCTCAAACTAAAACTTATTTTCTGCCTAAAGAGAAATCTATAAATAATGCAAATGTTTTGAGTTGAGTTGCATTTGCTATTATCCTTCTTAAATTCATGGATTTGTTTTGTATTGTTCTCAGTCCTTAGATGCAACAGCAAATCAAATTGCAATCTTCCTGAAACAATTGCAATAGACAGGTTTTTATATAGAGAAATGTATTGAGCAGGATGGAGGACATTTTAAACATATCATTGACTGAAAGAATGAGTTATTGATTTTCCATTTTGTTGCGTAAGGATATAACATTGCATATTTTGTTACATTATGTTTTTGTGAAGTAAAGTTTTAAAATCAATTTATTCAGAGACACTAACACGTATCATCACAATATTTTACAAGAAACATCTCACTTGAGTTGAATATCATGTAGCATTAATTTCATGAAATTCCTACTTAAGAATAAATTATTTAGCTAGGGGGTCCCTTTTCTTTTGGCCATCCTGTACATAGACATATGTTGTACAGATTATTCATTATTCACCTTCCAGGAGAATGTTTTCAATCTGCCACCTTCAGACAGAGCAAGGATCCCAGTAGGTTGGTACAATATGCTTATTATTCATTTAAACATTAATCACTGGATTGGATTTATATCTGTCAATCATTCGACACTCTTTTCATGAATAGTTAATCCATCTAAGTTGTCATGTATGGGGAAAGTAATCACACATGTTTGGCAATTGACTGGCTTTCATGAATATTTACTAACGTTCTTCATGGTGCTACAATTTGCGTCAACTTTAGACATTCTATCACAACGAGCAAGCAAGCAAGCAATCTTTATTTGTTAACGCAGGGGATGTTGAAGCTTTTTGAGCTGACGTGGCCCTGCAGCTTGTGCCCAAAGGCTAATCTTTTAGGGCAAACACTCGGGTACTTAGTTACCAATCTCGGAAGGATGGATAGTTGAGTTGACTATAGGCTTATGGAAATTGGTACTGATGCGCTTTAAACCAACTACTTGCCGATCGTGAGCCGCACCCCTTAGGGCCTTAGCCACTCGGCCATGCCAAAGGCAAAAAATTTTTATTGACTTAGTCAAGCTTGCTGAATGTATCAGGAATAAGAAAAATAATACAAACATTACGAAATAAAACGAAAACTCTGAAATCGTACTGCAATCCCTTAAACATGAAGAGAAATCATCCCGCTGTATTTCGCAAGCTGATTGGTGTTCAAAACACAATACCAATCCAGCATCACTTTTCTGATTGGTGCATTTCGACCAGCATCTCGGTTTATATTCCCATATCCCTTATGCCTAAGTCAGTTGTTTCTAACGCTTTTAAACGCGTGTAAGACAAATAAACTTTTAACTAGCTTGATCGACATTGACAACTCTGTACAGCATTCATCCCCCCCTACAGTACAACAAATGACTCAAGAGTACCCTTATTTAAGATCCGCCTCAGAGAGGAGCAATAATAATAATAATAATAAAAAACAATATTTATACAGGATAACCTCTTCAACACACGAAGTGCTGTTATCAACGAGGGCCCTGTCTTTAAAAACATTCAAACAGGATTACAATATGCTACAGTAAAAATGATTTAATTATACATATAAAAACGTTTTAGATTTTGCTTGAAAAGAATGTATGTGTCCAACTGGCGAAGGTTGGTCGGCAGTTCATTGTAAATTTTTGGGCCTTGAAACCATAAGGCCTTTTTTCCTGTTTCTGTCCTAACTCTCGGGATTTTGGCTTTGCTATTTGAAAATTTATGAGTAAACTAATATTCTGACGAAAACTAGGTTTTGCAGCAACTAGCAAAAGGTATCTCTTGATTCCTTGCATCAGGAGCTTGCAAATACATTACCGAAGGAGTGTCTCGGACCAACCTTATGGGCAGATCAATTAAAAGGGGACACTTACTCTAAGAAAGGCGCTTGTTCGAGGAAATACGGTAATGGGTGTTCCAATGTACCGTATCCTTTGGGGAAAACTCGCCTCTGGCCGCTCCTTATGACTATTTTTCTAATAACTGAGAAAATTTATTCTGTCCTTTTTCAGATTTGATCGACCCAGTGAAAGATCCATTTCCTTCAAATGTTTACAAGTCGGAAGAAGACCCCAAGAAGTTCGTATCGCGTAAAACCAAACGAGGTCCACTCCATGAAGACTGGCTGTATGATTACGTAAAAGAACCATCAAACAAAGAAGTAATGTGCGCTTATAAACTCATAACTGTCGAATTCAAATACTGGGGAATTCAGGTAGGGAAGTCGGATTTTTTATTTTCTAGATTGAGATAAAATGCTGGCTGTGGAATGGCAGATTTCAAATTTTTGACAGACAATGTTTGATCGTTTTGCCAGGGCCTTAGAATTGAGGTAGCTAGGAACTATGGGATTAAAAAAAGGAACGTTGACTAACTTTGGCTAACACGTTTTTTTTTTATAAGAAAGTTTTTTTGGGCCAGTATTGAAACTTTCTTAGATATTTCATGTTTTCAGTACCAAAACTTTGTTGTGACTTTCTTAGCAAAAATTTTGGAATGCAGTATTTCTAAGAATGCACAGTTTAAGACACTGTATACATTCCACGAATACCACGTTTTCCATAGAAAATAATCATTAGACTCGTTTAACACAAGAAGAGCGACTGAACAGAAGAGCGAAAGTAACACATAGAACATTAGGAGTGAAAGTATAAAACAGAACTTTCTTAAGTTTCAAGAATCCAGTATTGAACTTTCTTAAACTTTTAAGATGTTGAGCACTACTCTCTTATAAACCACTTTCGTATAAAAAAAACGTGTACTCGGTTTGGTGTTGGTTTGATGTCTCGGTTTGATGAGAGAAAACTGGGTCTCATGTCATGTATTAAGTCTATGATCCAGGATCTTCCACACTTTTTTGTAATTAATACTAAAACACCTGGAAGAATCATGAAATAATCATTGCACATCATAATCACTTCAGATTGCTGTTTAAAATCTGGATTTTAACTTATGCCACGTAGTACATCTTTGCCAGACTTTCAAAGATTATGATTATGTGTTGGCTTAGAAGTAGCGTTTGCAAAGAAATCTCCCTTAAGACGTTGAAATAATTTCACCACATTGGTTCTTATGTTACTTATGGTTTAGTTCTGTCGATATTTCATCTATAATTAGACATTTATTCTTATGATCTTATTATCCTCATATAAACTCTTATTTGCCAGCATTTGCTAACAAACTGTTTTGTTATGGAGTTTAGGCCAATATCTACGTGTCGTGGCATTAGGTATCAATTGGAAGTAGCAGTATTTCATAAACTATTAATCTTTGGTATTGCTGTGTTTCTATTATTATTCATTAACAGCCTCCTCGCTATTCAGTGTTTGGAATCACTAATGATAGCGGAATTGAGCTGTAAGAACATAGAACTTTAAGACTTTTCGTCCGACGCTCTTCAGAGAACAAAGCGTCACAAAGTGGCCGAACAGATATGCGTGAATTTCGAAAAAATTTCGTCTTGGAAATTGTTTCCGTTAATTTTGTATGAACTTCATTAGTCCATATAGAAATTAATTTCTTGACTGCTTAGGCAATGCCTTCTCGAGTCGCGTAGAAAGAATAGGCATATTTAGTTTCTTATAGTCGTTCTTATTTTAAATAAAGTTGAGTTGTATTAGGCAGACATAAAACCTTTTAGCACTTTGTTTGCCATCATGCTTGCGACATTTCCTGTAATTTTAATTATATTTCTTTAATACCAATGATTTTTTCTTTTCTCTAGAGCAAAATTGAACAATATATTCAAGACAGCGCAAGAAAACAGTTTTAGTCGCACACAGACAAGCCTGGTCGTGGCAGGACGAATGGTGTCATTTGACGATTAACGATATTCGAGCACTTGAGCTAAACCTTCAACAGGATCTGTCTAAAACCGGCGAGACACAAGAGAGCGATAAGGACGACGAAAATAGTAAGCCAGAGGCGACAATGAGATTATCGCGAGCTGAGCTGACTTTATATAAAGATTCTCCAAAGGAAATCAAGCGGAGATCGAAACAAGCGACTGAGGAGATTATTCTTGGATTGAGGATGACAAGTATTGAAGAAGCGTCTGATTCGAGTTATGAAACGCCTGAAAGTGACGATGAATATGTGGATGCGTTAGGTAATTGTTCATTTAGTTGTTTTATCTGTTGATGTCATTGGTGGAATCGTGGATTGCGAGGGGCAATTCACTACTTTGAATCTCGTACACTTCTCGTCTGGAATCTCTATTGTTTTGGTAGGAATCTTGTAACAAGCCTATTGTTTCAATAGGAATCTCGTACGCTTTATCAAGAAATGTAATGCTTCTCGGTTGATCGTGTGGCAGGCAACGTATTCATTCAGTTAACAGCTCTTCTTTGGTGAGCAAAATCAAATAAAGCTGCGTCTAGATTTCTGTGGAAACAAAAATTCCTTCTGCTAAAAACAAAATCTTCGAAAATCGAGCTGTGTTGCTTTAAAAAGTGATTTGTTTGTGCGACTTATCCCTTTAATCTCAAGTAAGCTGCAATCAACGTAGTAAAAACGATTGTCCTTCAAATCCAAAAATCCTCTCAAAATATGACAGTTTTCGTTGCCTGTGATTACTTTCTATTTCCTAGCGAGGATTGTTTTTAAGCTGCAATGCCACAGACCTGCCTACTTTGCCTACTTAGTGCTTAGTTTAGTTTTGGCAGATGTAGTGGCGAAAGCTTTATGTAGCTTGGCTACACCAGTCCCTCCCCCTCGCTGCAATTGTTGTTTTTGTTGTTCAGGGCAGTTCTTTGTTATCAGCGACCTAGACTCGCTACAGGAGTCTCTAGTTTATCCTCCCCAACTTTCCTCTACACAGAAAGGTATCCTAGGACATGTTGTCCTTAGATTTACACCATATACAAAACGAGGGGCAATTCACTCCTTGGAAATCTGTTACACCTTTGCTGAAAGTCCTATTATTCTAATAGAAATCCTCTGGAAATCCTATTTTATATAATCCCGTTCGCCTTTTCGAAGAGACAAATGCCCCTAGATACAAAACCTAGACCCATTACATAAGTCCCACGTTTTGCTCTTCCAAGACAGCATCTGCAGCAACAGTAACAACCAAATACATGAAAAATTGAATTGGATGGCCTAATGCTCAGTCTGGTTCTGAGAAACCTATGTATCAAGCGAAAGTAACTATAGAGCAGAAACTATGACTCTTGGGATACGTGTACAAAACCTATCTTGCCAATGATTCCGAGGTTACTGTCATTCCCCTTTCCCCCTGGCAACACAAAGTTTGCAGCTGCGGTAATATTTGCGTTATCAAACAACAAACTGCAAGTTTTTCAGTGATTAACAACTACACCTGCAGTATATGAGGTGCAAAGGCTGTTATTTGATGTTACTTTATGGTCCTCACTAGTGTGATAATTGTCAGGTGTTTCACAGCATTACCTCTTATTCATTCATCTCATTTTTAAACTGCTATGATTTATCAGTAATCAAGCCTTCATTTTTCTGTAAGTGCATCTCATCTTTTATTTATCCCAAAACTTTTTGTTTCATTTTTGTTGTTTACATACCGTAAACTGCCGAATCTAAGCACGCCCGTGAATAAGTCAACCCCTGGCTAAACTATGTCCCCTCGATGTACCCCAGTTAATTAAGCCACATCGGAAACTTTGTAGCGCGCTACAAAATGTAGCAAGAGACACGCAAATGTTTCTGGCAGACAATAGAAACATTTCTTGTTTCCACGACTCGGGGGACATGTTGTTCGTTTGTCACTCGCATGTTTAGCCACTCTTGGAAACACGCTTAATACAATGTCACGCGCGACATGTCTCCTAGTTCAGTCACAGCTTAAAGCAACCGCTCAATTAGCAACTATAGGGCTGGGATCACAATATATCTATTATGCAGCTTGGGCTTCGATCACAATATGTTATGCCGCTTGAGGTCTGAGCGAATAAACTGTAGGCCTCGCTGTGGGCAACTACACAGTAACTAGGGAATGTCTAACTTCTCTTAACCTTTTTGGTATAGATCGTTTTCTCTATATATCATCACAAATCTTGTCAATTTGAACGAAACTTTCAGGAAGTAAGCGCCAAAATTTGACTTCTTTCATATCTAAAGCACGATATACTAAGAGAAAGTGTTAAGAGTTAAACAACTCATAAGTAAGTCTGAGGAAGAAATTCCCAATACTTGCTCTAAGTCAAGTTGCTTCTTAAACGAAAGAGTGTATATGATTCATCAGTTAATCTATTTCGTCTGTAATTTATCCGAAAGCTGATTAGTTTCGCCTCTTTCAAGCGTGCGAAGATAGCCATTAGGTAACGTGTTGCCACTTACTGTTTTCCAAAAGTTTTTTGTGTTGTCTTTAAACAGTTGATGATGTTGACCTGCGAGATCAGGGGTTTTTAAGGGACTAAAAATTTGAAGCGACTTTGAGGGCCGAAGTGTCCAAAATTTTAAGCAACATTGAAGCGACTTGAGGGAACAAATGTCCAAAATTTTAAGTAACTTTGAGTTGAGGGCTAGTCAAAGTGCCAGTTGCTTATTGAAAAAGTATATTCGTCCCGCTGTTCGGAACAGCAAACACAACCCCAAACGACCATAACAATCTAATATAACTACTGCTCCTTAGAATAGGCTAGTGGTGCCATATAATTGGTGGTGTAAACTCTACATTTTGTTATGTTATGAAGCGCCTATGAGCCTTGGGATGAATTTTGGGCTTTATCAATGCCTATTTTGCTGTAATTTTTAATGACTGTAAATACCTAGTGTAAAAGACTCTTGTTTTGCAAACAATGTTCCCAGTTTCCTATGAATCGTATGTTGATTACAATCTTGTGCATAATTGATATTTTCTGTATATTTTTCCAGAGGATTTCAAAGACAGTTTCAAAGAGTTCGAACCACCTGCCATCCCTGTAGAATCTGCAAATGAACGTCTAACTGGAATCAGTTATTTCTCGTCTCAAGATTCAGCTGAAGCAGCGAGTATGAGTTTTCAGGAAAGTTCTTCGAGAAAACAGGTAATGATTCAATTTTTTGTTTATTTATTCTATATTAGCTGTTTATTTTATGTACTGTATATACCTAGAAACATGCGTCAAAAACTAAGGCTGCATTGAGGGGCATTTCACTCTTCAAAAAGGCGTACTAGATTTTAACAAAAACAAAAGGATTTCCAAGGGAGGTCCGTGAAAACAATAGGTTTTCTAGAAAGAGGGTCAAAGATTTTTAAGGTGTGCACTGGAAGCAGATCTCTTGAAAACTTCAATTCACAACTTCATAGTTCTATACCTTGTTCTAGAACGTTTAATCCCGTCAACTGAATTGAGCATGTATCATATTGTTCTAGACAGGATTTTCTTGTATTTGCGTTTGCAAACATTTTGTTTAGTCTATGAATCTTAGAGTAAAACTTTTCTAGCAAAAACTGTCCTGTGAGGCGATGTATATTGGTTTAAATGTAAGCCGACTAAGGGCGTATTTGATGGGGAATTTTTAAAACTTTGAAATTCTGAACATGGAAAGACTTCCCAAATCAAGCGCAAGAAATTCAAAGGGTTAGGTTTGACGTTTTTTAATCCGCTTCAAGTTTCGAATGCACAGTGGGCTTCGTGTCCATATGAAAGAGCCGACTTAGCTTCGTTTTGAACCAAACGCCAACCTTTTTTCAAGTCAGACTTTATTTGAATTAATTACATTCTAAGACCGGACGCGCAGAAAGCTTTCGCGACAAGAAGTAGAAGTCTTTTCTACTTCGATTTGACTTTTCACTATCATTGTCACTGCCTACTTGCTCTCTCCCAAAACATGTTTTGAATATGTTTATGTTTTGTGCTTCACCCTTGCAGAATTCATTTTTATTCAGCTCAAATAGTTCTGGGATTTCAGAAAAATAGTCCCCCTTATTGATAAGCACGTTCAGTTCTCAAAAGGATTGATGTGACCCTCGTTAGAAATGACGTCAGCCTCATTCGAAATCACCTAAAAGGCAAATACAGCAGGTGTAACAGTGCGATTTTGCATAAAAAAATAATTTATTTATATATTATAATCAGTTTTGATTAATTTTTGCTCTGCAGGAACCATCGGGTTCAATTGAAAGCTCAAGTTCTGTTCTGTTGCTCATCTTCCATGGCGGTGGGGTTGCTGATATTGAAGTTGATTCTTATCCAAAAATACGAGATTTCAAGACTTTTCAATCCGTATTTACATCAGTTTCCTCGCTTCTGTATCCATCTGCAAGTCAAAGTGTTGCTCTAAGGCTTGTGGAGTGCCCGTCAATGTGTCCACAAATCGTCGAAAATCTAAGGAAAATTTCAGTGTTTTCTGAAGAGAAACGTAAGTGTTTTTCAGCTTGTTGTATTGGTTGTTTCACTGTGTCCTGTGCGCTGATTGGTGTTTTGAAATACAATAGCAATCAAGCTGCTGGTTCTGATTCTCATCGGAATTGATGTTTTTCTGTGACTATATTTCAGCCTAAATATTTCTAATGTTTCACAAACTAAGAATGCTAAACGAAAAAAGCTTTCAGTTGTAGGAGTTAAAAAATATTTGTTTCTTTGAGAAGCAATTTTAAAATCTTCGACAGACGATGGCTGATGGTTTGATTATGACGGCCCTCGCCAGGGAGTCAGTCGTTATTCTGTTCGAAAATTTGGAAATTAGCTACTTACCAAACAGAATGTTTCACTGGTTGATCATGTCGCCAAACATTTCGCATGCTTGTCAATGACAATTTGCTTGTTGCAAGCAGAAAATGTTTTTTTGAAGTTTTTTAAACAGTGTTAAGTTAAGTCTAAAATTTCTCAAACAATGTATTATGACGTAGCCATACAACCAAACAATGCTTGGAAAGCAAACCTGAAATGTTTGATAAACAATGTTTGATCATTTTGCAAGGGCCTAAGGAATCTACCTTCCATTTTGCGCCTCTACATTGGGGACTCTCCGTAAGTTTGCGTGAGGGCGTGGACCTGAGCTCTTTGCCTGAGCTGATTTAATGTTTGAGTTTGAAAATTGATGGTAAAATTCTAATTATGTTAGTTTATGATTATTTACGATATATGTTTATCATTTCCTACTTATAGCCTCGTCTGGAGACATTGGCTGGCTACCTCCAACCTTCCCCTTGTCGTGTATACCTCTTCTATTGGTATCTTCATTAGAGTTTTATCAAGGTGTTGAAAATGTCATCAAAGAGGGAAATGCTGTTTTCAAGAAATTCGTTGAATCGTCAAAACTAGAGAAAGATGAAATTAAGGTTAGTGGGGACAACTTTTTGAAAGTTGTGCTTTCATCTGGAAAGAAATTCGCGAAATCGTGAATTAGTTAGAAAACTAATAACAACTGCTACTACTTATCTAGGAAATAAAGTTTTGACTAAGAACAATTCAGTTTCGTGCAAACTTTAGGCCATTGTTTTCGGACTATTCATTGCTTTATATGCTCGATTTGAATAGGATTACGAAGTTGTGCATGCCCGCTTGCGATATAATATACTACCATGAATGGGCTGCATATTAAGTAACCTCTTCTTGGATTTGAACCTGGGACCAGCCAGACCCCATCTTGGATTCGAACCTGGGACCATCCAGACCTCTTCTTGGATTCGAACCTGGAACCAGCCATACTTTAGGCCATTCCAGTCCCAGCTGACCATTATTTATTCTGAATTGCTCATTTTCAGGTGTGCATTCTGGCTGACTGTGTTGGTGCGTTACTAGTCTACGGTGCATTGTGCAGTCAAGGGAACAGATCTACAGGAGTGAGCACTGATTCACTAATTGTTAATTGTGCGGCAGATAATGCAAGTGATAAAATCAGTTTAAATTCAACAACACAAAGATATCCGCCATGTCAACGAAGCTCAAGTATCGACTCATCTGGGTTGTCACAGGTGTCCCTGTTCAAGAGTTTTAATCAATTCGATTTTGACGTTTCAAGTTTTTTCTGCTGTGGATCCCCTATTGGCATGATCCTTATGAAACAATATTTCGAAAGCAATGGAAGTAAGTGGAATCAAATCTTTGAATTTTTTAAACGCACGATCATAGGTACCGATCAGGAAACTTAGCTCTTCAGTTTTTCTCACGGCTCTAAAACACGACCAACATGTTGGTATTTTGTCGTACTCACATAGGTACTACTGATGAATATAAAGAATTGCCAGTTTTAGCTAGGTAAAGATCCATCCCCATGAATATGTCACTAAATGAAACTCATTAGTGAATTCTTCAAAAATCAACTTTTATACGTTTGATATGTACTTGCTTTTCAAATGAACAGATTTTAGCTTGGTGGTTCTTTAAGGACGTCCCTTTTCTGTCTCTTCTTTTTCCTGGAGATTTTCGAGAGATCAAAGCCCGTTCTTTTTGAGAATTCTCAAAAAAACCGGAGACCTCGCTGGCTTGAAACTCTCCTGACTCTAGAGCTGGAAGATTTCGCAGTCTTCACAGAGAAATTGGTTTAAAGTCAACGTCTCTAAGGTTTTTCGGTTTTGGGGGTTCGGCGTCGAAGTCTGCTAAATGTGCTGTTTTCAGAATTGAGAAGAGAAAAAGTCCCAAATGAACACTCCCTAAAGGATTAAACCATACAAATGTTTCACTTTCTTATTTGTACATTCTAACTTGTCACCGCATATTTCGTTTCAGTTCTACCTACCAAACCTTACTGTGAACAAGTATTCAACGTCTTCCTGCCTTTCGATCCAGTGGCCTCAAGACTTGAGCCTCTCATTGAAGGTTCATTTTCTCGTACAGAGCCTGTTCGTGTGCCTCGTTATCAAACATTCCCGTTCAGCAGAGAGATTTTATATGGGACGCGTTCGTACGATGCACAGAAATGGACCAATGAGAAAGAGGAACCTACTACACCAACTGAAAGCATGTGTAATGTGAATGGTGAAGATAATTGCTCTTATGAAAATTGTGATGGTTCAGGTTGTGTAGAAAGCCAAGGACATATGATGAAGTCAGGTATGTCACCCCCTTTTACCTTCCTATTCCTAGCTTTCTTCGATATGAATTTTCGTTTCTGACGGGGAGTTAACCCTTATTATGCTATCGAACGTAGCTTATTGAAAATGCTTAATCTGGTTATCAAAAAAATGTTTAACTGTTTGTTCGCGCTGCAAAACAAAGTTCTTTTAAACATATTTTGCTTAGCAGAAGCATGAATGTCTCTGAGCGAATCTCTTCAACCCTTCAACAACATTTCGCAGTGCTTTCACACTGACATAATTAAACCAGCTTTTCTTAAACTATAATCATGGCCAAACTTATTGAGACAACAAATATGCAAACATGCTTGCTGGTACCCCCTTCCCCATCCTTTGTAGTAGGAACAGCTTCAACAACAATAAAGTACTCCATGTAAACACTATGTGTGTTAGGTTGCACGTTACAAACTTTCTGTATGTTCTATCTATGTACGTCAATAAATACTCGTGACAAACTTAAGAACTTTCTGTTAGCTTACTTATGCACGTATAAATTGTAACTACGCCATAAATCACATGATATATAGAACTCTATAAATACTAACTCTGTAAAGTTAGCATTTCGGTCATCTCACATTGTTCATCTTATAATTGCAACGTTAAAACTCTGTCTCTGTCTTGAGTTCTTTTCTACTGCGTCACAGCAAATTCTGCTACACCTTGATATGGGGGGAGGGGAGGGGTGCCCGTCAAAAGCTTTTGCTTCTGACACAGGTTTTCCAAAACATTGCTTAGCGATCCTGCTTGTCAAAGAAATGTTTTGCAACGTTTCCAAACGTCAAAACATTGCTCGTAAAACGAATCTCAGATGTTTGATTGTTTGGCCTGGGTCTCAGAGTAAAAGGTGATACAGAGTTTCCGAAGTTAAGCCCAGAAAAGGTATCTGATTCTTATTTTGTCTCTTTTGCCTTTTAGAGAACTGGTGGGGTTCAAAACGAATTGATTACATGCTGTATTGTCCGGATGGCCTCCAGCAGTTTCCATTTTCTGCCTTGACGCAACTTTGTTACAGTAGCTATTGGGAGTCAAGGGATATGGCTGCTTTTATTCTGTGGCAGGTATGTTATAAACCCTTTTTGTAAGAACAGCCTTTCAGAGAAACATGATGTTGAGATTGGGATCAAATTTGTCTAACATCCTAAAGAATAGCTGGTTGAATACAAACACAAACCTCTACAGGAATGATTTGCTTCTCCTTAAGCACTTCAAAAATGTTTTCTGAGGACGGTAGGGGATGATAAGATTGCGAAAAATGAGTGCAAAATAAGAACTATTATAGTGGATAGGCCTGTGCTGTGTAGCCTTTTCGTTATTGTGGACGATATTTTGGGCAAGGTTCTTACTGTACGAAAGTTCCAGTTTGCTTTATTCGAGAGTATGGAGATGAACTTTTTAATCTTTGTTATAATGTATTTTCCAGCAGTTTTCCTTGCTCTAAATACCTTATTAAACATGATAGTCACCACTTATAATGAAAATCCTTTGATATTAAGTAGGGCAACGAAATACCTGCCCTACTAAATATCAAAGGCTTGTCATGATAAGTGTTGACTATCGTGTCTAATACAGTGTCAGAAACAGCCTTGATAAGTCCGAATTAATTTACTCTAAATACCGTATTACCTCGAAAAAGCACCCTACTTCAAATACACCCCCTCCCCCCTTAAATTGAACTGTCCATCAGGTTGGCCCCAGGCACTCCTTTGATAGACTACGTGCAAGCTTCCAATGGGAGGAACAAAGAGACACCTTTTGCTAGTTTACGGCAGAGCTTAGTTTACGTCAGAATGTTATTTTATTTATAAATTTTCTAAGAATTATGCTTCTTTGAGACGGAATTTTAAATAAGCGCAAAATTGGAGAGGAGCGCTTAATTGAGGAGGGGCGCTTAATTGAGGGTTCTCTTTATTGAGGAAATACGAGAGACCTAATGCAAATGCTTTTGTTAGATATTGGATGAAAATGCTGCAGTTCATTTAGACACTTTATCATTCGGGACAACAACATTTCAGCCAGTTAATGCTAAGGAAAAATGGATAAAGAAACGAACATCGTTGAAGATAAAGGTATGTGTATTTATAGAGAGAAGAATTCGCCATTGTTTATATTTTGAAGATAACCAATCAGATTGTGGTAATTTCGAGCATGTGATGAAATTCGGTGCTGTGATTGGCTGTTTGGGAAATTTAAACAACACGAGTAAGTTGATGAATGAAATATGGATTTCCTTTAAGCTTTGCAGGGCAAATGCTTTTCATTTTACCTCGTTCTCAAGTAGCAGCATAATTATCATTTTGCTTGTGACAGTTTTTGGTGAAGGTGAAATGGTGTTTTAGCGCCAGTCACAAGGATCTCAGTAGTAGGTTAACTAATCGAGACCTCGACCTCGACCCTGCCCGTGACGCTACCGTGGCTGGGCTCGAACCCTGACCACACTGAGCTTCTGACACCACGAGTCAGCTGGATTACACCACGACGCCACAGCACCTTTTGGCGCATTGGGATTGGCGCATTGTTTTTGGCGCATTGGTACACCTCTTGCCGGGATCGCTATTGTTTTCGAAATCCCTTGGTAACCCTTTTGTCTCAACAGGAGCCTCTGTGCAATAAGTTTAATTCCCCTCTATTTGTACACAATACATGTATAGTACAAAGTATTTTATTGAGCCTTTCAGGTTTTCCTTGATATTCTTTTTTATTGTATCATAGAACATGCATCCTAACCACCGTGCAAATGACATAATCTCATTGGAAGGAAGCATCATACAACTAAGTGGCAAATTCGTTTATGGTCCAATTGAAGTCGCTTCGTTAACAGGAGAAAAGGTGGGATGGAGTTAAAGTATACTACTGTAATTTATTTCCACTTTTCATTAGGTGAATATGTCTGTATGTGAATACTGAAGTTCAACAATGGACTCACTAAGATTGCCAATTTTGTGAAAAGGCTATATTTCGAAAAAAATATCAGACCCTAAATAATGCTAATCTGTCCTTAATTTTAGACCCCTAATCTGTACATGACCACTCCCACCATTAAAGTCCACGAGTCCCCCCCCCTGGGTTTCGAGTTCATTCTGAATTCATTATTTCGAAAGCTTAAATTAAAAGCTGAATTTATGAAACGTCGATCAAACTTTCTGCCTGCTCCGCCTATTGAGTAAAAGATATAAACGGCCTTACCAAACCTGATAATTCTATCCTATCCACTATATTTTGGGATGCTACCACCAATCAAATACACTTTCCTGTCTTCAGAGATATCGGCCTAAGTAAAGGTCTACTTATTCAGCAACCTCGTCCCCAGGGTGAATAGGCCTCTAGGTGAAACTCCGCTGTCTATATTCGACCCTGGTATCGGCCTTGTCTATTCGCAATTTGATTGGCTGTTCAAACAATAGAATTTTAAGTGACGTCACAGCTTCTTCAAAATTTCACACCAAAAATTGGCCGAAAACTATGTAAAAACATCTATAAAACCAAAAAATGATGCTCATGAGATATTGTATCTTGCCTTACAGTTATCAATGAAATTCTTTGCATTTCCTTTCTAAGAACATCTGCTGTCGGAATCTACATCTTGTTTTTATGCCTAGGCCAGAACTGCCAGTATTCTGGCAGACTTTGTGGCCGGTACCAGGGCCAAAATCGATTTGACGGTTGAGATTCGAGGAAATTCGATTTGGGGCCTGGGGACGATGTTGCTTATTCAGTACATTGCTTAGATATGTTTGCTTTTGTTTTAGGTTGACGTGTACATGTCTTTGCATCGTCAAATGGAAAACTGGAAACTCCTGGGCAGTGGCTTAACAGACGTACATGGTCGCCTCAATTTTCCAGTGCCTGAAACTGAGATTATTCCACAGGGCATTCATGCTGTAAAAATGGTTGTTAGGTAACGTATTGACATTTCTCAGAGTATTAATGTCAGTAACAGACCGAAACAATCGACTGAAACGGAATTATACTCAGATGCGGATCGAAATGCACCAATCAGAAAGTAAAGCCGAATTCGCATTGTATTCTAAACGCCAATCAGCTTGCGGGATACAGCGGGAAAACCAATAGATTTATTTGATAAAACCAAGTGAGAAAACGAACTCTCTCTCTGTCTACAGTAGGTCCCTATAAATTCCGTCAGCACAATTTTAGGGAAAGAGAGCAACCACCCAGCAGGTCTAACACAACAACCTAGTCTTTCAAGCGTGGTTGTGGCATAGGACAACACTTATCCAACACTTATCAAAGGACAACACTAGATCTTGTTCTATAATACCAATAGATTAAGGCCACGTTTTCACGAGCAGAAATGGATCGGATCTAAAGTGGATCCGATCCACTTTTAGTACGGATAGGCCTTACACACAATTTCGTAGATCCGACCCATTTCTGGTCCACGAACCGACCTACTTTTGGATCGCTTTGAAAAGCGTTCCAGCGTAGATCCGATCTACTTTTGCTTTGTGTAAACAGGTGGATCCGATCCAAAACTGGCTCTCTTTGAAAATATGATTACAATTACTATAGGAATATTCCGTAACCACGCATGAGTCAATTACTAGATTCAAAAGTAGATCGGATCCGTGCCTCGTGTAAACAAAAGGCCTATCCGTACCAAAACTAGAACTTCTGGATCCGATTCACTTTAGATCCGATCCACTTTCTCTCGTGTAAACGTTGCCTAAAACTCTTTTAAACTTGTTGCAATCATTATCAATACCAATAGAAGGGTGTTCAGCATGTAAACGTCTTCACGTATAGCTATCTAAAGAATGTTTTCGCTAAGCACATTTAATCTTTTGATTGTATCTTCTGTTTTTAGGGGTGATCACTCAAGTCTCGACTGTAATCTAGCAGTGATTCCACGTGGAACAGAGGCTGTTGTTTTCAGCATTGATGGATCTTTTCTCGCTGCATATTCTTTTCGAGCAATTGATCCGAAAATAAGAGGAGGGGCTGTTGATGTTGTAAGGTATGGTTTGGCGTTATTTTTTGTTATTATTCATTTGTTTTTTAATTTGCTGTGACGTCGTGGCCTAATCCAGCCGGCTCTTTGTGTCAGAAGCTCAGTGAGTCCAGGGTTGGAGCTCCAGCTAAGGTAGTGTCACAGCCAGGGTCGAGATCTCGATTAGTTAACCTATTACTGAGATCCTAGCGACTGGCGCTAAATACACCATTTTTCCTTAATCTTCTTACATTTAAATGTGTGCAATTCACATATTTTATTAGGACATACATTTTGGTATTCCGCCTAATTGTGGGACTGGGGGTAGAGGGGGCAATTTTCCTGAAGGGCCTCACCTTCAAAGAGGACCCTAGAATATATCCAAACAAATGTACTATTCAGAAAGTGTAAGAATCGAAATGCATTTAAGTTCTATATTTCTGACTTCAACCTCTGCAGAGTCCTGCTTTTAATTTGGGGCCCATGAATATAGGGCGTAACAAAATGTTCAGGGCCTCCACCCTTTTGTCACCGGGCTTCTAAAGGCCCTCTGGCCATCTATTTAATCTTCAGTTGATCTCAGATTGATAAGTTCAGCTTGAAAGGTTTCTCCTTGACAAACAGCAGCTGAGTGAATTGACTGTTGACTTTTGCTGTGATAAAGTTAAAAGAGTCTCTAACTGTTGTTTTTGGAGCATAATTATGCCTTGATAAAATCAGCCGGATTCGGGAAGTGACTTTTCAAACCTCGTTATTTAGATAAATCTTCCGATGACTTGAGAATCGTTATTATTATTTCATTGTAAACAAAACCTTTCATGAACCGACATGCGATAAAATATTCCGTATTTAAGCCTTCCCTATCTGCAAAACCTGATTTTCGTAGAAATCAAACAGATAAAATCTATTGAAAGATGATTTTTTATGCTTTATCTTTTCACACTGTTAATTTTAAACAGGTATATCGCAAGTTTAAGATGAAAAATTTGATTTGATTTTATTTTATTTTATTTTATTTTATTTTATTTTAATTTATTTCATTTTATTTGACTTGACTTGATTTGACTTGACTTGACTTGACTTGACTTGACTTGACTTGACTTGACTTGACTTGGCTTGGTTTGGCTTGACTTGACTTGACTTGACTTGACTTGACTTGACTTGACTTGGCTTGACTTGACTTGACTTGACTTGACTTGACTTGGCTTGACTTGGCTCTGCTTAGCCTTTTATGACTCGATTTGATTTGGTTTGACTTTACTTGACTGAATTAACTTAACGTGACTTGACTTGGCTTGGCTTGACTTGGCTTGTTTAGCTTTACTTGACTTAGCATGAGACTATCTGACCTAATTTCATTTAATTCTTTCTTTTTACTTCGTAGGCATTGGCAAGAACTAGGTTACCTAATCATCTATGTCACGAGTCGATTATTATTTCAAAAACATCAAGTTATGGGCTGGCTGGCTCAGCATAACTTTCCATTTGGTATCGTCTCATTTTGTGAAAGCATAAGAAAAGATTATCAGCGGCATAAGCAGGAATTTTTACGTTCATTAGTGAAAGAGGTACGTTTCGTTCTGGCTTTTGATTGATTGATAGATTTGATTAGCTCATCGTGCATTCTTCTTAAGCCTGCTTGTAAACTATGTATACTGATGAAGATGCCGTATTACCTCGAATAAAGCCTGCTTCTTCGAATAAAAGCCTCTCTCATAAAATAAAAGCCTCTCTCATTAAATAAAAGCCTCTCTCATTAAATAAAAGCCTCTCTCATAAAACAAAAGCCTCTCTCATAAAATAAAAGCCTCTCATAAAATAAAAGCCTCTCTCATAAAATAAAAGCCTCTCTCATAAAATAAAAGCCTCTCACAAAATAAAAGCCTCTCTCATAAAATAAAAGCCTCTCACAAAATAAAAGCCTCTCTCATAAAATAAAAGCCTCTCTCATAAAATAAAAGCCTCTCTCATAAAATAAAAGCCTCTCTCATAAAATAAAAGCCTCTCTCATAAAATAAAAGCCTCTCATAAAATAAAAGCTTCTCATAAAATAAAAGCCTCTCTCATAAAATAAAAGCCTCTAACAAAATAAAAGCCTCTCATAAAATAAAAGCCTCTCTCATAAAATAAAAGCCTCTCTCATAAAATAAAAGCCTCTCTCATAAAATAAAAGCCTCTCATAAAATAAAAGCCTCTCTCATAAATAAAAGCCTCTCTCATAAAATAAAAGCCTCTCTCATAAAAGCCTCGCTGAAACTTGAATAGACGTTTTCAAAGAGGCCTGGGTCGGGCATGACATTTTTCTAGAAAATGGTAGACATTTCCAGCAAATGAATCCTCTCCGATTGCAACAACTGGAATTACGGTTCTTTCATGATATTTTGTGCATCAAATTTTACTTAAAATTCACGTTTATTTTTAATGAAGTATTTTCTTTTTTAAGAGTTACTTGTATCTTGTTTCCTGAATTTCTGCACATATTTACAACATTTATTGTTGCAGATTCCTTTAGTCTCTTTTTCCTCCATTTTTCATGAGTTTGTATTGGAGCAAAATTTGCTTAACTACCTCTCCTAAAACGACCGTTATTCCAGTCGTTGTACACAAAGAGGTTTCCCTTACTAGAAATGTCTACCATTTTCCAGACAAATGTCGCGCCCTGCCAGGCCTTTTGGAAAAGGTCTATTATATGATAAGGCCTCATCTTTCAAAGGCCCGCTTCTAAAAAACGCCTCTTTTTTTATATAACAACAAAACCTAGTTAAAATAAAAAAGTAATGTTTAATATGACATTCATGATGGCGAAAGACACAAGGTCATCTGGTCGCCAACATGTATGACACTTACAATTTTACTGTTAATTTCATTAAAACAAAATATTAACACGCAAAGACAACACATAAAGTAAAGTAAAAAACATACCAACACGAAAAAACACCTCTCTTAAAAGGCCCATGAAATGTTACTTTCTTAATTACTTTAGGACGTCACTACTTGTTTGTCAAAGACCCCAGATCCTAGCAGACATCACTAGTTGTTATTACTTGGTTTCTAAGAGAATAAAATCGAATGTATTATTGACCTATAACAACAGTATCAGTTTCTGCTCATTGCGACAACAGCAGTTCGCTACATCTAAGATTGAGTTGCCTGTGTACAACAACAACGACTTAAGGTATTAGCTGTGATAACTGGAACTCGAACTCTGTTAACAAGACTGAGCTTTTAATTCTCTTTCAGGGGGCTGTATCGATTCATGCAGCTTATGGTTCGTCAAGAGACATTCCAATCTTCACATCGCTCGGTTTAACAAAAGAACAGATTTTTATTGTTGGAAAAACGAAACAACAAAAACACGCAGAGAATATACAGGTATGTGTGGTCAAATATCTGAGGTAAAGTCTTTTGAGTTGTACAAAACTTCAAGATAGCGAATGACTGGCTACTTCTGATTTGAATGAAACAAAATATCGAACATCGAACTGGGGGGAGGAGGCTTGGTGGGCCAATAAGGAATCTGAACGCACTTTTTCGGAATTTTCTCAACAATTTTGTCCATAATTCAATCGAATGCGGTTAAGACGGATACTCCGCCATGCTGATTTAAGGTCTATGTCTTTGGGCCCTCCCCCATTGAAATGGGGGGAGGGGGCTAGGTGGGCTAGGGATCTGAACATACTGTTTCAGAATTGTCTCGACAATTTTGTCCATGATTGTAGGTCAGAAATTCTAGATCAGGAAAAGTGATGCTACGAACCTGTTTCCATTTTAGGTAATCAACGAAGGATATGCTTCACATTTATCAGAGCTCCCAATGCATTCGCTATCCCATCATGCAACAGGACAGATATGCTCAGTGTTGCCATGGACGTGTTTTGGCATTCCTGCTTCGAACAGCAAAACAGCCGTAAGGAACAGAGCCTCAAGTATGAGATTTAAAGTTTTTAACAGGAAAAAATCACAAAATGACAAACCGGACGAGGAAAGTAACACTATTTCTAATGATACTCAAATTGCTAGATCCGTTTCGGGTTCATCTCGGCTTAGGCCAAGAAGATGAACTCTCAAATTACTCTCGGACCTTATTCTTTTATTTATTATATGGTGCATCTAGTGATGGAGCCAGGAATTTTCCGGTAGAGGGTCTAGAACTTCTTGCAAGTGCCTTGAATGAAGAAAGTATGCCATTTTAACCAGCATTTTGCTCAGTTTGCTCCTTGAAAACAGAAAAATTCCCCAGACAGGGGGACTAGCTACCTCAAACAGAGGGGACTAGCTACCTCCGCTTTCGTTCGTCTATCCCACCATTGAATGCACACACTCCACTAAGAAGCAAGATAAACATAAGTCATTTTAGGCGAATTCTTTGAAGACGACAAAGGACAAAACAATAGCCCTTCGCATCATATAATACCTGATTTTCAATTTTTCCTGGACAATAATAACAATAATAATACATGGACAAGAATCAATTTTTTATGCAGAGACGTACTGCAGTGCTCTTATGCATTCGCTTCACAGAGACTTGAAATATTTAGGCACGCAACGCAAAAAGGTAATTAGGATATGTTAAGGTTTTGTATCTACTTGTGAAGTTACATTTGTTTGTAAGAGAAACTGGAGGAACCCCTTCTAGTTTGATGAGTGGTCTGTTTGTCCGAGGGGCGATTCACTCCTTGGAAGTCTCGTACACCTTTGCTGGAAGTCCTTTTGTTTTAATGGAAATCTCGTACGCGTTTTTGCAGAGTGAAATGCCCCTCGTGTTTGTCCGC
Organism: Chrysaora quinquecirrha; assembly: GCA_014526335.1. Lineage (NCBI taxonomy): Eukaryota > Metazoa > Cnidaria > Scyphozoa > Semaeostomeae > Pelagiidae > Chrysaora > Chrysaora quinquecirrha. The sequence continues at coordinate 6,927,035 of JACTAT010000040.1, forward strand.
CTTTTGAAGGAACATACATAATCCTTTTTATCCTGTGTATTACAATCTTATAATTTTACGTTTAAACGCGTATTAATCCACAATATGTTCTTTGCAAGTGGCTTGTCCGTGACTTTGCTTACCTTACTCGTGGGAGGCTCATCCATAATGGCTGTTATTCTTCACCCTTGTCCGGAATATCCTTAACTAATTTTATTCAAATGTATAAATTTTTATTTTACGGAATTGATTATATCTCTGGAGATGTATCAATTGCTCTTATACAAGAAATGCAGTCGTTATAAATTGTTCATTTAGTTGAAATTTTAATGCAACAACCATAGAAAGTGTAATATAACTAGATTGAAATCAACGCAGTATCTTGTAAATATGTCTTACTTTCGCTAAGATTTTAATACTTTATTTCATAAATGTACTTAACATTAAAATGTAAATCCTTAAACTTAGGGTAACTTTAACGTAATTAAATGCTTCGGAATTGCTGGGAGTTATCAATATATTGCGGTGGTTTAAAACCGTGAACAATTGAGAAATGTTTCTGGTCTGTCTTCTTGGTCCTTTTAAAGCGTGCTTTTACCTCGCGAAAATTAAATTGCGTAGCGAAACAACCTAATCCGGCCACGCAAGACAGAAGGTAGGCGAACAACACACTAAAATGTTCAATGATCTATGAAATAGTCGTCTAATAATTTATCAAGGCACTGACTCTATTTTTTGATTAAAGATAACAGAACTTGATGCAAAATACAGAACACTACTCTTATTAGGTGTCTTATTGCTGACTATGGGGGTTAGTATAAGCTAGGGATACATAGGGATACATAGAGGTCATTCATTATCTTATAGATGTCACTGGTTGGGGAGTAAAAAAAAGGGTTAAGTATAAGTGCACGTGATAATTTACATGTTGTGCACATGATTAGTATCCAGTCCTATTACAGGGGAGGGGGGTGGGTGATGGAATACGCTTGAATGTTGGAACTCTAAATATACATCGTTTTATAAAAATTTTGTATGTAGATATATGCAATTTCATATTCCTCGCAAGAATGTCGTTTCGATTTTACTAAAACAGAAAATTGTGCCAATTTTCATGCAAAATTAAAAAGCGGACGTCCTCATAAGAGCGGCAGTTGAAAACTTCTCAGGGGGAAGTACTTAGGCAGTTAGGAGAAGCACTTATTTCTATAGTTAATCTTCGGTGTAAAATTGCTTTTAAAGTGTAATACAAAAACAAAAGCAGAAGAACTTATAAACATTAAGAAAACTTTTTGATTGAAATCAGTTTAAAAATCTGTGTGCGTAAAAATAGTTAATATCTATTTAAAGTCATTCGATGCAGTGTTTCTCTTAAATATTTAATACGGAACTAAATATCTACATAGTTCGTGACAAACTACAGTCGTTATAATAGTCTAGGGGTGCATGATGCTGGGACCCTTTTCTGTCTCTTCTAGAGAATTCTGAGAGAGCGAAAGCCTGTCCTTTTTGGAAAAATCTAAGGAAAATCGAATACTTTGCAGGCTCCAGACTTTCCTGAATCCGAACTCAGAGCTGGAAGTTTACCAGACTTCGCAGAGTTTCTCGTTCCCAATTCAACTTCTCTAAGGTCTTCCGCTTTTCAAGAAAGTCTGTTTTTGGGGGTAAGCAATCGTAGGCCTGTGAAGTCTACTTTTTCAGAATCCAGAAGACATTAAAGTCCCCAAAAGAATGCACCCTAGAAGTTTCATTACAGATCTTACAGTCGACAATTATTTACTTCGTTAGATTTGTCCTTTAATTTTATCCACTTATCTTTCATTTCCATCTTTGAGAATAGTAAAGACAAGACGATGCCTGATACGCATCTGTTGCATCAGTGTATTGCTGCAATCTTGATGTTAAATGCATGTATGATGGATGCATCTGATACTGCATCATTGGATTACCTCCTTGCATACCTCTTGGTATACTTGTAAACATATCCGAAATGATTTTCAGGTCAGTTTCCTCATTGCTTGTTTTTTCTTCGTCGATATTTTTGTATGGATGCGACAATGTTAATGTTATGAATTTGTTGTTGTTTGGGCTAAGCTCATCTTCTTCTGGTAATCTTCTTCCGCTTTCGTCGCATGATACTTTGGCCCCTGAAAATGAAAAGGTCAGATGTCAGGTTAAAGGTCGAGACTTCTTCACTTTTCAAAATAGAAGATCACGCAGCTCTCTTCACGAGCCAAACTCAAGGATCGGACAGTAGTTTAGTACTTGGTGTTGTTGTGCAACTCAGTTTTACACTACCGTCACGCCCTTGCCAAACGAACAAACATTGTTTGTCAAACATTCGAAAAATCGGTGCTTAGCCACTTCACAAAACAGTCCTCGTCAAACATTTTTTGCTTGCATCAAACAGAAAATGATGTTGAACTTGTTCAAAAATATCGTGCTATGAAACCTCTATGTTTGTCAAGGAATGTTTTGTGACGTGGCACAACTTTCAAACATTGCTTGATAAGCAAATTCAAAATGTTTGAAAAACTATGTTTGATCATTTGGCCAGGGCCTCATACTATACTTTGTACTTTATACTGTCATAATTTCACATGTAGGACACTACCTTGTCAATACCAGCTTAGTAAGCCTAATTGTATTAATCAGAACAGCTCTGAAATGTAAGAAAAAAGCATAGTAATTATACCATTTTTAAGGTGGCTTCTATCTCGTTCCTCTTCCTTTCGTTCTGATTTCTCATCACTCTCTTCTTCTTGTAGGTTTGCCGTAATCGGCGAAATGGATTTCTTAGGCACAGGTGAGCCACATTCGATTCTGAAAGCGATAAGATTTACTTCTTAAGACCCCGTGTAAGCCCTTGCACAAGAAAAAGATACGGATCTGGTGCAATTTAACGGCTTGAACACCGAAACGGATTCAAATGGATCAGCCTTTCTAGCGTACCCGAAAAGAAATGATCCCGTTTCCAAAAGAACAAGTCCAGACGAAAAGCCTATGGTGGCCATTTTGTAAACCGACCCACTCGGATCCTTTCCCGTGTAAGCGAGGTCTGATATTAGACTTATTACATGAGCCGCAGTTATCGCTATTGAGTCTATGCTGGACGCTCAAACCAAGACCACTCTGAGCAAACAGCTGTATGGTTGTTGTTCTTGTTTTTGTTGTTGTTGTTGCTGTTTGCGAAGAGTTGGACTCATGCAATAAGTCTACATGAGTCTGATATAGGATAACAGAATCCTCATTTTACCTCGATGCTGAAGTTCTCCTATGTCCCGCGCCATCTTCTCGGAATCCTTTGGCGAAGGGATTATTCTTGATCTTGAGCTCAGTTATCTAAAAAGAATAACATGGATAAGTCAAAAATACTCTGTAAAAGTAGAGAGATGAAAGATTTCCTTAAGATTATTCTCGATTGAATTTATGGACCCGCTACGAAGTTTTTTGATAAAAAAAGTGATATAGAAACTATATATAAACTAAGAAAGTTCAAACTTTGTAATTCTATATATCAAAATAGATTAGATTCAAACCTGCACTACCTGACCAGAGAGCCAACGACATTTCCACTGAGATATAGAGCTCCATGAAATCGCCGACTAACTCTCTAAGTCTTACAGCCCAAGGCTGTCCTCTAGGGAGGAAACTTTGGTCCTTTGATGGTATCCCAGTTGTGAAAAAACCTATCCCAGTGTCTGCCATTCATGGCAAATGAGTATTACGAAATATGTACTAATGTTAAATGAAAACAGTTAAAGGTATATAATGGTTATTACAATGGTAATGGTATGGGTAATAAAACTTTATATAAACTAAGTAACCAAGAGACTGTATTGGGAAACTAAGGTGATATAAGAAAAAATATTAACATCAACTTAAAGAAATGCATTAGATATATATCTACGAACCTTTTCGTTTTGATAGGCAGTTACTGCGATGAATTGGCATTCCTTGAAAGTGAACGTCTTGAAGTTGCTCCAGGAAGTTTCATGATATCGCCAGTTTTCACAAGATGGATTCGAGGCTGGTATTTGTGCATGGAATTGAGAATTGCCTGCAAAAGAATAAACAAACAGCATAAGGTATGAGTTGTGTTTAGACTTATTACCTGAGCCCCAGCTATCACTCATGAAACCGAAGCTGACACCAAAATGAGATCGCTCAAACTGGTAGTAGGAGCGTCTAGCAGTTCAATTCAATAGCGAATAGTGATGGGTCTGGAACGATGTCGCATACATCTTCAAAACCTCCGCGTAACTTTAAGATTTCTACTAAAGTTGACTGAAAATTGGTACTAAACCAGGGGCGTTGTGAAGAACATATTTACAAATAAAATCTAGACTTACGTATCCATTCTTATCTGTTGAGTTATTCGTCAATTTCAATTTCTGAAACGAGATTGTTTTCTCCATCCATTGTGCCCCTGTGCATGGTGACGCCGGGTGAATGTACATCCGTTTCGTTTGCGTCGGTTCGCCATTCCCAGCCATAGTCCAGTGGCTTGCGTGGTACTTGTAACGATAAGCGTCGACAGGAATTATGTCCATTAGGAATATGTATTTTGCTTTTGGGTCCAGACCACGAACTTTCAATTTGACGTTCGGAAACATCCTCCTGAAATGGAATTGAAGTATTTGAGAGTGGGCTCCTCGACAAAAACAGCACATGCTTATAGCTACTTTACAGTGAGTGGCGATTGCGTAGCTAGACCATAGGACCTATGCTATGAAAAATTTCTAATTGCGCTCCTGTATAGTATAAGACCGAGTAGGTGAAATGAAAAGCATTTAAAATTTCATATAAAATATCTTTATTCCGCTGTTGTTCTTAATTAAGGGTGCGTTCTTTGGGACCTTATCTCTACTGAATTCTGAAAAAGTAGACTTCGCAAGATTCCGATTCCGGACCCAAAAGATGCATTTTCTTGAGAAATGGAAGACTTTAGAGAAATTGACCTGGAAACAATATCTCTGCGATGTCTTTGAAATCTTTCGGCTCTTGAGTCAGGAGAGTTTGGAGCCTCTGATTTTCCGAGAGTTTTCTAAAAGAACGGGCTTTTGATTTCTCGGAAGACTCGAGAAAAAAGATGCGGAAAAGGTCACAAACAAACGCACCGTAAAGCTGGTTCCATTCTAATTTTGGGGCGGGGAGTACCCGTCAAACGCGCTTTATGATTTCTAGGCTTTGTTTTTTTGTCTTGAACTGAAACTGCCGCTTACAAACTTGGTAGCCTACCGCCGTATCAGATTACCGCTTTGATAACTAGTCGCGCTTGGAAATGTTCCTTTGTTTTGTTACCTGGCGCAAAGAATCCGCGCATCATAGCATCCCGCGTCAACATTACAGCCAAAAATATTTAAAGCTTCTTGGTGTAGAACGACAACTACACCAGTTTTCATTGCGCTCTATCTTTATATATAGTGTGTCTATAAATTTTGATTATTTCTGTCACTTTTAGTGCTATCTTAGTGCAGATTCTAACAGTTTCTCTTACACCTTCACGTCTAACGCACGTGTTACGGCCGGTCCCAAAAGAGTTGCATAATCTCGAAAAGTTATCTACCCTCCAAGTATTATTCTTCTAGAGAGAAATCTAGAAAGCAGAAGAACACCGTTTTCGACTTTTCTTTCGTTAACAATAAAAAAATGTAATCGGAAGTCAGAAACGAGGCCAAACGGCTCTTAGTTCTTAAACCTTCGCGCAGAATAGCAACTACCCAATCCTAAACAAATTCTCAATTTAGTTGAAAACGAGGAAATTTATAAGCGCGGTTTTTAGTACATCGAAGATTGCTCTCATTTTAAAAGAATGATTCTTCTGTTCAAGAATCGTAATCAAAAGGCAATATTCTTGTCGGATGCTTCTCTACCTATAGAAAAATTAAGCGAAAGTCTAAAAAATCAACGCAAGTTCAAAACTTCAAAAACATCTATGTGATAGAGTAGGCGACGCGTTGCGGACGAGATTCAAGTCCTAAAGAAATATAGGGTAATTGAGTTAGTAACGTTTAAATGTACCTAGACATATATAAATCGCACTTTAATGGTAAAATGGTCATTCAAATGATTAGATTTATTAGAAAAAAATCATCTTTACCTCCCAACTCTAGTGATTATCATTTCGGTTCCCTGTTGATTGAATTTTTTCCAAAGATCTTCATTCTCTAGAATAACTTCAATTTTCTTGTCTCCATCATCATTGAGATCTTGCTGTCCCATAGCCATGGGATCATGGGTGGGGTAATGATGTAGATGATAACCCTCTTGTTGGGGGTGATAATGATTGTACGGCATGCCATATTGATGATTATACGGGCGAAGTCAGCGACAGGAGAAGTTGCGTAGTCTTGATGCTGATGATAGTTCTGTTGATTCCACGCGTTTGGGTGATCTATTTGATTAGTTAATCCATTATCGAATATTCCGTTATCTGAAAACGCTTGATTCTGCATGATGTAATCTCTATTAGAAGTTGATGGGCAAAAATTTTGATAACCAAATCCAGGTGATTGCGAAAACGCCATTTTCGTTGTTTGTGTCCAAGAGTTGACCCTTGATTACACCTCGCCAAGCACCCTCTGATAATAACAAATTTTTCTCTCCATGTTGCCATTCATTCGCGCGAGAAAACCAGCCAATGACAGGCGGTTTCTCGCACTTTTTTATTGTTACTATAGAAACGCGAAGAAATGACATTCATTGGCTTTATTACGCTTTCACGCCTTAGCTTTGTTTTCGGTGATGAACCTGCGCGCGGTGAACAAGAGACCAAATCTACATCGAAACACCTTGAGTTACAATAGAAGCAACATAATTCCCAATTTTATAATTATCATTATTGTATTGAAATTATACCCCTGTGAGTAATGAAAATTTTGAGTAATGTTATGTGGGTCTCTCAGGAAGCGCTGTTGAATCAGAGAGGGATATTCGCCCCTTTTCCATTGTCTTGAATTAGAGTTTGGGGAATGCATTGAAGCCATAAGGCACGCCAGGCTTTGTTGGTCTCCGAACCGGTGGGAATAGAAGAAAAAAAAACGGAATTTCTTGAGTTTTCTCCACGCCACGCCCTATCCCTACATACATCATTCCCGTTTGAGAGAACACCATACGAGAGCCAGAATTAATGTTTTTTCACAATGCAGTTCGCATTCCCATTCAAACCCTGTTCTTGGGTTTAAGTAAACAACATTTGCTAAGATGTAATGTGCCTGAGAGTGCTAAAGCTAGTATATATCCGTAATTGCAATCTTTTGATCTATTCTAACCGACTTCGATCCTAACTTTTAATCCACATATCACTAATTTCGTTTCTTTTCACATCTTCAGGGAGGGTGGCTGTTCAGAAAGGCGGATTTTGAAAGAGTGAAACCCCCTTTTTAACACAACATTTCACCTCCATCATCGTTCAGTGATCAGACGTTTTTATTCTGAAATCATGCCGTTTTGTTACCTCCAATGGAAAGAGAAGAGATTGCAACTAAATTACTGAATTTGCAAAAGTTGAATCCAATCTCAGTTTCACGATTCTGATAAATTACTATTCCATTCAAATGCATATCTTGTACATTGCGGAGATAAGCCGGAGAGAAGGGTGCAAATCTGTTTATGATAACAATGAATGCCAGATGAAGACAAAAACTGACCCGGGGTAGAACTGACCCGGGGTAAAACTGACCCGGGGTAGAACATGTATCCACAATGTGGCTAAGGCGCTGTGTTGGCTTGCGGTGGTGGCCATTACAGCCAATTGCTATTCCCGCTAATCCTCCTCCAGCCAAATGGGGAGGAAATATCCGGCCCCCCAGACCATAAATGGATAAATCCTAGCTTAGCTAGATTGGAACTCGCGTCACCCGGATCAGGGAACCTATTACCTAGACAACCCGTGTATCGGATTTTGTTACAGCAGGATGAACATTTACTCCGGCAACGAATTTCAGTCCGTTTTTCCCGGTTTTTCCACTCTGAAGAAATATGTAAGTCGTAGTATGAGCGGGCCGTATTGCGTGGGGGGCTTGGAGCGAGTCTACAACTTTCGTAGTGAGTCTAATATCCATAAGGAGAAATGAACTGCTCAACCGCTCTTCATCCTTCCCATTTAAAATTCTTTACCATTGAGATAGCGTTTCGCAGTCTGGTTCCAAGGTCCATTCCGTCGGTCCATATGCAAGGTTTCATGTCCAATAATCCCCTTTTGGTCCGCAAAGTCCAGAGGACAACTACGAAAAGTTGGGAGGAAGCCGCGCATGCAAGGACTTAGATCATATTTTGGAAAAAGATGGCGTTGTGTCGCAACAGAGTTCTGTTGTTTGTGCCACTGGTACATTCCGTACGCTGCATGAGCTCAAGGTATGCATTGCTTAAGCATGGCTTAAGCTTGTAAATAGCATCCTCATTTCAAAATATAGCGTAAATGATGGTCTTTCGCACCAAAAAGAGCACGATATGATATGCATTTGAACTTATGACCGACGATTAGGCCCTTATTAGGCCTAACCTTAAAGGCAGCTTTAAAAGTAGAAGTTGTTATCTTTATGACATGGTTTTATAATATCTATCAAACTTAAATTTTAGGCTTGCAGAAGTTGGGAGATTTGAAAGACCAAAGACTCAAGGAAAGTATGAAGCTGGCCAGGTATACCTTAAATGAATTGAATAAAATTATTTAATTTTGAATTTGAGGTAGACTACTATCTAGAGTAGATGGTAGATAGACCAGAGCCGTCGACCAGGGTGCATTCCATGTTACCACCAGGCCAGAGAATACGCCCACCAAATCGGACTTCATGCCAACAGAAACAATAGATCTATTGTTTTATAATTAAGATAATAGTCTACACTTTTTTTTTAATAAGCAACTGTTCAATAAGCAACCAGGGCTGAAATTGTGCTAAAATTTCTGGTGAAATAGCTTTCTTTATACTGTACATCCTTGCAAACTTGTCAGTTACATTGAGAAGCCAGAAAAGAGCCAAAATAAGAGGTTTTAGGGGGTACCAGGCATTCTGTGACGGCTGAAATCCTAGATATGTTAAGCAACTCTTGAGGGCTGGACCAAAGTCAAGTTGCTTATTGAAAAAAAAGTGTAGTGAGATAGATCACCCAGCCTAAGTGAAGATAGTGTGATTGGAGCACCCAAGATTTTTTTGCCGGAACCTTTTGGCTCATCAATGTACCTACTGTTTTTGTTTTATGCTGACAGAAAATTATTTGTAAAAGCCAAATTAGCCATTCACAGAGTGAAAAAATGTGCTGGTAGAAAAATATAAAAATCAATTATCCCAAAAATGATGCAACTTCTTCTGTATAAGCATGAATGAGGGCGTCATTGGGCATGATGGTTTCGGGTTTTTTGACATTTTGAGAGCAGTTTTATGGTTTTTAACGTTCAAAAAGTGTGGTTTTACAGTTTTACAATCTGCGATTTTGGTGCGGTTTTACAGTTTTAACAAAACATGTGTACGCTTGTAAGGTTTTGGATACAAAAATTTGCAGTTTACGGTTTTTTGACCCCCCCCCCCTATGACCCTTGTAGCAGAATTTGCTGTGACGCAGTAGAAAATAACTCAAGACAGAGACAGAGTTTTAACGTTGCAATTATAAGATGACCAATGTGAGATGACCGAAATTCTAACTTTACAGAGCTAGTATTTATAGAGTTTTTCATATCATGTGATTCATGGCGTAGTTACAATTTATACGTGCATAAGTAAGCTAACAGAAAGTTTTTAAGTCTGTCACGAGTATTTATTGACGTACATAGATAGAATATACAGAAAGTTCATAACGTGCAACATAACATACATAGTGTTTACATGGAGTACTTTATTGTTGTTGAAGCTGTTCCTACTACACCCTCCCATGATTGAAACTGATTTTTCTTATTTTTGTAGCTCTTCCTGCACAGAGTGTTTGGTTACAGAGGAGTGGTATTGTTTCCATGGGTTGCAAAATTATATGACAGAGATGTTCAAAGCAAATCAACTGATGATGAGAAGTAAGAAATCTTGTTATAAGAAACTGAACTTTGTTCAGAGCAGTTATAGAATCAGAAACTTTGAACGTATATAAAATTAATAACACTGACACAAGGACAGCAAAATTGTACAATTTTACAGTTTTATATGATGCATTATGCAATTTTGGCATAAAAACTGGATATCTTGTGATTTTGAAAATTTCAATCATGCTGGTCTTTCTTCAAAAAAGGTCTATACCCAATAATCTGCAAATTGTGCACTACTGTGCAAAATGCTTATTATTATTGTGACTGGTATCAGGAGTTTTTCAAATATTTAATGAAATAGATATACGCATCATAATATTATCTTAATGGATGCTCTTGTAGGGTACCTGCTCTCTTGATTTCAAATTCTTAGAAATGCGTAAACCAATCAATAATACATACTGTAATATCATGGTTTGATTCCTTGTAGCCTATGCTGGAGGCTAGGGTGTTGCAGATTCTACCAATTAAGCTAAACAATGTTTAAAAAATGTTTTGAAATCATTTGAAAAGCAAGATCTTTGTTTCACTTAGGGGTTTTACAATCTGTCCACATCAAAACCAAAAGGCTTGTTCATTGTACACAGAAAGAGTTCGTTTTCTCACTTGGACTCTTCAATTTATTCTATTTTTTCTTCCTGCTGTATCCGGCAAGCTGATTGGTGTTAAAAACACGATGCCAATTAAGCTGTGCTTTCTTATTGGTGCACTTCGATCCGCATCTAAGCATAAATTCCACCTTTTTTAAGTGTTTCGGTCTGTTTCTGACCTTTATACTCTGAGGAGTGTCAGACAAAAAAAGCATTTTAGTGTGTCCGAAAATGTTCCCGCTGTTTCTTGCAATTTTAGATACATAATTTGAAATGAGATCAATGATCCTGCAACTTTGTTCAGTAGAATGCAGTTAGCCTGGAGACATTACAATTACATTTTATACCACCCCACTCTTTAATTAAACGTTTAAAGGCAGGGAGGTTTAATCTCATTTGGCAAACTGTTCCAAACTTTAGGTGCCAAGGTTCTAAGGCTGCTGGAGACAAAAGTTTTATAGTTTTTGAGTTGTACAAAAAATCAAAGTTGCGATAGGCAGCGGAAACATTTTCGGGCATACTTAAAAGCTTTTTCGTCTGACACTCCTCAGAGTATGATCGTCAGAAACAGATCGAAACGATAAACCAAGGTAGAATTTATACCCAGACGCGGCTCGAAATGCACCAATCGGAAAGAAAAGCTGAATTGCATTGTATTTTAAACACCAATCAGCTTTAGGCGGGAAAAAACAATGAAAATTAAGATTCCAAGTGAGAAACGAACTCTTTCTGTCTACACAGAATTAGCCTGCGTTGCAGACTCAACTGGTGTTTACTTCCGGGAGAGTTTAGTTGAATTAAAATTTCAGAGTTTCTCTCCCAGAGTTTCTACTGGGAGAGAAACTGAAATTTTAATTCAACTCAACTCTTCTGGAAGTAAACACTAGTTGAGTCTGCAACACAGGCTACACAGAATCGGCTTTTTGGTTTTGATGTGGACAGATTCCAAAACGCTGAGATGAAACGAGGATGTAGCCCTGCCAATTATTCCAAAACAATCCTCGTTGTAATTTTCCGCATACTCTGGGTGATCTAGTCAACTCAACAACTCAAACACCATTCATCCCAGCAATCATATCCAAAATCTTCAATTTTCTTACATTATGTTGATGTACTGATGTTCTTTTTGACATTCAGAAAAGATCCAGAGGCTGCTGTAACCGAACAACCTGAAACAGAATCAGAAGAAAATGAAGAGGATATCATGTCACCAATTGGAAGAGAATTAAAAGGAGAGAAAGCCGTTTATTATCAATCTTTAATTGATCAGAGGGACTGTCCTTATATTGTAAGTTACTTCAAGATTTTATGAAAACCAAAACATCTTGGAACATTTTAAAGCATACCCCGTTTAAACGAGAGAACAAGATACTGATCCAAAAGATATGGATACGATTTCATTGCGTATGCACGAGAAAGGATCAAAATGGATCCGATTTTGTAGCGTATCAAATAAGATAGGATCCCTTTCCCGTGTAGACGGGGTCTAATTTTATGCTTTCTATCCTCAGAGAGCCCAGCCGGAAGCTGTCACATTTCTCGGAAATCAAAAAGATACTTCCTTGTATGCCATACCAGGTGAATCAATATTTTAATCGAAAAAGTTTGGATTTCTTCATTATTAATTGGGATATTACATCCTACTCATGTTTTCAACACGATAAAGCCACGTTTGAACGACCAAGCACCAACATTTCACCCATTTCTGATTGTGGACTAGACTTATTACCTGAGTCCCAGTTATCGCTCATGAGGCCGAGGCCAACACTAAAATGAGATCGCTCAATCTGTAGTTGTAGCGGGGTGTCGGGGTGGTGGAGGAGCGGAAACTAACGACTTATGCAATAAGTCTAATTGTGGATGAGTGCCGGAAAAGATCTACGCATCGGATTCAAACGACCCATAATTTTATTCAGCATTTCATTACACACCTTGATCAATGGAAATACTATGCGTCCTCCTCCGACATTTTTTACCTGTATCTAATTTCCCCCAAAGTAAGAAATGTGAATGTTGTGTTGGATGAGCCACCTTTCTAATCAAACGACCCAACTTTTTGCAAAATCCTCCTCTGCACTTACACGTTTTTTTTATAAGAAACCAGGCTCGGGGCCTAGCTCTAAAAGTTTCTTAATTTTTGGCCCAATTTTAGTTCTAGAAGTTCTTAACAGTTTCTTAATTTAATCGAAATAAATTGCAGTAAAAACGATAACAAAACGTGAATATAGCAAGCAAATTATTAATATTATTGTATTACAAAGAATTAGCCATGCTGGTGCGAGAAATCGCACGGAAATGCTTGAGAATTGATTACTACGTCCACAAATGTGAAATCAGTATGTTGGAAAACTGACACAAAAATTTCCTAAGTCTCTTAACTCCTTCCTCCTAGTTCTAAAAGTTTCTTAACTTTTGGGGTGTCTAGTTCTAGGTTTCTTGTAAACCCGTTTCTTATAAAAAAAATTACGTGTACTCAAAGCGAACCACACTGTAAACGTGTTTTCGCCAAACATGGATGATTGCTGAAGGTTGGGTGCAATGTGTAGTCATGATTGTATTAGTAATAATAGATCAAATGTTTCTCTTTTTTGCTTCAGATGCCTTGTAGAAGCCAGTATTTAATATATTGATTTCTTTCTTTTCAAGGTTTGGATTATGTAAGTCATGAAGACGTCCTACCATATACATCAAGTGATGATCAACCAATACAGCATGAATTATTTGAAAGATTTCTTATTCACGATCCCGAAAGAGGTATTCCTTACTGTAAGATAAAATAAGAGAACTTAATGTTCTCTTATTTATTTAGTTATTTCAAGCAGGGACGTAAGAAACTCGTTAAAATGGGGTAAGGCCACTTTCCAAGAACTCAGAAAAGGGGGGCAATGGCCGTACAATTTTTTGTGACTTGGTCCTAAACACCGTTGCAAAACAATTATTTTAATTGTTTGACGAACAGTTTTTGGTGGTTTGGCCAGGGACTAAGTTCCGTAATCTAACCAGAAAATTTTACGCTGCTCTTAATAAACACAGCATAGATAACAAATCTGTTTAGCTTATGGAATTATTGTGGCTTTCTGCCCTATCCATTCCTCCAGTAGTTCATGAGATAAACCTGCTATATAGCAATCAATGTGACAGATATTTCAGATGAAATTAAGTCTTAGTCTTGGTTTTGAGAAATCGATTATTTCTTTCTGCAGTTCCGTCTTTTAGCGCAAGCGAAGCATTAAGAGGCTGGCATGGAAAGAATCACAAATGGCTTGAATTATCTGATGTGCACAGGGAAACCACTGATGATATTCGAATAACAGTTATACCATTTTTCATGGGATCAAGGGTATGTATTGATTACGAGAAGTGATAAATTAAACCAACCCCCTAGCGTAGCGTAGTGGTTAGCACTTGCGCCATTTTAACTGTATATTATTTGCCCTAAGAATAGTATAGAGGCTGAAAAACAGCATAATTTGGAGTTATCCTATAGCTTTTTATGTAACATACCGCTAGAACACCTAGTATACAGCAAAGAAATAATATATAAATAACACCAGTCAAGAAGAACCATGTCATTGTTATAATATAGAGTCTTTCTATAAATTAAACCAACCCCCCTCCCCCGATAAAACTTTTCACTAGAGAGCATTTGTTAGGTTTACTTCTGTTGTCCCACTTTTGTAAAACAGATGCGTGTGTTCGTGATAAACTAATTAACTACAGTGGAACTCCAGACCAACTGCACTTTCGCCGATTGAAGCCTGTGGTTTAACGTCCAGGCAACACGGAGCCACAGAAAGGCCAGAGAAAGAGACGAGCGTTTCGTATTAACAATCTACTGAACTATCTACCGAACTAAATATTTACAAAGAAACACAGGTATTTAAAGTTGAGATACGGAAGTTGGCTGAGAAACTAAACGGCACAAATAAGGAAAATAGCTAGGGTACGATGTTGAAGGAAATGCAATGAGAATTGAGAAGCTTGACAAATATTTTCAATAACACAGAAAAGTAGACGAGGCCATGGCCATGCATTGTTTTGTCACTTGGTTCCAAACGTCGTTGCAAAACAAATGTTTTGAATGTTTGAAGAACAGTTTTTGGTGGTTTGGCCAGGGCCTAAGTTCCGTTATTTAACCAGAAAATTTTACACTGCTCTCAATAAACACAGCACAGATAATAAATCTGTTTAGCTTATGGACTTATTGTGGCTTTCTGTCCTATCTATTCCTCCAGTAGCTCAGGAGATAAACCTGCTATATAGCAATCAATGTGACAGATATTTCAGGTGAAAATTAGTCTTAGTCTTGGTTTTGAGAAATCGATTATTTCTTTCCGCAGTTCCGTCTTTTAGCGCAAGCGAAGCATTAAGAGGCTGGCATGGAAAGAATCACAAATGGCTAGAATTGTCTGATGTACACAGGGAAACCACTGATGATATTCGAATAACAGTTATACCATTTTTCATGGGATCAAGGGTATGTATTGAAATCTTGTTTATATATGATCAATGTAATTACGAGAAATGGAAAGAAATGGGCTCGCACCTCCCTATATATGCAGTCAATGTTTCATAAATTGTCCGACTCTTGCAATTGGACCTCACGTAACACCAGTACACGCAATTTTTTTATAAGCAACTTCGCTCGGGTGTAGTTCAAAAATTTGCTTATTTTTAGACCTCTTATGACCAACCTTTTAGTAGCAAAAGTTGCTTAGCAGTTGCTTAATTTTAACTGTATATTTTTTGCCCTAAGAATAGTATAGAGGCTGAAAAACAGCATAATTTGGAGTTATCCTATAGCTTTTTATGTAACATACCGCTAGAACACCTAGTATACAGCAAAGAAATAATATATAAATAACACCAGTCAAGAAGAACCATGTCATTGTTATAATATAGAGTCTTTCTATTGAAAGTTAAGCGGAAACACCCCAATGAAATGCTTCACGTAACGAGTAGCAATCTGTTGATATGCAAGTTTTTGACGGCAAATGAATGGAAATAGCTTCTATGTTGATCAATCCTCGATCGCTTACAGTGATATAAATTATTTAGAATTTAAAATGTTTGTTAGGTTTATTTCCTGTTGTACTACTTTAGTAAAACAGATGCGTGTGTTCGTGTTTTACTAATTAACTGCTGTGGAACTCCAGAGGAACTGCCTTTCGTCGATTGCTGCCTGATTTAACGTGCAGGAAACACGGAGCCAGAGAAAGGCCAGAGAAAGAGACGAGCGTTTCGTATTAACAATCTACTGAACTATCTACCGAACTAAATATTTACAAAGAAACACAGGTATTTAAAGTTGAGATACGGAAGTTGGCTGAGAAACTAAACGGCACAAATAAGGAAAATAGCTAGGGTACGATGTTGAAGGAAATGCAATGAGAATTGAGAAGCTTGACAAATAAGGCAATGATTGAACTAACGCGGGAATGACCTGATGAGATGATGTAATGCAGTCATGTGTAGGTGTAGCAAATGACGTTGGTGATGCCGAGATAATGAGATGCGTTGCTGAGTGTTGTGAAACAACAGAATGAATGAATGGCAATAGAAATGGCTTAGAATGATAAGGAAGGGCCTAAACTAAAGAAATGTCTAATTCACTACAAGAGCTCCCCCCCCCTAGAATGCAGACGATTGAGATGCATTCGAAAACGTAGGGTGAAACTTTGTATGAAATTAGGCATTCTTTAAGCAATGTGAAAGAATGAGTGACGCAGTGATAGGTAGCTGATGAGTTGAGGTGCAAAGCTACATGAGTTAAATTATATTGCTAATATGATTGTTAGGTACTTGAGATACATACGGCTACATGAAAAACTTAAAATTTTTGTTAATTGTTCGCTTGAGTAAATATAAAATAAGCTAAATGTTCAATAAAGTTCGAGTGTAAATAGTTTGTAATACCGGTATGCTTGATTGTCTTCGAAGATGGTCCTTACTTTGTTGATTGCAGATGAGTGTAGCTGGACAGTGAGTCGCCAGTGTCATGAGTGTCTGCTGATGTTGCTGCGAGGTTTTGTGAGTAGGATGACCAAGAATCTGCGTGTTGCTGAAGCTAAGGTTTTGTGAATTGGGTCACCAGGAACCAGAATTTTGTTGAAATCGAGGTTTTATGAGTTGGATCACCAGGAACCAGAGTGCTGTTGACCAAGGTTTGCTTCTTCTTGAGAAGAAATCGGCGAAAGACAAATACGTGTTCTTGAAGCTGTCACGTCGTGGTCACCAATTTAGTAAAACAGATGCGTGTGTTCGTGTTTTACTAATTAACTGCTGTGGAACTCCAGAGGAACTGCCTTTCGTCGATTGCTGCCTGATTTAACGTGCAGGAAACACGGAGCCAGAGAAAGACCAGAGAAAGAGACGAGCGTTTCGTATTAACAATCTACTGAACTATCTACCGAACTAAATATTTACAAAGAAACACAGGTATTTAAAGTTGAGATACGGAAGTTGGCTGAGAAACTAAACGGTACAAATAAGGAAAATAGCTAGGGTACGATGTTGAAGGAAATGCAATGAGAATTGAGAAGCTTGACAAATAAGGCAATGATTGAACTAACGCGGGAATGACCTGATGAGATGATGTAATGCAGTCATGTGTAGGTGTAGCAAATGACGTGGGTGATGCCGAGATAATGAGATGCGTTGCTGAGTGTTGTGAAACAACAGAATGAATAAATGGCAATAGAAATGGCTTAGAATGATAAGGAAGGGCCTAAACTAAAGAAATGTCTAATTCACTATACTACTCTTAGCGCCAACTGTATGGCTGCACGCGAGTCGATAGATACTCCAGACAAAATGGCCTGAGCTAAGGGGGGAGATAGTAATATAAAAGCCATTACCTTTATACTTTTATCACCAAGATGTTTTTCGTAAATTTGATTGCTAATACAGATTCTTATTACATTCAAGCATTCAATTTTTTCATTTGTAGAATGTTCAGAAGATGCAAAGTTTTTGGGTAAGTTTTAAATAAGGTTTCAGTCTGTATTAATAAATTGTCACGATGGTCTTCTAGCAGAAAGCTCTCTAGCCAAAATCTTTCTCTAGCCATGCTCTAGCCAAAAGCATTTTCGAGAGAAAACGGCTCAATCTGGGATAGAAAGTACCTTTCTGTAATGGTTTAATCAAAAGTTATCAAGCTCTATTGTGACTGCCAAAAGTCAACTTGGCAGAGATAGAAGGATTAAATTCATCTCAAGTTCTTTCGTTTCCACGATATAAAAGGAACCATGAAAACAAGATTCTCTGCGCTGTTGATTATCTAACTATCTTGCGTATTGGAATCGAAGGCTCAAAGGCCTGTTTTCCAGTACAGTCGAGAGAGGGTCCGGCGGGGTTAAAGGACCGAGGACCAGACTCTGAAGGGGCTCTTAAAATTCGAAATTGTCTTAATGCTTCCTCAAAAAACCTCCTAAAGGCCTCGTACGATTAGCATTACCCTGGGGTCTGCCTGCATTGCCTCTCAACGGCCCTTTGCTTTTTGAACCGTTTTCGAATTCTGGAACTACTCGAACAAAGTCCGAATCTATCAAATCTACCGTGCCCGGAATCGGTCCAAAATTATTATCCATTAGAAATTAAGTCACGACCCCCTAAATAATCTTTATAATCAAACTAGTCATTAATTTAAATTTATCACAAATGATTAGTTTTCGCATACACTTTTGCTTGAGCGATTAAAGACTCTTTGTCAAAATACAAGAAACTCTATAGATTTACCATCTTGTTTCCTATTTTAGTGGCGATACTGTATACGACTTGAGAACATGGGTGTCGAAACAATCCAACTTCGTGAAAGACATTGGAGAATATTTAGCTTATCTGGCACGCTGGAAACAGTAAGAGGAAGAGGCGTTGTTGGCCAAGAACCAGTTTTATCTCCACGCCAACCTGCGTTCCAATACAGCAGTCATGTTTCATTACAAGCGCCAAGCGGTCATATGTGGTAAGAACATTAAAGTCCTTGTTATCGCAGCTACTAGCTTTAGTTTTTGTTGTCGGCAGAACGCGGCCGAAACTGGCGAATGGCTTTTTCAAAGCGGATTTGGTGGAGAGGATTCTCTTACTTAAGATGGCCGCCATATTCTATTCTATTCTATTCTATGATTTATTTAATGTTAGTTTTAACAATAGTGATGTGACCCTAATTTACACTAACATGAAGCAACTCCAGATATTGCACCAGGTCATTACTCGTTGCAAAAGGAGCAAGCGCATTTCCAAACGTCCAAACCTTGCTTGATAAGCAAATTTCAAATATTTGACAAACAAATTGTTTGATCGTTTGGCCTAGGCCAAAGTTTTGCTCTTGAAATGTTTCAAGCAGATGATAGTTACTATGTTTCGAAAAACATTATCATTGGGTGTTGTTTCAATTACCCCCTGTTTATACAGAGAACCTCAAAAAATGACTAGAGCTTAACACTGGACGAATTCTTTTTCAGGGGGACGTATCGGATGGAAAGACCAGATGGATCAATGTTTGATGTGAGAATTCCCCCATTTTCTTTGGAAAGTAAATGAATAAATCGAAAAGATAGCTGTTCAGAAAACAGAAATGGACTTACTGAAGCGTATGTATTTTTGTAAATATTTTTGCGCACAGTGAAAATTTAAGCTAAATTCGCAATCATATTTTACACCGAGGAATGCATTTTGAATAGCTTAAGATTATTTCTAAAGTAAGTTTTTATTAAAAGTGCTGGACTAAATTGCCTAAAAATATTCTGGATTTATATTTTGTAAATATATAAATTAATGCCAGTCACTCGTAGAAATAAAATAACTTCGTAGAATTAGAACACTGCGTCATTAAGACAAACAGCTTCGAACATTGAAATATGAATTTGTACCTCCTAACTTGTAGGAGATTGATAATGATACTAGGACTAAGGTTTTAGCGCTCAGTGCCTCCCTTGTTTTATGTTTTATAATCCTGGTCTCATATACGGCGCTCGGCGTCGATGAGTTTTGTATTCGCTCGATGCACTGTGGTTTGATAACTACTGTATACACACACGATAACTTCATCGACAGCTGGCGACTTGTCACCGACAGCCAGCGGCCTATATTGGTAGATGCCGCCACGCACTACCTACTACTGCATATAGTCCTTATAGTCCTACTTCTAAACATATTACAGTATACACGCTTTTTTTTATAAGGAACCACTTTATAAGGAACCTACATGTAGAAGGCCCGAAAATTTAAAGAACTTATACTACTAAGGAGAACATCGTTAAGGAACTTCTCAATGCCGAATGCTTTTATCACTACAAGAAATCAAGAATTAGAAAGCAAGTTCCATTGATTGCAGTCGAAAATCACATAAATTGTACGTTAAGCATGTATCCAATGTTTCTTTGAGTAGTCTTGAGCTTTGCTCACATGCAAATGTTTCTCTTTTATTGTTAAGACCACTGTGTGTGCAGTTAAAATTAAGGAACTATTAAGGAACTTTTGGAACTACAATTGCCTCAAAAGAGGCCCAAAAATAAGGAACTTTAAGAACTAGGCCTTGAGGTAGGTTCCTTATAAAAAAAGCGTGTAGTCCTCATTCTCAACGCTCTACACATCAAAGAGAAATTATCACTCATGGCAACCGCCCCCATCAGGCTGATTGGATGAACCCCGATACTCTCCAGACATAAGGGACCGGTCATTATTTGTGAACGGGGTGGCGGCTTAGACTTGTCCTAAGTCCCTAACTTTCGCTCACATTGACTTGAATTGATGTTGTTGTTGTTCGCTTCAGTAGTTTGAGCGTCCAGCCATTCAATTCAATAGCGATAACTACGACTCGGGTAATAAGTCTAGATGCGGCTGTAGAGAAAATGGTGGGGTAGCTGAAAATATTAGTTATGTTAGTTGGGGTAACCAGAAATATCTTGAGTACAATAGACAAGGATATAGTCAATCACAAAGCAAAATTCATTTATTGATATTAAAAGGACAATCAGTTCTCCTGGTTTCGAGGGAATAAATTTCACCCTTTTGTTTTACCAAAATAGGTGGGAGGGTAGAGTAATTGTTTTCTCCTTTCAGTGATGGGGTAAATAAAATTTTGTTCTAACATTTAGTGGGGTAAATTCTTTGAACGAGCAAAGTGCTTTCTCTTCGGTCTCTACCCAGGTTATAAATAATGACCGGTCCCCAATATGACCAAAAATTAAGGGATACATTTGAACACAGAAGGGGCCAGAAAAGGTTATTCTCGAAGACTGTTAAACTGAGAAAATGTTTATATATATACTGTACTTATTCAATTGGCCAGAAATTCGTTTCGTTGCAATTCATTTAAATTGTATGGAGGGAAGTTGCTATTTCGGATTAAATTGTAGTTAATTTGAGAAACATTGTGATATTAGCTAACATCTGAAATCGTCGTCAAGAATATCTTAATGTTGAGTTTTGTTCACTTGCAATTGAAAATCTAGATAATCTTGTTTCTTACGATTCTTTCAAATTTCTTATGCCGTAGCAAAACAATCAAACATTTTTGGTGAAACACCTGAAATTTGTTTGCTAAACAAAATTTTATATACATTGCAAAACATAGCATAGCATTTTATAACTGTATGACTGGGCGACTAAATGTCGCCCAGTTCACCAAAATTGTCGCCCAGGACATAAATTTAGAAAACTTGCCTTCAATATAAATTCTGTAGCTATTGTAGCAAGGAGTGGCAGTATCTTAGAGCATGAAAAATATTTCCCTTTCCAATGGTTCAAGAAATCTCTTTTCAATTGTTTTCTATTAAGATGCAGAGGGAGAATTTTCAGAATCCTGTGCTATTTTAAGGCCTCAGAGATAGTAAAATATCACGAGCTTCCGGGGGCTCCGCCCCCTGGACCCCTATCAGGGCCCTGCCCTGGAGCCGCTCAGACCCCCAGCTGTTTCGGGCAACAACCCAAGGTCATTGCTTCTAGATCCGCACCTGGGTTTTGTCGCCCAGTGAAAAATCCTTAAAAATGCTATGAAACATAGCTCGTCACGCACTTTTGCTTGTGATAAGCATGAAATTTTTTCGAAGTTTTTCAAAAACATTGCTAAGCAATTTGGTTTATCAAACAATGTATTGTTGTGACCAAACAGTCAAACATTTCTTGCAATGCAAATCTCTAAAGTTTAACCAAAATGTTGATCGTTTGTTTTGGTCTTAATGTTCGTCTTTCAAAACGCTCGTTTCTAAAGTTATTTTCAAGCGAAAGACAATCAATTCCATCTTTGCAACAGAAAATTTTTTTTCAAACAATCTGTACGAAACTAACATCAAAGACCCTGGCAAAACGATCAAACATTGTTTGTCAAACATTGGAAACATGTTATCAAGCATTGTTTGAACGTTTGGCGTCGTCACTAAGCATTTCATATTTTTGGAAACAGGGGCGGACTGGCAGGGATGCTACGTTGCGATTCAACCCGGGCCTTCTTATTATAGGGTCTTTAACAAATTGTTTCTGCTGGTTCTTGAGCAAATCTCTTCGATTTCTTGGGTTTTCGAAGAGATTTGGATGGGTTTCGCTCAGTCTGAAAACAGTTGGAAATAACAGACATTGTTTCTCAATGCAAATAATTGAAGCAAGAAAATATGGAAGCAAGAAAATATAGAAATGCGAAAATATGTATAAAAGGGAGACGATTTAGCCATCGAAATATTGCAAATAAGAGTATAAACATGAACAGTAGCTCTGCCTTTAATTGATTTTTTACAAAGGAGCTCGCTAGAAGCAACTAATAAGACAAATTGCTATAGTGAAAACAGGCCCCTTTTACTGGCAATAGCAACCCCTGAGATTCGCTGCCAGTCCGCCTCTGTTTGGTAAACTTCAAAAACATCTTTTGCTTAACACAAGCAGGGCATTTTTTTGCAACGTGACCAAACGGTAAAATATGTTGCTTTATTTGCAAATTTCAAATGTTTTACAAAAAATGTTTGATCGTTTGAAAGTTGCAAAGAAAAACGGGAGCGCATTTAGTTAAAAAATCCAATTGTCTTATAGCATTAGTTTCTTAGGATAGGGTAGCTGTTAAAAACTTTGTTCTGGACCCCGAAAAAAGTTCCATGAAAAGAAAATGCATGTAGTACTTACAAGATGACTGAATAAAATGAATAGAACTTTAAAATACATTACAGTTAATATTGCTAAAACAAAGTGCTATTTACAAACAAAATCACACTATCTTTATAATCTAAGTTATAAGATTTACTAAATTTCTGCCTTGAAAATATTTGCTAATATAACTTAATACCTTGGTGATGTTTATATGTCTAGAACTACCCTAACCCCCCCACCCCAGATATTTAATCAGGCCAGCTTGGAACGAAAATTGAGCTGTATTGCTTGCTCTCTTGCTTAAAACATTTGCAATAACTGAGATAGATGGTTGGAATTAATGGTTTTGGACGAAGTCCCTTGTGCATACACTTGTTGATTCCATAGCCGGTGTACAGACTCGAGACACTTGAAAGGTAAGCAGATTTTCATAGCGGGCAGTGGTCACATGGAAACAACTTCCTTGATGTCCTAACTGGAAATCCAATGGAAAACCCTGATTCTAAAACAACTCAGCTTAAACTTAAACGTTTAACTGTGACGCTAACCCTAACACAGACTTTGTTCCCTAAAGCCAAAACCTAAACATACTTTTGAATTAACTCTTTGAATAACCCTAAAACTTCTGCAATCTGGCCCAGAAAACATAACATAATATCTAATCTTAAAATGAATATAAGTTAAAATCATATACACAATTTAGTCATCTTTGAAATCAAACTCGTTATCCTCACTGTAAAATACGATCGGTTCATCGTTGCCAGTTTTGTTTGTTTGTTGTGATCGCGGAGGCAACGGAGGAAGTCTTCGACGTTCGTTCTAATGGAAAGAAATCAAATAAAAATTATTACAAAGATCATGAAATGCAGTGAAATAGGTTAAATTTGACTGGTGCAATAAATGAGTGGTCAAAGCGTAGACTTATTACCCCAGACCAAGTTATTGCTCATGAAACCGAGACTAGTGTAATAAGTCTAGCCCAAATTTGTTAACAACAGACACTAGAGATCGCTCGAACTTGTTGTAGTTATAGTGAAGTCTAGTTAAGGCGTTCGGCTGGCAATTAATAATTTGCTTTTCCTGTAACAGAAGTGGTTTGGCCGAATGGTTAAGGCACTCGCCTTGTGGGGACCACTTTCTACAATACAAGCCTATGTCAATCCTTTCGAGGCCGGTAAATAAATCAATATGTGTCCAGGTTATTTGTTCAAGAGTATTAGTCTGGGGCACAAGCTGCGGTCCACATCAGTTCTGTAGCTGCAAGAAACCCGAGCTGCGTTAATAAATAAAGATTGCCTGTCTGCTTGCTTGCTTTAAGAGACAAGTTTAAAAGAAATAGGAAACCAATTCTCATTTCGTCAAAAAGAGCTCCATTTGAAACCCAGGGCGTGCTTTGCGTTTATCTGATAAATCTCTTTGTTAAAAAAAATCTTCAGAAGTTTCACGAAAGTCTTTTTGTTTTAAAGAAACACCCCAAAGGCCTGCTATAAAAAGATCTCGTTTTGATTTATGGAGGGCTACACCTTTTATGACAGGCTAAAATTCTTAAGTTTGCTAAAATTATATGAACGGACCGTGGATAGATTACAAGAATTAGCCGTTCTAGCCCTAACTAACGTATCCTACCTTACTTTCTAGAGGAACTTTTCTACGGGAACTGCAAGCGAGTAGACAAAACTAGAAATTTCCTGAAAAATACCTTGTCCGCTGCATTTTCATCTTCGCTTTCTCTGTCTGGTCGTGTGGCATTTTCAAATTGAAATTCTTCTATTCCTTCTGGGATATAAAAGAAAATAAAACCTTAAATTCGCTGCAGACGCAAGATACACAATTTTCTGTGACAGTTTCATTTGCATATTCATCTGCATATACTGTCTTTCAGAGATGCATTGGTAAATGATTGCTTTTCTGTTTCGCACCAGTTTGCACGAGCTTCGCAAAAGCGCAAAAGTTTGGAAACTGCGGTCACATGCGGTTTCACATTTCGTGTTTTTTGTGCATGAAATAAAACAACTTATTTCCAAATTTGGTCAACTAAACTCTCTTGAAAGTGAAACGACATTACTACAAAGTGAAACGTGACTTCAACTGCGTACCTAGGCCAGTTTGGTTGTTACTTTCTTCGTCTGAGTCTTCTTCCTCAAGTAGATTTGCTGTCGATACGCCATGTGTCCTAAATTTTGTCAAGGCAAACCAGCTTCAAGAAAGGTAGGGTGTCTTTTTATCGCAGAAAAACTTTAAAACAAATGAATGAATTTAACTGAGCATAAATAATTTCAAATTGAATCAAAGCACCATGCGTTCGGACCAACTTTGTGAGTTTAGGCCCTCGTCAAACGACCAAACATTGTTTGTTCAAACATTTGAAATTTGCTTTTCAAGCCACATCACATTTTACCATTTCTTACCACGTCTCAAAATAATGTTTATCAAACAAAATGTTTTTGAACTTTTTCGAAACAACTTGCAACGAATTCTGTTCATTTGTCAATGTTTAGTGACGAGGCCAAACTTTCAAACATTGTTTGATAAGCGACTTCGAAATGTTTGAAAAACAATGGTTCGTTGTTTGGCCAGGGCCTTTCAATTTCGTCTTGCTTTTAAAAATAGAGTTACTCCGCGAAACAAGGCTCTGTCTAGCACTATCTACGTTAAAGTCGTAAAGCGGGAAAGTTGAAAACATCCTCAAAACGTATACAAAACAAACGCGTGTTGCTTGCCTTGGTGCAAGATGACACAGCCTTAGCTAACCTTAAGATCAAAATACCTTTAAACATGATATATATATATATCATAAAATTGCATGATGTGTCCTGATAACGTGTTAACAAGAAAGGATACCCAAGTTTCTGAGGCTTTTTTCTCCCGAATCTCTTCGCCATCTTGCTGAACTTCTTTCGAGTAGCTGCAAGAAACCAAAATAAAAATATCATATTTGATCACCTTGGCATGTCACTTTAGGATCTTGCTTGCCAAAGTTTTATTCGCGTGTGTTCTTAGAGCGCTAGCGATTATCGCGCGGGCGAGCTCTAGGTGTATCGGAACATCGGAAGTATATTATGTTGATTTGATGATGCGACGGACCAGTTTTCACGTCTTATTTGCTTGACGAAAGTAGTTTCTGTTCTCGTATAGTTAGGTGATTTATCTACTGATGTTCAGCACACGTAGGAACGCTTCACAAAGCGATTGACATTTTGAAACATAGTCTTATTTTAAAACTTACTGTTGAACCTCCATTGATGGACAACTCTATTCAACAGACATCTCTGAACAACAGACAAATATTTTCGTCCCAAATATCATTTCTTTGTTTAAACGAACCTCTATACAGGGGACTGGTCTCTAGAGCGGACAGTGACACTGGTCCCCCAAGTCTGCGTTATGCGGCGGTTCCGCTATATATGCGAACGAATGCATACATTCACCACGAGCTTGCAAGGTTTTTGAAAAGTAGCTTGGATCAGAAATTACTGGGCAGACCATAGGGGGGGGGGGGTTAAAAAACTGTAAAACCGCCAATTTTTGAGCCAAAACATGTACATAAACGAACATTTTTTTGCTAAAAGCCATAAAACCGGACCTAAATCGCAAATTGGGAAACGGTAAAACTGTACTTTTTGAAGAAAAAAACCATAAAACCACTCTCAAAGTGTAAAAAAACAGCAGACCGTCATCCCCAATGCCCCCCTCATTACTGCTAAAACTTCAGTGCTTAAGTACTTTAGTTTCTTAACTGGTATCTAGCTTTTTGGGTATGAAGGGAGTCTTATCACTCGCATATTTAAGAACGTTTAACATTTGAGATTGAGTTTTTCCAGTGTTTGTTCTAAAGAAATGAAATATTGGCATCGTTTCTTTGAATCTCTTGCATGGAATGCTATAGTTTCTTAAATTTTCCATCCATCTATAAAACTAAACTTGAATTAATGACTCAACTTACATTTTCCCATGTGGCGCAGTTTGTTTCTGAAAGCAGTATCATCTTGGTGGACCGTTGAATTTCTAGGCTTGGCACCTCCATGGTGCACGGATGTGGCATTCAAATCTGAATCTCTCCCCAAATTCCTTTCCAGGGGCGATGCAGTATCATTCAGATTCAACTGTGATCTCATGAATTCTCTGTGATCTAAAAACAAAGTCCTCGCAATTAGATTTCAGAATCCTGTGATGAAAAAGATATGTACACCTGAACTACTGAGCCATGTTACCAGTCTCAGCATGATTCTTCTTTTGGGGTCTGATTTCCCATCACCTTCTCACAACCATGTTTAAAATGCGTTTTTGGGAAATGGCTTCATTTCTACAGTCTTTGGTTGCACTTAAGTAAAATAGTTTCTTTGAACAGCAAAGCTTTTTAAAAAGAGAGTTCTTTCTAGGGGTGCCGGAAGCACAGTGGTAGCTGCCCCCTTGCCTTCATAAAAATTGCCAAATTCTTTATTTTGCTGCTTCTGCCCCCATGACCCTTTATTGCTTCTAGCACCCCTGGTTCTTTCCATTAATGGAACTAATAGAAAACTTGAAGTGAAAAATTAGCTACTCAACCTTCTTCTAGAGATGTAACGAAATCTGGGTCACGCCGGAGTTGTCTGATGAATTCTTCATTCTGTAAATATAAAGCTAATCTCTGATCTTCAAGAAATTGCTCTAGTTCTCTGTCTGTCAAGAATTCATCAACATTGGTAGTATCCTGATTATTAACGGGTCTAGCATTAGAGACTTCTGGTGTTAATCTTAAAAAATCAGATGGAAGCTTCCCTATCATTGGAGGATTCCAGAATCTTGATCGTTCGTTTTGAGAATGTGAAGAGTTAATTGCGGGTTCAGATGCAATATTTTGAGGGGCTTGATTATCAGTGTCGAAATCTATCAGCTGATCATTAGGAAACTCTGTGTACGCTGGGGGTGGTTCATTGATAAATGGCGACCTTTGGCAGTCGTTATAATGAGGTAATTGGGGGCCATCAGGGGTATCACTGATCCCTTCATCTTCCCCAGTTGTCTCAGCTAGTACAAGTAGCTGATCAATGGTTGTTTGTACGATGCCTTCATTTGCACGCAAAACAGCTTCTATGACGCTAGCTTCAATGTGAGGAAACATCGTTTGGAAATCAGCCATTGCTTGATTAAAGTTTAGGGGTTTCTTTGTTTTCTGACGTTGCTGACGGACACCCCCAGGCCCAGGGATAATTTCATTGTCCATGTTTCTATCAGCTTCGTTAGTTGTTCTCATGGTACGATTTTGTCTTCTTCGGCTTTGTGAAGTCACCTCCATTACAGCTCAAATAATAAGTGCTAGTCCTTGCTTTACTCCAGAGAATCACAACCCAAATCGGCTTTTTTAATCCTCACAAATTAGGCCTTGCCTGCTTGCTGGATCAGATTCACCACCAATATTTCTTGTCAGTAACTCAGTAGCACGGCTTTTCTCGTTTCCTCTGCGTTGTTAAATCGACAGAAACCACAAAACTTAGATTATTCACAGTCTACAAAATTCAAAATGTCTATTTAGGCTTTCATTTGAATCAAAATATTCCCATCGCGTTGGTGACAAGAATTCTCGGTCAAATACCTGTAGCTCAACACAACTTTTGGTTAGCGAACTTCCTGAACAAACCCAAAACAACTTTGACGAGGCTACGCGCAGAAGAGGCTGTGACAAAAAAGGGGGCGTTGTTATGGAAATTCAAGCCATTGAACTATAAATAGTTCAAAAACTTGGCTGTACCTAATGTTTGATCTTTAATTTATAGTTCAATGGGTACATCGCGTCTCCCAAAATGAAAACAATAAAAAATTTCATGTAAAAATAACACGACATGCGCAGAAGTGCAAATGTAGACTTTAAAAATTTTTGTCATCCAATCAATCACCGATGTTCAAAAACATCGAATCCGGTGCTGAGATCGATGCTCCCCACTTGCATCCACAATGTCGGGAAAATGTGGCTGAGGCGCCGCCGATGGTGCCCCGATGGTGCCCATTACAGGCAATCGCTATCTCCATGCATCTCCCGCCAGCACTGATAATTGCGCTTCGATGCGCAAAAGCTTTTTTGAAATCGTTGAAATCTTGATTCTACATTCTACAAAGGGCATGTACCCTGGCATGGACATTAGCGTTTTCCTGGGGGCAAGGCAAGCTCAAAACCACCGACTTTTGTCACGCTTCGCTTGCATGTCCACTACTCCACTATCTGGCAGCGACGCCGCCCTGGTTGATTGCTGAGATAGAAGGATGATAATAATCATGTTAGTACTAATGGCTGCCGAAAGTTTTGGAACACCTGTGCTGAAATTCTCTGTCACTGCCTGCTATTGCTTCACCCTCCCCCTCCTCCCCTTCAACAATGTTGTTTAACACTAAAATTTCCAGCTAATTCTGGCCTCGCGCGATTGCTAAGAGAATCATTCGTAGTCTCAACATTGTTTGAGGGGGGGAGGGATTAAGCTCGTAAATATGCTAGATTTACTGAAAATTTCAGTGATTCACCCGAAAAATCTTGGGCATTCCAACTACATTTGGCAGCCATTGTAGCATAGCAAGAATAGACTACAAACAGACAACGAAATATAATTTTTCTACTGATTTCTGATTAAGAAAAACGCTTGAATTACCTTAACATTAATCAAAAATTCAAAATTGCAAGAATAATTCCAATACATAGTTTTTTGAAAAAATCGGTATGCTTTTTTTTGAAAGAAATTACGTTTTGAAAAGAAAAAAAGAGAAAATCTGAGTATAGTCTAAGAAGATTCTGTTCTGTTAGTAACTATAAAAAGTAGATAGTAGATAATTATTAGTGATAGAAACAACAAATAAGCAGTTACAAGTACAGTATACATGATTTAAAGCGATTCAATAACATAAGAATATCAAAGTTTCCAGTATTTCTAACTGTTCAAAATTCATCAGAACCTCGACCGCGTTCAACAACCCTTCCACCGCGGCAAGAATAATAAAGATTGTCGTATACCTCGTTGTAGCAGCACTCGTAATTCTTGTTTTGTTTCACACGCAATCTGCCTTGGCAGCAAAGGAACTTCTCTCCATCATAAGGGAAATATCCACAGCACAAAGATTTGTTAGGAGATCTTCTGACGACCCTCCTCCTGCAGCACATGTGGGTTTTTAGATTGAATGGTGTTTTATCGCAACATGATGTATCGTCGCCCCAACGCTTTCGTTGAACCTTTCCGTTACAGCAGATGTGAGTGTTTTTGTTGAATCTGCCAAAGAAAGGCGTTGTTATTAGGCTTTTTATGACACCATAATATTTCTATGGGAACAAATGAATGCAGGGCCTTTTTTAAGGGGAGAAAACTAGGGGGGCAAAAAATTTAAGGGGACTTATTGTTCTATTGTTTTATATTCAGCGTTTCTTTCACAGTGCGAGCCCAGTCTTTGCATGTTTTCTTAGCCTTTTTGCCAGGAATTCATGCACAGCCAGTCGCGCAGAGCTGGAGAAATAACAAGGGGACATCTGTACTTCAGTTGAGAATGTATACCGTACAAGTCACACTGATGCTACAGTTGGCTGTAAATGCGCCGACGGCGTACTGGGCCACAGAGATTTTCCTAATTAGGGGGGGGTCTGGGGGCATGCACCCCCAGAAAATTTTTCAAAATACAACCTCAAGATTGGCCTAGATTGGCTTTTCTTGGCAGTTTTCTTTTGAGAGGACATTGTACTAGGGGGGCAACTTTATGAAACTAGGTGGGCAATGATAGGGACTAGGGGGGCATTTGCCCCCCTAGTTACTATGTTAAAAAAGGCCCTGAATGAATGATTGCACTATACGATACTGAGGTTAAAGTTTGCTTCCTTTTCTAACTCATTTCTTTTTTATGAACTTTTGCTTTGCAGCAGATGTGTCTTCTTTTTTTCTCATTTAGCTAACAATTTAGATTTACAAACGGTTGTTTACATACTTTATTTTAATTCCTGCTCCTGTAGAAAAGGACCTTTGATAATGACGATGATGATGATGATGACGATGATGATGATGATGATGACGATGATGATGATGAGTGACGGTGACAGGGGTGGTGATCATGATGATGATCTTGACATAGTCGATGATAATGAAGACAATGTTGACGATGATGATAATAATTGGGTTGGTGATCATGATGATGATGTTGATGGCGATGATAGCGATGATGATGATGATGATATTGTTGATGATGATGATGATGATTATGGTGATAATGATCATGATAATCTTGATGAAGATGATGATGATGATGATGATAATGGTGATGATGATGATGATGACTACTGTGATGTTGATGATGATGATGATAATGATGATGATCATGATTATGATGAAGATGAGGAAGATGATGATGATGATAATGATGATGTTGATACTCATAAAGCACGACGCATAACGATGGTGATGTTGACGTTGATGATGATGATGATTCAGCAAATTGCATTGAGCGAATGTAGTAACAACAACAAAAAATCGAGCAAATACAATCAGAATCAGAGTATATAGCACATCTTACTTGATATAGCGTGGATCGGCTCTGCAACATCCAGGTTTTTCACCCTTTTTAATCTTAGTCAACTGGAAGTCACAGCAAAATTGAGTTTTAGAGTTGTAGGGTTTTCCATAACAACATTTATCCTCTGTCGGTTTACGTTTCACAATCTGCAGAAACGTTAATAATATCTTTAGAATAAAGGATGTAAGGAGTTTTAACCACACTCTTTTTTTCTATAAGAACCAGGAAATTTTAATCGATTTTAATCTGGCTGTTCTTAAATCTTTGTCGTTTTTGAGACTGAAATGTTCTTAATCTGTTCTTAATTCCTTGGTTACTAAGACATCTATATTTTTCAATAAATGTCTGGGGTGGTACTAGGTTTGTGTGAAAATGCAGCATTCTTGTCTATATCTCTGTTTGCTTCCTTCTTACATTCAGTCTGACTGTCTCACTTACATATTTTGCCGATATTCTTAGGGCTTTTGAAAAGCCCAGCCTCAGCTGGTTCTTAATTTGTTCTAAAAATCTGGGCAAAATCCAGGCTCGTGTTCTTATAAAATTGTTCTTATAAAAAAATAGAGTGTAGTCTCTTTTAGACACAAAAATTTTAAAGTGTGTTTTAAAAGGCACTGGCCCAAAGATTAAACATTGTTCGGCTAACATTTGCAATGTCGTCAAACCGTATCGTTTAAGCAAAGTTAAGAAATCTAAGTTTTCAAGTTTGGCAAAGTTGTTAAACATTTCTTTGAAAGCAGAATGTTGTTTGCTCGACATGCTCGAATGTTTCTTGAAGGGCAACAACGCCCAATGTTTTGGGTCACAGCCAAACTGTCAAACATTTTGTTTAAATGGCAAATTTCAAATATTTGGTTTTGAATCCCCAACAATGTTCGATCAAAGCCTTCTTAAACTTATAGCCGGAGTTAGTAACTCCAGGGAACAAGGGGATTTTCTCAAAGAAAAGGGAGAGATGTAACCCCCTTAACAACCCTCGGTGATCGTTTTCTCACTACAACGGAATAAGCTTAAAGATTGTTTAAGGTTTATTAACAAAGAATACATTCATTTACCTTCGAAGAACAACAGAAATGGTTTGTATTGTCGTACGATAAATGACCACAACAAGCAGTATTATTTGCTCCACTCGAACCAAAATCCTGCAGAAATCCAGCACAGCAGATGAAATCTTTCTTCTGATACAATATAATTCCACAGCAATCGGCCCTGAAATATTGTGAAATAGATGTAACTAACTCAACGCGATTCCTGTAGATCAATTTATTCGATCACGAATAGAATCTACAATACTATTTCATATCACATTGAAGGTCAAGTCAAGCGATACAAACTAATCATTAAAAGCAGCAACAGCACCTGGGGGATGTAGAATTAGGATACGCTGGGTAGATATTTAGTAAATATTATTAATGAGATGCATTTACTAAAGCTAGTATATATAAAAATTAAGACGATCTCACCAAACTTGCGCTGTGTAGGTTTCGATTCAGAAATAACTCAGAAGCTTGTGTTTTTATGTGCATACCAATGAAAATCAAAATCTAACTAACTAAAAATTCTATTTACAAAATCGATAAACAAAACGGTTGTTAAGAGAAAGAAAAGCGCATAAAGAGTGAAGTGTTAACGAGGAGGAAAAAGTAAGGAAATTGAAAACAAAGAAGAGTGTTGCTATGGTGCGTTGCTACAGATAGAATGATACTGTAAAGCCTCTTTCCATTTGAAGCGCGGAGGCGCAGCCCCAAATGCGCAATCGAGAGAGACAAACTCAATTTCTGCGTCAGCTTTGAGCCCTCTTTCAAGCATTGGAAATTGAAGAACTTTCAATTTTTCTTGCGCCTGCGCGCTCGTAAACACTGAAATGGAAAGCGGCCTATAATTTGGCGCTTGGTTTCTTCGCAAAATATAGGCCTTCTGTTTATTAGCACGGGGGACTAATGCATAGCAAAATCTAAGCAGTCGTTATCTGAGCAGCGTGACCAGTGACCACAGCCGTTCCTCTAAGATTCATGGAGAGAATTATATAATTTTCAGATCGCTTGAAACCCTATTACTTTACTTACCCTCCTCCAAAGAGAGGGATAACTGTGCCCTGACAACAAGCTTGTGTGCTTTTGTCGTATTTTAAATTTCTGCAGCAGCCTTGTTTTTTTCTGTCAATCAATTCGTTGTTGCAACATCCTTTCTTACTGGGTACGTAAGGCTATAAATAAAACGAAAGATTTATCAAATGCATTGAATCTAGAAGCATGAAGAGAAACACATAAATCTAAAAGATGAAGCTTGCTTATCTTGTAGCTCGTCATTCATAAATTTACACGCTTTTCATTTTATAAAGAACCTAGCGCAAGTCCTAGTTCCAAAAGTTCCTTATTTTTGGATCTCTTTTGATCAAATTGAAGGTGCTGTGGCGTCGTGGTGTGATCCAGCTGACTCGTGGTGTCAGAAGCTCAGTGTGGTCAGGGTTTGAGCCCAGCCACGGTAGCGTCACAGCCAGGGTCGAGTACTCGATTTGTTAACCTACTACTGAGGTCCTAGTGACTGGCGCTAAAACACCATATCACCTTCACCACCTTCACCTTCACCAATTGCAGAACAAAAGTTCCTTAGCAGTTCCTTAATTAAAAAGGCACGTTTAGTGTCATGACGATTATACAGAGGCACTTTTATGCGAACAAAGCTGCTCAATAACAAACAAGTTTCGGACTTTCGTTAGTGATTTTGTCTTAAGTAGTATAAGCGTCTATACCATCTAAAGTGGTTCTATATAAAAAGCGTGTATACCAAGCTCTATGGGTCCTTTTCAGCAAACAAATTAAAACCCACCTTATTTCCACAACAAGACATGTATCGTTCTCCTTCAAGTATTCGATACTTTTTATTTCCACAACAAACGTGCGACGCTGGGTTGTATGCTACTGTCCCACAACAATGCGCTCTGAGGCCTGGTTTATACACAAGCCGTCCATTGCAGCACGTAAGAGATCTACGAATACTCGTTCCAAATTTGTATAACCTTTTCCAGCATTTAGCATCTGTCAAACAATGAAAGTACCCGTCAGTTATGATAAAATGCCGGTTAGAGCAAAGGTTTAACCGGGGTTAATACCACCAGGAGATTGTTTATTGCTTAAGGGCTAATGCACTAGTCACCCACCTCCTGAGGTCGATTCTGGTGAGTATTAAACGATAGTTAAGGAATGAAATATTGAACATCGAACAAAGCATAGTGGCTATATTATCACTGACGATGGCGAACACTAACATAGATTTTTCCAAAAGTTTAATACCAGAATAAATAGGATTCCCCATTCATGAAAAATATATATATAACTTTTTAATTTGTATAGTACATAGTACTAACGTACTATAGAAGGGTTCAACATACACGTTTTTTTTATAAGGAACACCTTTATAAGGAACTCGAGGCTGAAAATTCCCAAAAAATTAAGGAACTTTAAGGAACTGTCGAGGCTCGGATGAAAAACTAAGAAACTCTTTTTTAAGGAACAAGACGATTTGTGCGAAAAGGAACAGAAGTACAATATATTTCCCATCGTTCTTCCCCAAAAGGCTCCATTTATACTTAAAGTTAGAAATGAAGAAAATTTTCTATGAATTTGCTGTAAAAATTAGTATTTATACATATCCCACGACAAGGAACAGTATAAGGAACTTTCAGCCTCATTTTGTTGAAAATTTAAGGAACTCCAGCCTCAACTCAGACCAAAGGTTCCTTATAAAAAAAAACGTGTAGTCGACACATAAAAAGTCCGACTGTAGGAGAGCCTTGGGCTGTATGACTTAGAGGAGTTATCGGTATCGGGTGATTTCATTGATCTTTATAGCTCAGGGGAAACATCGTTAGCTCTCTGGTTATAAAGTCCAGGTTTATTTGGTACGCTGCTAGCAGCTGTATTAAAAATTGAAAAATACACAGAGAAAGGAACAATTAATTTAAAGTCTGCCCAAAAACACTTGCATTGTCTGGTGAAAACGAACGCGGAGAGGAACGAGACGAACGCGCGCAGAGAAAAATGCTACAATTACTAAAACTATATACTTTTCTAAGTCCAATTCAAATTCCCTTGAAATTCAAGTAACTTGGATATTAGGATATACGAGCTTGGTGAGACGAGAATTGGAATACTACTGCCAAACGAACTACGTACCGAAGGTGACTTCGAAATCGTAATGGAACATCTCTAGCTTGAATCCTTTGAATACACGCTTTTTTTATAAGGAACCTACCTCAAGGCCTAGTTCTTAAAGTTCCTTATTTTTGGACCTCTTTTGAGGCATTGTAGTTCAAAAAGTTCCTTAATAGTTCCTTAATTTTAACTGCACATACAGTGGTCTTAACAATAAAAGAGAGACACTTGCATGTGAGCAAAGCTCAAGACTACTCAAGGAAACATTTGATACATGTGCAACGTACAATTTATGTGATTTTCGACTGGAAATAAATGGAACCGGGTTTCTAATTCTTGGTTATTTGTAGTGATAAAAGCATTCGGCATTGAGAAGTTCCTTAACGATGTTCTCTTTAGTAGTATACGTTCTTTAAATTTTCGGGCCTTCTACATGTAGGTTCCTTATAAAGTGGTTCTTTATAGAAAATAGCGTGTACAGAGTTCGCTTCCTTCAAAAAGGGACAAAATTGGATTTAAGCGGATCGCTATAGTGAACGAAGCTCACCAAGCACAGGTAGGGTTAGGAGCAGGGCTAAGAGGTATTATTAAGCTGAAGAGAAATCCATTAAAACTGTTCAATATCTTACTTTTGTCAGAGGTACCCATTCTTCTGAAGAAATCGTCAAGACTTGCATGACTGGACACTGTAAAGGAAAATGGATTTTCAGAGAAAGGGGACACGCAGATTTCCAGAAACGTTGGGACATTAGGAAATCAAGTCCAAGTCTAATTTACCCCCCTCATTTAAAGATATACTGGACTATTGACCGAATACTATACATGTTGTAGATTTAGAGTTCAGTTGCTTGCCTAAAAATTCGAATAACGGCCTGAGAACCATGTAAATATATAAGAAACCTTTTCCAATGATCCAGCGACAACCCCGATGGTTTTAATAAAATGTTCAATTCAGCCTTACCAACGAATTGAGCGGTTTCTTACTGCCCGTTCGCACTGCAATTCACGAATTTCCTAAAAAAGTTGGTCAAACATGATATTCACACGCAAATCAACAAAATCTTTCATATTTGACAAAATTTGTAAGGTTTTTGCTCGCACTGACCAACAGATAGTTATTTTAGATATCAATAATTTGTTCTTACAAAAATAAATACAGAAAAATGTTCCCCAAAATTGTATAGACTATAATAGCAAATATTCGTACTCACCAAAGACAATTGTTAAAATAAGCAAACCACCAAATCTCATGTAGGCCATGTTTCCGAGACTTTCCAGTCAGAGAACAACAGTATTTTGAATTCAACACGATATCATGTGAAACGATTTATTTGGGTGGTGAGATAGAATGATCATATTTATGCATAGTATGACATCTCCTACTGACAACCACTGACAAAATTTGTCAGCGAAATTAATCTAGTAAATTAACGATGACATCATTTGGTAATCCTTCAACGTGAAAGGAAATCGGCCATAATTTTATAAAAATTTTCTTGTTTTTCCCTGCAAATGGCCAATGAACCATGGAAGTCAAGGAAGGTGGGCCCTGGGGCAGTGCTGCCAAAATCAACAATAGGATACATCCGCGAACCCCCTGTTTTCTAATTCTGTTTCTCCCCCAGTTCTTACAGTGAATCTCAGCTTCAAATTGTTGTTAAAAGTTGTTCTTATTTCTGAGCAAAGCTCATCCTCGATGTTCTTATGAAATTACAGTATTCTTATAGAAAAAGTTTAATATTTTGCAAAATGTTCATTAATTTCATATTTCAATAAAAAGGTCAAATTTCAGATGTCCGTTAAACTGTGTTGCCATGTTGCTACCTACACACACGCAACTTGCTTCACCTCTGCAAGAAACCTCGTTATCACGTTGCCAAAATGTTATTCAAAATGACCTTGTGGGTTCACCTCAGGAACGAGGTCAGGATCATTGAACACATCAATTGGATGTTTCTCCTGTTATCAATACAGCATATCATCTTCCATTCTTAAATCAACTCTGACCAGTGTGAAAAGCAAGTTTTCTTGTTTTCTCTTGACTTTGTATTGCAGAGCTACAAGTCCATTACTGCTGAACGAATTCTCGGCTGCTTGAAGCTTGTCATGTCTGAAAAAGTAAATGCTATGAAAATAGAATATTGCTGAAGGTCAGAGTTAGGGTTAGAGAAGTCGTATACCCATATATACGGATATCTGAAACAATAGTCGTCCTAGATAAAGGCTATAAGGAACTCTGATAAAGCTTCGGGAACTAGGCAATGGTCGGCCTGGATAGAGGCCATGCAATAACGTGGAAGATATTTGCAGGAATATAAAGGGCGCGCAATAACGGTAGGAGGTGTAGTGTGGAGGGATATCACGATTAACTTTGAGGAAATTTTTGAGTAATTTGGAGATGTTCAGAAATTTGTTGGTCGACTATCTTTGGAGGGCTATCTTTGAGTAAGTTGGAGGTTGTTCTGTTCAGTAAAGTTCAAGAAGGTTGTCTTTGAGTTGGGAAGCTGAAGGAGGCTTATCTTTACCAGAGCTTTTGCCGCCTATGGATACTGTACTTAGTTGGTCGGCAAATAAAATTTTTGAATCCAATCAGCCACGGTAATACAAGGCTGTCATGCTAATTTTATCTGTACGCGAATTTAT
Source organism: Chrysaora quinquecirrha (assembly GCA_014526335.1). Lineage (NCBI taxonomy): Eukaryota > Metazoa > Cnidaria > Scyphozoa > Semaeostomeae > Pelagiidae > Chrysaora > Chrysaora quinquecirrha. Next base: position 6,965,002 of record JACTAT010000040.1, read on the forward strand.
TCTTTGCATAACCTTCCTTCAGCTAACGACACCCCTGGTTTTCTTTTTCTCAACAAGTGGTAGTTTTTTAACTACATTACTTATACAGTATTTGATGCTGTATGCGAGACTTGATTTTTAGAAGGACTATCTTTGAAATTCAAGAAATCTATCGAAATACAAGAGACTTTTCCTCAAGTCTTTAAAGACAATGTCAGCTCTCTCGGCTGGCCCGCGTAGATCCTGGTACGTTGTATCATGATAAGCGTGCGTATGCGTCACCGTCAAATCGTGGAAAGGGCGTGGACACTAATATTAGCCAGGAAGGAGCACTGCCAAACAGTTTCTACGTCAGCTAACATTCTAAAAATACACATGGATATTAGCAACACAATGAGAAAAACCTTTTTCTTTTTATAGGAACACCTTGTAAGAAGCTCAAGACTTTAAATTCCCAAAAATTAATAACGAATAAGGAACTATTGACACTGAGCTGAGCCACAATTTTCAGCCTTATTTTGTTAGAAACTTGGGAAATCCAGCCGCAACTCAGATCAAAGTTTCCTTATAAAGAGGGGGGCTTTGGTGTGTATCAAAACCCGAAAACCCGAATGAAAATTGGGACAAACCCGAAAACCCGGATGACCTTAGTTTTAGCAACTGTTTTAAGAATTTTACACATTGACATCCTTTGTGAGGTTTGAAACCCGAAAAACCGCACATTTTTGCTACCATACCCGAAACCGGAGCTAGAAAAATGGCAAAACCCGTTGCCCGTAAAATATACTCGACCCGAAAACCCGCACGATTTTTTGGAAAAACCCCAAAACCCAGGGCAAAATCGGCCAAACCCGCAACCCGTGAAATTCCAAAGCCCCCCTCTATAAAAGAACGTGTAGGGCAAAGATTGGTGGACAAAACTCTCACCGGTCTGGGGGTCTCTCTGAATCGCTGTGTCTAATCATTGCGTATCGTCCTTTTTTAAGAGTTGGTCTTGTGAGCTTTAGTTTATTCTTCACTAGCCTGAAATAAATGTATATAAATGTATATCTTAATTAAAAATTTAGTTTATATTGAAGTATAGATTAGTTTATATGAAGGAAATGCATTTCAGGATCTGTTTGGTGTTTGCTGAGCAACAAATGCTTTGTGCTTTCTTTCATGATGATAGCCAAAGACATTGGCGTAGAAAGATACAGATTGCAGCCCAGGGTAATATTGCATTAATACTGAAACAGATCAATCTTCTAAATTCCACCAAGGCCCAACCTTTCAGTTCATGCATGTATATGTCAGCCCCCCTTTAATGACCATGAGTTATGCAAACATGAAGTTAAGGAAATAAAAGGGAATCAGTTGATGGTGGCTTACCTTTTGTACATATCATCATCTTCTGCACCCCATCCCCAGTAGGAGTTAGAGAATCCGTTTACCAAGCGAAAGTGATCTTTAGAGAACATTTCCATCCCACCAAATAAGCCATCGTAAGGAAGCCTGTTTGAACGAAAAAAAAAAATGTAATTGAAGATTGATTTTGTATATGCTAGAAAAGCAAGACATTTTGTTAATTGAGAGACATGTGTGCTCGAATGAAGAAAATAAACTTTAAAGAATCGGTATGATCTTCATGCATGCTTCTCTTGAAGAACTCAGTTAATGTGCTATAATAGCACAAGGACAGTAACCCTAATCCAAGCATCAATCAAGCACAAAACCCAATTCTTAACATAGCTCAACCCCAACTCCAAATAATTGTTGAGCTGTACAAAACTGCAATAAACAGCGATAACACTATGAGGCATAGACACAGAAGCTCTGGAATGGAACCCTGTGCATTGCCACCAAACAGAGCCATGCATATTAAGGTCACATACGCTAAAAGGACCTGATGGAAAAGGGTGTCAAAGAAGATGAAGAAAATCAGGACTTTGTCCCACTTTGTAGAAAGTTTGAATCCCTTCTTGAACAGCGAAATACTATAACTGAACATATGAGAATCATTGACAGTGACCCTTACTTGTAATTAAACTTATCAACTGCAACGGAGAGATGTCTAGGAGAATCAAAACAGCCATAATCATTGCGATCATTCTCTGGAATCAAGTCAACATCATGAAACACGAAGCAATCAAATTCAAACATTTTCAGAGCCTCTTTGAAGCCAATGTTCATCAGCTTTCCTCTGTTGAATGGATATTCATCGTCCTGTTTAAAGAAAATATGCATGTGGCAACAGCAGTTTTAGTGGCGAGGCAAGGGGGCACGCGGGGGGAGTCACCCCCTAATCATCGCCTTGTTTATACAGTCTAAATTTAAATCTGAAGTTAAAGTGACGCAGGGTGCGACTTGGTTATTTGTTCTTACAATCACGCCCTAATTGTCTGGTGGCTGCCTAGTACGCCATTGCAGTTAATGAACTAGCAAGCCGTACCTATGCATTTATCAAAATAAGAAAGCGACAAAAATTGTTTTACTTGGTTTAGCTGCAACTAAAACGAAGCTATGGACTCTCAGGCTAGAGATTAACTTTCCACGGGTCTGTGAACTTCGAGAATTTGACTTAATGCAAATTTAGGAGCAAATTTTAGGTAGAGAGGGATGACAAAGAAAGATGTAGAATAAAACTAATTTACAGTATCGCAACTGAACTGTTGACGTAAGGGGCCTGTGCCAGTTCGTTTTTGTCACAACTAATCGCAGCATAGTTTCCAAACAATTGGGCAGGCGGTAAGATGACAACTGATTCAGTCAGTCGTAGGTCGTAGTGGTCGTAGTCGACCTGAGCGTTCTTGCCCGCGACCGCGATCAGCTGTATCCTATAAGTTCTGACTAATCGTTGTCGTTGATATGTTGATATACATGTATAAAGATTTACATACCTGCTCAATCAAAAACACCCGGGGGGGTTCTTCAATATGTAGACATACTGGACGTGCCGCTCATATGGATGGGTTTTTTCGACTGAAATTCTCTACACATGGGTCTGATATTCTGCTTGATTCTGGTTGATGGGTTGGTATTTTAGGATTGTCTTACCAATAGGTCCCATTATGATTTACCGCAAAGTGGCTGACAACCTTTCTACTTTGTTTTTTGCTTTCGAAACGATGACATTAGCGGCACCAACAGAGCTCGGTCACATTGATTGCAAAGAATCGCCGTCAGATTCGATTTTGCGAGGCTTTTCGTGAATTCTAGCACTGTAAAAGGGTTTTAAAATCAACCAAATTCATACACAAGGGCTTGAAATTTCCTGATTTTCATGCAAATGGGTCAGAAGTCCTTGAAAATCCTATCATACAAATGGGTCCTTTTGTCAAAGTCCATGATTCACGTCTAATCATGGACACATTGAAGTACCCCGGAATTTTGCAGTTGGATCTAAAATCAGTATTTTCATCCACCACAGTGCACAAAAATACCACCACATTAAGCAAAATAACCCACAACATGAAGCATAAGAACCCAACACATCAAGGATAATAACCCACCACATCAAACATTATAACCAACCACAGTACGTAGTGCTAATTGCCCTTCTGTAGCTATGTCACGAGAAGCTTTTCCCGACAAGTTGTTCGCCTTATTCTCTGGTTCAAAGTAGTCAACTTTTAGCTCTTATAACAAAGAAAAAAACGAAAACTTTGACGCAAAACCTCTCAGCGACTTTCTTGAGAGAGGCAACGATCTGACAAAATTTTTTTTGGGTGACAAGCTCTTTTAAGATAGGTCTTCCTTACCTATTTCATGTTCATTGAATCGACATTTATTCTCCATCTTCCCAAATACGTCAGCTCTGCATTGCTTGTGAAGCGCTTTCAATAATTCTTCAAAAGACAACGGATAACTTCGACTTCCATCATAAAAACTTTCATCCATCTTCTTGGCTTTATTTGACAAGCATTTCGTATAGTTAAAAACGTGTTTCTTTTGCCCCGTCATGTGCAGTTTCAATAACCTTGCTTGTTTCTTATGAAGAGAATATCGACTTTGTTTTGTAAGGCCTTCGTTGCAATCGAGTAGAATAACATCATCTTTCCGAAGCGACCATGATATGCTGTAAATGTTTCGTGAATTCAAGCGACGTTTGATTGTCAGCCCTGTTTTGATGTCGGTGAAAATGATATAAATTGAAAATAAAACAAATAAAAACGCTGTAAATATCAGAAAAAATCTGTTCGATACTAATATTCTCCGTATCTCTACGAAATTTCGTCGTCCGAACATGATTTGCATCTACTATATTAGTAAATTGCCTAAAAGACTTCTAAAAGTTGACAAAGGCCATAGTTGCTAGGGGATGTCGAGGCTTTGGGAAATATTCCTCAAACATGGCTAACGCGAATCGTTGCCTTTGTTGCTGTTTTTCATTTATCCTAATGATAGCGCAGCTGTTCGTATGCAAATGAGAAAGATGGCGACTGGTTATGGGACTAGTATAGCTTTCGAAGTTATTCCTAACTTGCAGTAAAGTAGAGATCTTAGTTTCTAGTGTCCGTCTACGGTCTTATCAACACAAAAACCTAATGACCCTCGCGCTGTCATTCTCTTAATTCTCTCAGAACTACTTTCTGCCGGACAATTGCAAGGATGGATAACCAGTGGTGAAACGGAGCCGCTCGGAGCCCGTAAAAATTTATTAGGATGGGGGGGGGGACCTTATCCAGGGACGGCGAAGAAAAGTGAGCCTTACGGAGAAAGGGGGTTGGGAGTGGTGGGGAAAAATTTGAAACATGCCTTTTAGACTAGAGCCGTAAAAAATCCACGTAACGTGTCCCCTGGTTAATGACTGTTTATGGAATTGGCTTTTGGAAGTCTTTTAGCACAGTATGGCAAAAAAGAGAGCCTAAACTGCGTTACGCCACTGGGCATAACATAGATCGGATAGAGGGCTGCAGGCTGCGATCTCAAAAAGAATTGCAGGATAACTAACGCTCGGGTACTTTTCAATAACATGCAGTAAATAACACAAACATTTATGAGCTTAGAATAATAATCAATTGCAACAAAACAACGTTATAGACAGAGTAACTAGAACACAATGGTAGGGTCACTACATATGTAAAACGCAACAAAACCAAAATTGAGTATAATTTCGTCTAAATTTCTGTGCCAATAAAGAGATATGGCCCAGCGAAACCCAAGTGCTAGGACAGGAACAATGATCTAAAATTATTCTTTTCTCAAGAAATATCAATTTGTTGGTTTGTTACCAGAATTTCATTTCTACTCTACCTGTAGGTCTCTTTCGGTTTTCTCCTAACCTTGACGTCAACATCTTGCGTTTCTCCGGACCAGGGGCTGACTTATCTAGGACCAACATCATTTAACAAGATCAAACATGGTTGGCTATACCATTGGCTAAACATGTCATAACCGGTTGATAGATTCGGAGATTTGTATCCTAAGATTAAATAAATAAATAAACAACTAAACAAGTGATTTAAAATGGTATCCCAAAAAGCTGACTGTCTTTATCTGAATTATGTAAAGATAATAATGTCCTCGATACATCTAATATTTGTTCATATTCATTGGAATTTAGCGATTCGCTTTTCCCATCATTTGCTATTTTCATTCTCTTTGATTTCTTTGATCTTGCAGTGGCTTTACCACGTGACAACCTTTTGCGTTTTGATTGGTGGTCTTCAGTGACGAACGAATTTGATTGACTCACAGCAGAAGATTGGTTTCTTTGTTGTGACATTGATGTGCTTTGTTCACCTTTCCGTCTCTCAAGTGTTGCAGTTTCGCATCTGTCTGTTTCAGGTTCTTGACAAATTTTACTTTGTGTTGTCGTTGTATTATTATCATCTGCACCAGGTACTAAATGAGTCTCCTCAACTTCTCTTGATAGGCCGCAAACTTTCTCATTGCTCAATTTTCTTATTACAAGCTCAGTGCTTCCAAATAAATTGTCTCCATTTTCATCTGCAACTCTGTTTACCAACTCACTTCTTACTTTTCCTTGTTTTGCTGCCCCAACATCACTGCCTCCCACCTTTCCTCTCTTTCCCTTTTTACAAACCTTTATTTTACCCGAGTCATAATTATCAACAGCAACCAAACTAGGACTAGCAGTATTCGATGTCGTTTGCAATTTGCTGCCAGCATCAACACAAACACCTTGAATACTCTCACTGAAACTTTCCGGCGCCATGTCTTTTATATTTGTCCCTAAATTTTCAAATACATGACACGATGAAGGCCTATCAATGTTCGTTTCACCGCCCTGATTACTCACACTATTCACATCATATTGAAATGTGCTTCTAGCATCATTCTCCAGGCATTGAAGACTCCTAGTGGTATTCTCAGATGCTTGCCCTTTCTGATTGGCATTCATTGCTTCATAATAATGCAGCATCTCCACGTACCCATCACAAAGGTTAACCTCTAAAGGCGGCGCCACACCGCTAGGTACCGATGCCGTCTGGCCTTCCAGTGTTGTGCACCCCTGACTGGCATACACGGTATTCAGATCAGCACAAACAATGGGTGTTTCTATACCTGTTCTCGATGCACTCTCACTCTGAATGTCAACCATGCTAGCATTCACCTCCAAAGGTGTTCCAAGCAAATCAGTTTCATGCTGCACCCAGTTATGTTCAATTTCCTGGGCTTGTTCACTGTCATCTGTAAGCATTTCACTCAGCTCTGCACTTTCAAAGCGAACCATTTGCAAACGATAAAATCCATCTTCGTGCTTCTTATACCTTGGAGAAGATAAAAACGCCTGGTTACCCCCTTTCTTTTAGAGAGAAGTTCTTGAGGAGGCTCATGGAAAGCCACGTTTGACAATACTGACTTGCGCATCCAAAACGCAGCAAAGGAAGGTGTACCCCACTATGGAGAAAGTCTTAGTTTTCTCCCTTAAGTATTACCTTTTGTTATTCCTAATATTACTCTGCTTCCAGTAGCCTATGTTAAATAGAGAGTTAAAGAGTAAAAAACGTTTCTTTTTCTCAAAGACAAGCATTTTTGTCAAGATTTTCCTTCACTTTGGCTAAGCACTAGATCAGTCTTATGGGTAATCGCCGCAAAGATTTTGGGTTCAAACACTGGAGCCGTCAGGTCTTGAGTTCAACCTCTGGAATCATGAAGTATAGGATGGGAGTCCTGGAGTTGTAATACCTCGGGTTCGAACCCTGATAGAGCCATACCATAGACTACGAGGACCCTCATGCTCATCCTTCCCAACCACGTCCATGTTTTGACTACTTTAATTAGGGCTTAATGACTATCTTTTACTTACCGAAATCGCATGTGTCCGGATGGCCAGCTGAAATTGTGCTCGGTTTTTAAATGTCTGGTCAAGAAATAGCCACGTGAGAACTGTCCCTGGCAAATATGGCACATGAACTTCTCTTTGGATCTTTTTTGCTGAAAGAAAGCATTAAAGAAATGTACAAAATTGTTGACATTGTGACAAGATGGCTACTGTATTCATATCTTTACACACTTGACAAAGTTTTTGATTCTACAAAGCAATCGTCATGCAGACGTTCAAATACTATAACTGCTTTAGATTTCACAACTGCTCCGGGACTTTTCAAAACTCTACTGAGGTTAGACGTTGTGGGTTAAACTAAGATTTATAAATTGATTTATACATTGTTTTATACATGTTTGTCCAGTTACAGCAAAGTCTCGAAGTTATAATGACCAAGATAAACAAAGCACAAGTGAAACCTAGTTACTGCCGTCACAATGTCGGCGGTTGCCGCAAGTATGAAATAAATACAGCATTAAGGCCTAGCTAAACTAGGGGACATGTCGCGCGCGACATTGTCACCCGTGACAAGACCCCTCGATGTCTCCCAGTGCCCAGTTGAGCCACCTGGAAACTTTGAAGCGTGCAACAAAATTTGTAGCGAGAGACACGCAAATGTTTCTATTAGTTAAGCCACAGCTTTAGTATACTTTGCACACGTCACTGCAGGCTCCCGAAAACATTGTTTTTATAAGACTTGTCTTAAGAATGTTGCAGGCATCTCTTAGACTTATTACACGAGTCCCACTATTCGCAAACAACAATAACAACAACAACCATACAGCTGTTTGTTCAGAGTGCTTTGAGCGTCCAGCATAGACTCAATAGCGATAACTACGTCTCATGTATTAAGACTAGGCATCTCTGCGAGATGCATTTACGGTTGTTTGTGAACGAGGCGTTAAACTAAATTATCCAATACGAACTGAACAAACCTCGTGTACAAGTTTGACATGAGAACGTAGTCCGGCCAAAGTTTTCGCAAGAAAATCACAGTTTTCCGTCTCGCATTGAAATCTGTTAGCAAAGTGTGTTTCTTCATGTCTTTTGAGATCATTGGCTGCTTTACAACTGCAAAATAAGAATAAAAAGTAAAAATCAAGAATGATTCAGACGAATAATTTACTAAGGCAGAAAAGAAGAAGGTGCACAGGATCTAAAAAGTCAAGCTAGATCGTTATTTTGATTTGAATACCAATCAGATTGTAGGATACACGCATTTTCTTATAAGGAAGTGCTTTATAAGGAAGGTAGTACTCGGGTAGGCAAAAACTTAAGGAGTTCCAGTACTGGATCGGAGACTATTAAGGAATCTGACTTTATTAAAAAAAGATGAAGTCTTATTAAGCTGATCCTTAAAATATATAAAAAGAGCAAGCAATACTTATTGTTAATGGTTTTATTTCTTATATTTCTAGTTTATTTTAAAGAAACAATTACAAAAGATAAGGTCGCTAAGGAATATTGAGTACTCAAATTTGGCTGTCAGTTGAGGAATTTTCAGTTCTGAGCCTAAGCCGAACTAACTTATAGAAAACATGCGTGTACAGAGGTATAACCAAAAAGTCCAAGTGAAAAAACGAACTCTTTCTGAGCAACGAACGGGTCTTTTGGTTTGATCAGGACAGATTCAATATCTGCAACAAAACAAAAATCTTGCTTTGGCACTTATGTAAAACTTGCTGTAATTTTGGGTCGCCAGTTGCCAGTAAGGACTGTCCTAGGGCATGCAGAATAATGCTTACGGTGGGTTGTTTGTTTTGAAACATGGAATGGCTACTTTTCAAAAATTTGCCGAAAATTCGTCGATGGAAACTCATTACTCGACACTAAAACGAGTTCCCTAATCTGATCCCATAATCTCCGGGAAGTGAGGTCTACTTAACTGGCCTCGCACCAGCATGAAAAGACTGAAAATCGATAAATAACAAAACTTTAATACCAAGAATATACCTCTTTTACATACCTGTACTTGCACATTGAGCATTTGAATGGACGATCAATTGAATGCCTGAATTTAATATGACCTCTCAATGCTGACGGATTCGCACAAGTCATGTCACAATGTGGGCATTTAACATGATTCACTGTAGAAGAAGAACAATGAATTGTTACGGCTGCAACTTAACGACAAAGGCAGTTTATTGAACTAACTTTCCAAATCAAGGTTTATGTCAACATTGCGCACAGTCAGAACTAGTTACCAACTGCTAATCGGCGATTTTTCGGAACTAATTTATCGCAACTCACCTGTCGATACAAGTGCCCTGGCAACTAGTTGGCAATGAGTTCCTTTCTGACTGCAACTAGTCAGCACAAACTTCCAGAAAGTTGGGCATTTCCAATTCTGTGATTAGTTGACAACTGATTCCCGTCAGTTGCAGTCGACCTGAGCACTCTTGCAACCACAATCAACTGTATCCTTTCAGTTCTGACTTGTTCGTGACATGTTGACATAAGTTAGCAGTTACAACTAGTTGGCTTTAGTTCTATTGTATCATTGGTAGACACACGCCTGACTTCATGCAAATAAGAATGAATTCTCGTTATTTTTGTTGTGTTATACTCAAAATTGTGCGCTTTTTGTGATGGTTGGAGTTCCATCACAGTAGCATGACAGCCATTGTCTTAGGTCTCGTTAGTTCATCTATTTCTGAAATTCTGGCAACCAGTGCTTGATAAAAACACAATTTTATCTTAACTTTCACCTTCTTACAAATAGCATTAGCAAGTATTAAATCTTTCCAGAAATGGTTGATCTAAACGATATATGTTTCTATGACGCTATGCTTTTTAGTTCATCCACTGCTGAGATCTTAGTGCTTGGTGCTAATAAACAACACATCATTTATCTTACATCTTAACCTCCCCTGATAAATAAAAAGTATCATTCAAAATGCTTAATCTATACAGCCTTACCATGGTGTCTCATGTGATCTCTTAACAGTCTTTCACTTGCACATCTCTTTAGGCAATGAGAACATTGAAATTTTTCATCTATAGTTTGAAAAAGAAATTTGAATATAAACAATTGTAATATAAATGAAAAAGCCCACCACATTTCCTTTAATGGATGCCTGGAGCACTATCTTCTCACACTCGCACTCTCTAGGGTGCCTTTTTCTGGTGCCTTTTTTGTGTCTTCTTTTTCCTTGAGACTTCCGAGAAATAGAATGATCATTATTTTGGTCAACTCACGGGGAAAATGGGTGACTTTGGGACTCCAGAGTTGGAAGATTTCACAAACGTCCCAGAGATATTTTGTCCAAATGTGTTCAAAAATTGATTCATGTGTTACATGATATTATATTAACAATATTCAGCTGAATTGCTTATTTTCTGCATGAATATGGCTGTTTTGGGATGACTTTTCCACTGTTATGATGCTGTAGCCCTTCAAGCCCCTATGCTTCCCAATCCTATGCATACAATTCGAAACATTGCAAAATAACTTACACAGCTTAGCATTTTGTCTTGTTAAATGATCAATGAATTTAGTTTTGTTTGCAAAGAACCCTCCACAAGTTGGACATGCAAGCTGCCTTTCTCCAGTGTGGGTCCGACAATGATCTTTTATTTTGACAGCACTTTTCCCTAAGAATGAGCATCCTAAAAGGAAAGGGAATATAAGATGCCCATCTGTTAGATACAACTCACAATAAACCTTTTCAGCAATTATAAAAATGTTCAGAATTACAAGATATAGAGTTTTTCTATCATTGCTTTCTAACACAGATTCTGATTTAGGCTACGTCTACATGGATAGGTTTTCAAAATTTGCGTTTTCAGGTCAATAAAAACATATCAAAAGTCTTGTGTCTACATGAGTGTTTGTAGAACGATTTTGCTGTCTACACCGAAACAATGATGTGACCTTTCCTTGATGTTCCTAACTTTATATTGTGAAATTCAATACTAATTAACCACTGAAAGTTATCGTTTTTGATGCATCATTCTCAAATGTTTGCATTTTCAGTGTCTACATGTGAAAATTGCACTTTCAAAAAGTTGCGTTTTCAAAAGATTCAACTCTGGAAACTGTTTTCAAAAGTCTGTGTTTTCAGTTGCAGATTTACCAGTATCATGTAGACAGGAGGTGAAATGCAAAGAAATCATTGTGTTTTCATTTGAAAACATATCCGTGTAGACGGGGCCTTAGAGACATTCAGTCATAATCCCCTGTTATCATAGTCCAAATGCCAATTGTCTGAATCTGGGGTTCCTTTCTTACTGAGCAGAATTACTATTGCAACAACACTTCATCAGTAGGGTAAAACTAACCTGTCTCATGACAGTCTTAACCCAGCTCAGTTTCCCTATTAGCAGGTGAAAAATCGGACTTTTGGTGTTTGGGTGAATTCTGCTTCATAATGATAGGAAGAGCGGACATGGAAGGATGAAAAAGAAATGCCACTATGAATGCTTCGCTGCAACAAGCTAGTTACCTCTGTGGTAACTTTTCTAACACCTCTAGGTGAAGGTGAAATGGTGTTGTAGCACCAGTCGCTAGGATCTCAGTAGTACGTTAACTAATCGAGACCTCGACCCTGGCTGTGACGCTACCGTGGCTGGGCTCGAACCATGACCACACTGAGCTTCTGACACCCCGAGTCAGCTGGATTACACCACAATGCCACAGCACCCTCAATTATGCAGTCAGTTTAGCTTAGACCGCATTCTCACTGCATGTTAAACTGGTTTTAGTTAAACCAGTTTAATTGATGTTGCATTGTGATTGGTCAATTATGTAGTTTGAATCAATTTGATTGGCTTAAGTCTAACCTAGTTTAAATAAAGCTGGATTATTCTTAAAGCAGTATAGCACAGAGACTAGTTGCAGAGTGTGTAAGGTGCAGAGTCTAGTTTAAAGTTCCATCTTTATTACCTTCCCATCTGCAAACTGACTGCATAATTTTCTGAACAGGCATTCCATTGACCATTTCACCAGTATTGGACAATGAATATAACTTTTCTTTGTCTTCTGCTACAACCATTACATCTTCCTTCCCGGCATTATACGCATGCATTTCAACATGCTTATAAAACTGCTCAGGGCAAAAAAGATTCAAGTTGCAAGAGTCCCATTTGCACAGAAATGGCTCAGAAACTTCAGGCAAAAGATCTTCTGTTTCGACGTCAAGGGTGCACTGGTTTGTATCACACAGTATCATTTCAAAAGCACCAAGGCATTTTAGCCGAGAGTGATAAGCATGGAACATAAGATGACGGGTGAATTCATCAGGCTTCCCACTAACTTCCCAAGCACAATTATTCCAACAACACTTGTATGAAAATGAACCCAAATTTTGCTCACTGTTACAGTTTATTTCATTCAAATATTGATTTATGTGTTGCATCATATGCTCAGCAAACGTTTTATAATCATCAAGATGCAGTTCAAATTGTTCATTGCACCCAGTCCATCTGCATGTCAAGGCTAGAATTTTTTCTGTGTTTCTTGCTTTTTTTGGCCTAGGCGCCATTGTAGTCTAGATTTTCGCACAAAATTCACAGCAAATTCACAATCACCGATCTTAGTTAGATTATTTTACATCATATATACAACCTGGCTGGTTGAATTTCTCAAAATTTAGCAATTTTTATTGAATTTTAGCTGAGAAAAATAGTTTTATTCTTTCACTTCTTTTAGCTTTCATCTCCAAGTTCCAACTTGACCGACGTAAAAGGAGCACACCTTAGGAGTCTGGCGCCAAAATCTCAAAACGAGGCTTCAAAATTTCGAAACCAAAATCGAAATCAAAATCAAAAGTTGTTCTTTCCGCGATTCCGCAGTAGAAAGAAATTTCAGTTTTCCTTTACCTAGTCGCCTTTTCTTCCATGTTAAAGTCAAATTCGGATGTTTGGTAAGTATCATAAAATGATTCTTAGAGGTTTTGCTTGGCCCAGAAGAATCTAGGTGTCTTTACAAATTTTTCCCGCCCGAAGCAAAGCCAGCCATTTTAAGATGGTTTAGGCCGCTTTAAGGCCTCCAAAGAGGCGAAAAGGTGCAAAGGCAAAGCTGGAGCCCTGCATTATAAATTGCAGGCAGGACCCAACGAAATTTAGTTTTCAATGATGGAAAATGCTTGAATATGTATAATAGGATAAAGTAGCCAATGCCATTGACAATTTCAACATCAATATCTATATACAAAACAAATGCTACATAAGATTTAGGCTACACGATGGTTTAAACCAAATTTGGTTGCAATTTCCAATTTATATTATATATACAATTGTATCTAATTAAACAAACAGAAAATAAAATTCCTACAACTACTGTTAAGGTAACACTACCTACAACTGCAAACGCAATACATTCGACACTATTAACATCTTAAAAAAATTGCAGCAAAATCTCTCTGCTGAAGAAATTTGATTTACCTAACAGTTTATCAGGTAAAGGGGTTGAAGCATGGTTTTGATTTGCAGGGGATTTCATTGCAATTCAACTATTACCTAATTACTTGTTCGGGAGATATTTTGCTTTGGCAGGATAAACTTTGCAATCTGGCTATAAAGCAAACATCTGGAAGGAGTACTTCATTGTTCAAAATACTAGATGTGTTCCCCAGGTTTTCCAATACAACCCTTGTCTGCCAGTTAATTTTGTTACCAATGTTGACCCATTTATAGAATAAACAAAGACTTTGTCTATCCATTTTTAGCAATATCTGAAATTTGCGTACCAAGTTTAACTACTGCTTTACAGCAGGGCAAAACTATGTACTGTATGGTGGCAGTGCATTTGTGCTAATAGTAAAATGTATTTTTTCCAATTTACACCACTTAGTTGACTGTGAATACCAAAACTTCAGTCAGGTGTTCCAAACAACTCATAAGGGCTATACCAGCCATTTTGACAACAATGTAGCTATTCCCTGTTGCCCTGTTTAAATCTAATTTAAACCTAACATATCTTTAAACATTTGGATTACTCATGACCAAATGTCTCTTATTTCTTAATTCCTTTCTTCTTGAAAGCCTTGCAAAAATTTCTTCCATGTTTTTCCTTGGCCTTCTTGGGCTTGTTCGGTGAATTACTTGATAGACATCATAATCATCATAACCATTATCTGATCTCAGTGACGAGACATCAAAGTAAGACTTTTCCTTCTGTGTGCTGCCTCTGATAGTCTCAGGTCTCGTTTTCAATGCTGTCTCTACGTATTCATATGGGTCTTTTGAATAGGGGTAGCCTCGTTTTAGATTTCTAGTCACAGTTTTTGACGTGACAGTTGTGTCATCATAGTTGCTATCTTCCATCTGCCTCCTTTTCCTCATAATTGAGCCTCTGTTTGAATGGAGCTCACTTTGTTTAGCTACGTGCTTTCTTCTACTTTTTCTCAATTCAAATCCTGCAGCATCGTCATAAGTCAAGTACTCTGACCCGTTCTCTTTTTTACGTTTGAATGATTTCGCGCGTCGGTTTGGTTCTCGTTGCCTTGTTTTCGGACTGAGGCTGCTGGCTAACGCGGATTCCCTAAACCATTTTCTCAGAACCTTTTCAGGTGCTTTAAAAACACCTTTTAATTCGATTGGCACCTGTTTACCAGCTGCATCGCTTGCATCGAGATCGGAATATGGACTGCTTAATTTTTCTGAGGTATCTAACTCCCCTGAGTCATCTTTCACAGTATCATAATCATCATCACTTTTATAGATTTCATATTCCTTAGATCTCCGAGCTCTGCTTGGGCTGTAATGCTGACGCGAAAGAGGAGGGCTACGGTGACGATTTGAAGCACTGTCAATTTCTTCTGTGTATAAATAAATCGGCTCTTTTCGTTGCCGTTTTGGAGTCGCCGATTTCCTTCGTAAAATAAACGACGGCCTCTTATCTTTGAGTCGAGGTGTCCTGGGCTGATATAATACTTCATTAACTGGTTTTCTGAGTCTGACTGTGGGACTAGCCTCGTCTACGAGAACCAATTTTCGACGAGATTTTCTTCTGCTTTGTCTAGGACTGACAGTTCTTAAAACGATGGGTTCTGCTCTTGGCGATAGAACGGATCGACGGTCTCAACTGGCCTAAAAATTCTTTGTAATGAACTGAATTGACGATTGATAGATCCTGGAGCTGCACGTTGATTGGTCAGATGAATTCGATTGATGGAATGCTGTTCATTTATTGTTCCTGGATGACTGATAATCTGACGGATGGTTCTCCGTTGCTTTGGCGGTGAGTAAGGCGGCGGAGGCTCATTTGGACCAACAGCTGGCCTTGATGGTAGACGAAGTATTGGTGCGGATAATACACCCGGTGCTGCATCCGCTGGCTGCATTGATCCTGATGCTTGGTTGCGATTTTCTGTTGTAAAAGATGTTATTGTTTCAGTTACTTCCGATCGTCCTTCTGTCAGCAGCCTAGGTGGTGGTGCGGCTTGAGTCCCCGGCCTCTGTGTAGGCCTGATGGTGTCTTCGTCAACAGGTGTTGGTGCAGTGTCTGCTGACTGTGGCATCGCTGCCGTTGCCATTGTCATCGGATCTTCAGATTGCGGGACGGGAGCGGCTTCCGAATCGGAAGAAAACATTGAAAACGTTGAGGCTGTTGAGTATTTCGGCTGCCGTTGAAACATCGGAGCAACATCTGCGTTCACTGGGTCTTCATTCGCCGGTCCCTCACGTGGCATTGCAGCTACTCCAGCCGTTAAGTCGTCATTTGGGCTATCATCCGTATTCGGCAAAGCAGCAACGCCTCCTTCTGGTCCATCGTTACTATCCTCCGATAGAGGTTTCGGCGCCTGAGCCATCCAGGGTGAAAGTTTCGGTTTCTTGTCTCTGTGCAAGGAAGGCACTGGTTGGTCACTAGCTGTAGGAGCAATTTGGGCGTACATGTCTTCGAACGGTGGGTCGGTTGATGACTCTGATTCCAACGGATGGGCGGCTGCGGCTGCAAGTGCTTGTTCATCAATTGCTTCATCTGCCGGTGCTGCTTTTAATGCGGCTGCCTCTGCTGCCTTCGCTGCTGCTGCCTTAGATAGAGGTGCTTCTTCACCCAGTGGTCTTGCAGCCAATGCCGAAAATGGATCGAAACCTTTTTTCTTTTTGCCTCCACGACATGCCTCGCAGCATGATGTACACCAGTAGAATAACAAGCAACATAGAACAAGAAGGAACGCCAGGATGATGAACGGAATGATATACCAGATCCAATCTTCGATAGTCCGAACCTTGGTTGCAGTTGGAGCTACGGGAATTATAGGCGGGATAATGATAGCCGTTGCATTGCAATCCTTGTTATACCTCCCATTTGCATGAGTGACTTTAAACGGCGCAAAAGCATCAAAAAAGCCTGGCCTAGTTGTCCCGTTCTTAAAGAACACTCTGTCCGAAAACCTCTCGATATCTTCCTTTAAGCACGACGCATTTGTTAAGGAGCTGTTAGTGAACGTCAGAATCGATGATGCGGAGTAATTTCCAGTGTTGTTTCGTATAGACTGTAGTTGTATTCCTTGTGTATCGTTGTAAAACAACTGAATACCTCTGTATATCTCATACTGTAGCGTGACGTTAGAAGAAAGCTCCTTATATGAGATATTCAACGCCGTTTCTATTGAATAACAGCATGAAACTTCACCAACTACTTGAACTTTGAATATATCGTAGACTGAGGCACCACAAGAATCCGTTACTACTAATCTAAACTGATACTGTTGAATTTGGTCTTCTTTGTCTGCTTGCAAAAATGAGACGTAGATTGTTTTGTTTTGATCATCGAGATATATCCATGACTGCGTTATTTTTTGCCCTTGTAAGTCTGTTAATTCTGCTCCTAACCTTTCTAGGCCACCATCTTCAGCATCGTATGCAATGTCATTGGGAATGGTAAATAAAGCTGGTTGAGATACTTCAACGAAAAGCGTCTGTACGCTGTTGATTATTTTTGGTTTTGTGTTTTTGCCACAGAGGTTCACTGGGGTAGGTACGATAGTTGGAGCTGTAGACCAACTGGCTGATGATACTTGAGTGTACGTAATTGTTGTTGTTGTTGTTGTTGTTGGCGATACTTTGCATTCCTCAGAGATATAATATGTTGCTTGGTGTATTACGTACTGCGGTGCTAACGCCCTGATGAATTCTGGGCGAATTATTTGACCACGCAAGAAAACTCTCTGTTTCAAGCTATCAATAACCATTTTATCACATCTTTCTAGGCTACAGTTCGAGAAACAAAGTCCAACTCTTTGTGGATACAAGCCTCTGATACTGAAATTATTGGCTGCCAATGAATCACGTGATGTATCACCAAGGTAATACGAAATTTTTGTCATTATATCCATCATAACCTCGATCTGATTTGCTTTTGTTTGAGAATATCGCGTCAAAGAGAGGCATACTTTGTATCTGGTGTCTGAAACATTCGATTGGATTTGTACTTCGATTGTAACGTTGGCCGTTGCTCCATACGTGTCACGTGCTTGCAAAATATACTTGGGATTGGTCAGTATTGCTTGTGCGATTTCCTCAGTAGTGAAGCCATAAATGACCATACTTGTTTGGTTGAACTGGACAAAATCCTCGTCAGTCAGCGTCTTTCCATCACTTTGCAGCAAATTAATAGTCAGCCTATCATTATCTTTGTCCATGAAGGTGTTGTTCGGAATCTTGTAGTACATTGCTTGACATAAAGTCATATTTAGCAATGGAATCGTCTTATTTACTGAAGGAGGACTGTTTTGACTTGATCTAGTACATTTAGTTGCTTGCAGTACTGTTATGTTTATAACAGAAATCTCTGGTTCCATACATCGTATGTAATCTCTCCTCTGGTCACTGTAGTTTGTTGTTAGTTTGCGATATAGATCACTTTCGGAGTTCTTGCTACAATTAAATGTCGAGTTTCCACAGTCACTGTACACAGACATATTGATATAGTTTTGTTGACCTTTGATTTCATTATAATAAGCAATAGATAGGCTATTTTCGGACATATTCAAACACTGTGCACTCTTGGCAATAAACAATCTTTGTTTCTTCAAATCTGTACTGAATACATCTTTTTTTATATTCAAAATAATATTAACAAGATCCCTATCTGTCACATTCCCGTACCATCTGACCAACAACAGGAACCTTACTCACTGCACCGTTACTGTCCTGCGCATGCAGAACAAAGGAGTATCCGCTGATTGGTTGATTCTGTGTGACGTCATATGTTGCTATGCCATATATGGTCTGATCAGTAGTATCAAGCTGTATCCAACTGGAAGGTTCTAGAAAACGGCCTACGTTGGTTTTTAGATAAAGAGTCAAGGATCTCGTGTTCCCATCCTCTTTGTCAATGAAAGTTTCCGTCGGTATTTGGTATTTCAGATGAGAACAAGCTGAAGTCTCTATAATTGGTATTGAGGCATTTATTTTCGGTGCAGTGTTTGTTTTGTTTCCACAAATTTCTGATTTTCTTCAATTATTCTTGAAATACTGAAGTTACTACCAACTGCACTGATGAAGCCCTCACTCACTGTTCCATTGTTTGTTACAAGCTTCTTACTGATTGAATCAATCGTGGATATATCACATGACTCATTTGTTAAGCTGCAATTGGTCCATATCAGACTGTCCATTCCATTCAAGTCAATTGCCCGTGTGAATGATACAATTCCTATAAACTGGGCCTTCACGTCACCGAAAAACCTCCGAATTTTCGAAAGCAAATCAAGAATAATGTCAACATTTCTAGTGCTTTTTGCACTCAGACTTTTAAATATCAATGTTGTCTCGTAAGCAGATTTCTCTGTGCTTCCAGTTATTGTTATACGCACTGTTATATTTGAAGATAGGCCTGCACTATCAGCTGTTTTCAAAATAAACAAATACCCATTCATTGGTTGGTTCACAAGGTCAGTCCTAGTTGGTACACCGTATATTATCTGCTTCTTACTGTCGAATTGAACCCAAGATTTGAATCCAAGCTCCTTGCCATCTTTATCTAGCAATTGATACGCTAGGCCTGTGCTTGTATTGTCCTCTTGGTCAAAGAAAGTGTTGTTTTCAACAGGCGAGTACAGTTCAGTGCAGAGCGATACAGTTAGGTTTAGAGAACCTTTATTCTTGATTGGTGGCCTATTTACACAAGGGCCCTTTCTGGTCTCGCTGACACTTTGTACCACAAATTCTGGTATCATGCTCTGAACGAAAGAATACGTAGGATATCTTGTATGTTGGATCAGCGTCCTAATCATCGTCTCGGCTTTGTTGAGTTGCATTTTTGTTCCGAGAAGCAGGGCGCTATGGCTATGCTTACGGTCTCAGGGTAAACTTTTGTTCGGTTGAAGTCAATGATAAGAAAATCGTGTTTTGAAATTTTCGTGTAGATGGATAGCTTTTTAAGATCAAGTCAAGAAGGTCAAAGCTCTTTGTGTTTGATGGTAGGTAACTTATTATATTCAAATAGATGACTAAGTTTTGCTTTAGAGTGTTTTCTTTTGGATGGTGGAGTTGTATTTCGATATTTCTAAGTATCTCTGATTGCCTCTGTATTATTAGTGTCATCATTGTGACAAATTAGACGCCCGTAGTATGCTATAAACTGGATAGGCAACAAGAGAAACCGTGTTGCCATCGAATTTAACCCATGATATTGACTTTCCATCTCTTCCTGTCAATTCATAACTCAAACTTCGATCTACACTGCTTAGGCCCGTGCTTCCTAAGCTTCCATTCATTATTGTATCGTGAATGGTATGATTGAATGTACTACAATATGTTATATTGAAGAATACCATACCGCTGCCTGGCAGGCATTTTCTCGAGGTTTGAACTGATACGTTGAGTAATACTATATCTGGTAGAAGCAACTGTGATAGCTGATTCCTAGGCCTGGAGTCTTGCAGTAATTTGTTTTCAACTTCACTGATTTTAGTATGATTACACGGTAGATCATTCGAAGAACAAAATGTCCATGAAACCTTCAAGCTGTTGTCAATATAATTTGGAAGAATCGAAATGAATGTAAGGTTTTCTGCAGGAAAATACAACGATAACTTGTTGTATAAATAAAGTAAAATTCGACTTTGACACTGTTGTTTTGATTTGACAGTAAAAGTCATATTGAATGGATTGCTTTGTGGCTTTTCTACCGGCTTCAACGTTACATTAGTGACAGAACTCAGTCCTTGGCTATCTCTTGCTTCTAACAGCATGGAGATTGAACTCTCCATTTGCGAAGTCAGAACTACTCCATATATTTCTTTCGACGTATTGTTTAGCATCAATGTAAAGTTACAGTTAGGCTGCTGAGAGCCTCGATCTAGCAGCCTCAGTTCCAAGTTCCAGATGTCTCCATCCTCTTTATCAATGAAGGTCTCGTTTGGAATTTTGAATCTGAAGACATTGCAGTACGTTAGTTTTATGGTAATCGACATTTGTGGGACTGGTGGTGTGTTTTGCGGGGAGTAAAGATTGATGTGGAGGAGAAAACGGTACTTTGTTTTGAAGGAGTCGGTGAGATAATGGAAGTAAAGGAAGTAAAGTAAGAGTATGATGTTTTGACTGTTGTGTGTAATGGCGGAATAGAAAGAGTGCTGTATTCGTCCGGAATACCCGTCGAAAATGTTATACTTTGTCTTGATTTTGTTGCGAAACTTGAAGAATATCCTTGTTCTGTCGCTAATCCGAAACTCGAAACACTTGACGGGCTTACAAAACATGCCTGATCCTCTGCAACACGAACTTTAGTTACGATGAAATCCGGCGCAAGTGCGGCAATGAATTCAAAGTTTATTATCGTACCATAAAATAGCATTTTATCTGAGATGTTTCTAACTGTTTGTCGGTCGCATTTCTCAGCTAACGAACAATCACTCCATGAGAAAACAATTTTCGGTGTCGAACCGTCGAAACGATTGAAATTTACGAACATTACGCCTTCTTTTAGCTGAGTGCCGTAATATGTTTTTAACTTCGAAACTATGTATGATTTTACACGGACATCATTCCTGTAGCTTGTGTAGAGATTTCCTTCTATCATGAAGCTGTGACTTGGTTTCCTGTATTTAGTTGTTGATTGCAATGTTATAAGAACTTTTGCACTATTCCCTGATTTGTCAATTGCTCGAAGCTCGTAGCTAAAGATGCTGGAATTGACAATAGAATCTTGGTTAAGGTAACCATAAATACTCAGTGTAACTGAGTCGTACTGTATCCATGATTTTGAGTTTACTGAGTTACCATTGATATCATAAATTGAGGTTGTCAGGTTACTTGTGTAACCTTGTTCAGGATCATAGAACGTATCATAAGGAATACGGTAACTGAATTCCGCACAAAGAGTAACGTTTATTATCAGAATGAACCGTCGTACTTGAGGCGGACTGTCATAAATAACGGTAGAGCTAAGTAGGGTTGTCGATAAGGCTGTTATAGGCATTGTAGGTGCCACTGATGTTATGGGCACATTCGGACAGTTATTGACAGCTGGTACTGCAAATTCAGCGGATACAAGGCTAAACTCTGGAATCATGGAAGCTACGAATTCTGTATTGAGAAGAGGAATTGTTGAGAATGTTTTCTGTTTGATTTCAAGCGCTTCTGTACTGTTACAGACATCTAAATCACAAAGCTGCACGGCGAATTTCGCTTGAATTTCTGATAACCTTGTAAAGTAAATAAAATGCATTTGATTTGCGACTGGATGCTGAAGATAGTTCTCAATTTCTTCATCCACAGAAGCTGAATGTCAACATCCGTCTGGCTTGATATGGAATAGATATAGCTGTAAAACGTAACGCTGTAAGTATGGTTCAATTTGTTGTTGGTAATATTGAAGATTAAATTCTCTGATGTGGCTAGGCCTTTCGTGTCTATGCACTTGATGGCGTATTCCTCTTGACCTGTTGATTGGCGCTTAGATCCGATTGTTTTATAATGCCGTAAATAGTTCGGTTTACTTGGCTATACTGAAGCATGGATCCTCTTGTAAAGGCTGTGCCGTTCTTGTATGTGACGGTAATGGAAGTCCCTCTGAAGCCATCTTCGCTATCATAACAAAGGTCTGGTGGAATCTGTACGGAGAATGGACCACATAGATTGGCTGTTATAACCGGGATGGCTCTCACGAATCTTGGTGGTGTATTGGTAATTGATATACTAGAGCTTGCAACATAAGAGCTGCTGATAGTTGTTTGTAAGCTTTAGTTTGATGAGCTGTCATTGTGGTCATTGTTGTTGTTTTTAGGCCAATCGACGTCGAACATGAAGCGAAGTTCTCCATTTCTACTTTCATAACAATTATCTTCGGACTTAAAGCGATAACCAAGTCAGGGTTGACGATAGTTGGAGGAACCAACAATTTACTCTGAAGTTCTGCCCAAGCTGTCACATTACACTCATATTTAGTATCACAAGGCGACCATGATAAGAATATTTTTGAGTCGGAAGTTTTTCTTGCAAATGATAAGATTCTGATTGAATTCTTTTGTCTGAAACCGAGATATGGTGAGATTTTATTTACGAATTCCTTCAAGATGTCGTTATTCGAAGTTTCAGGCCCATAATATCCTGTGGCAGTCATGTTTATCTCAGAATACACAGGCTTGTTGTCTTCCTGGATCTTGAAACTAACTTTAGTTGCTACAGAAAGTCCGCCTTTATCTGTTGCTGTTAGTAGATACTCCATATTTGCAGTTTTGATTTGGTTTTGTGACAACAGCATGAAGCGTTTGCGAGTACTGATCAAGAGTAACCCAGGAATCAATTCCTAGTACAGTATTGTTGATGTTTGTTAGTGATAGATTCAGGCGTCTTGTTAAACCATCTTCGACATCATAAAACGTTGTTTCAGGTATAACAAAACTGAAGGCTGCACAAACATCGACATTTATTGTGCTGATTGCTCTAAGCACCAACGGTGGTAGGTTTTTAGCAGGCGTTACTTGTGTGCTGGCTACGCTGCTTGGTTGTGGATAAAGCGTGGATGGGTAGCTGTAAAACGACGACCTAAACATTGTGCATAGGCCTAAATGCTCTATCTTTACTGCAGTGATGACAATTTCAGGTGCAAATGCTATTATGAACTCTGAATTGATGATACCAGGAGATGTAAAGATTTTTGCTAACATGGAGTTTAGAGCTGCCGTATCGCATTTGTCTTCACGGATTTGGCAGTTACTGTATGTAAAGTGCAACTGTGCCGGATAGTCGGATCCTCTTGTAAAGCTCTCAAAGAAGATGAGCTCTTCGCTGTTTGATTTAAGATATGACTTCATCCTACGGTAGATAAATATCCTCACGTCAACGTCCGCCATTTTGGAATTCAGATAGGCCGTTGTTGTTACTGCGAGCTGATGGTTTGGATTCGGCTTTGGCTTGACTACTTTGATTGACACTATCTGACTTGCAGATAACTTTACTCTGTTTGTTGCTACAATGATATAACTAGCAGTCTCAAACGACGATAAATCTCCTTGCTTTAGGTATCCAGATATAGTTTGAGTTATGTTATCAAACTTCAGCCACGAGTCTTCTGAAATCGGGGAATGACTGATTTGCAGCAATCGTAGCGAGAGATTCCTTGTATACCCTGCTATAGCATCATAGAAGGTCTCAGATGGGATCTGGAACTCGAAGGGGGCGCACCATGTTATATTGATCTGGGGTACTGGGTTCTGTAAATAAGGCCTAACCCCTATAGATGGACTGGGTGAAATAGTTGATTGAAGAAACGACGTCGCTGTCGGGGGTGCTGTCAGATTACATGGGCCTAGCTCTCTACTGAAATAAAGTGCAACACATAAGGTGTCATTGCTTCCCGAAAACTCTGGACAATACTCCCGGTTCCAGTTATCATTCTGTTCAAAATTGCATTTAGCTGTGCATTCTGGCAGGGGGTATACTGTAAACTGCAGTTGCTCCATTTGATTTTCGCTGTGTTACCAACAGTTGAGGCTTCGTATGAAATGACGTTGATTATGTTTGTGTTTTTATCGTTGAAATAATTGAGGATCTTCGTGACAATGAGGAGCTGCTCATTGACATACGGGACTGTTTTATCAAAACTCTGTCGAAACTAATTTCTATCACGTGGTTGATCTGTGGCGGGAAACTTGGTATAGTGATTGTGAAGTCTGTTCTTGCTGTTTGCCCCTGATTGTCGATAGCAGTGACGTAATACATGTAGCCTCCTTTTGGTTTCTTGTAAAAATCATCCATTTTGAGAATACCGTAAATTGTCTGCGATGATTGGCTGAGCTGTAACCATGATGATTCGTTGACGGGACTTCCATCATGCATTTCTAGCCTCAGTTTCAAGTTTCTTGCGTTGCCTTGTTCGTCGTCATAGAAAAGGTCTGCAGGAATCGTGTATGAAAACGGTATGCAGAAATACGCGAATAGGGGTAGAAGTCTGCTTGTAACTTTGGGTGGTTGGTCTATAGGTATTGAAACCGTTGCGCTCGGTTTCAGAATGTCTTGTACTGTTGTTGTGGTGGAAGGTTTATATATAGATCCAATGACTAGGCCCGTTGTTAATATTCCAGTGTTCAAGGACTGGCAAGTCTCACGCTTTTGAACTGCGACGCCGAGAATACCAAATTCAGACGACATTGATGCCACGAATGCTTGATTCAGTTGCCCATTTTCATATTGGAGCAATCTAAGTAATATCTCAAGCTCTGTCTGGTTGCACCTTGCCCCATCAATAAGACTATAACTCCATGTAACAGCCAGTTCATGATTTGGTGTGGTTCTTCGAATAAATGACCTAACGATGAAATTGTTTATGACTGAATGCTGAAAATAAATGTTGATTTTATTGACAAAATACTGCATCAATCTGAGATCTGTTGTGCTTGTGCTGTATCTGACATTGGTTGATGTTATTACACTAACCCCAATACTTCTAATGTATCTAGAGACTTTATCGTGATTGCCACAACCGTTTGATAATTTCTTGAATTGGTAGCGATCAGTGAGTAAGTGAAAATTCTCTCAGTTACTCCATGTAGCAACTCACTCGACACCAGTCCATATATTATCTGGTCTGTTATGTTGAAATGAACCAATGAGGTTGAGCCTAGGCTCGTGCCATCTATATTGACCAATGACAAACGGAGTTGTCTCGTGTCACCGTCAATATTATCAATGAATGTTTCACCTGGCATCTGATATCTGAAAAACATCCCGGATGTCGCGTTTATAACCGGAATGATATTTGAATATTGAGGTGAATTATTTATTGGTGATGGTGATACGATCACAGAAGAGGCCATCATCAAGCATGTCCCGTAATAACTGATTCTAGCCTCGTATAGAATTGTACTTGGTGTCAGCGCCACAATGAGGTTAGAGTGAATGACTCCTTGCGTTGATAGTATCGCTGACTCCAAGCTGCGAAGGAGCTTCAAATTGCAGTTTGCTGAGTTCAATCTAGAATCAGCCCACTTAATCGAGAACAGCGATCCGGATGTGGATTGGCGTTTGAATGATAAAACATTGATGGTTTTATTTGAAGTGATATTTAGATATTGCTTTAATTGCGTCACAATATGGTTCTGAAGTTGTACATTATTGAGTTGAATCGTACTGTATTCTCTTCCTTGTAAAGTAAACTCGACTCCAATGTTATTCGTGCTATACTCACTTCGTATCTGAATATACTGTGTTGCTGTGTAGCCAAGAGAATTCCTTGCACTTAGTATGAAAACAAAGTTTTGATACGGCCTATTTGTCTGCTGTGACGCTGCAATTAGGCCATAGATATGCTGATTTACAGAATCAAATTGCATCCAAGAACTCTGGTTAAGGGATTTTCGATCACTGTACGTCAGCATAAGTGATAGTCCTCTTGTGTTCCCATCAGTAGCATCGTAGAAGGTATCCGCTGAGATTTGATAATAGAAATAAAACCCACTTTGTATGTTCAGCAAAGGAATCCTATTCCTTAATTCTGGATAGAAATTTCCAATTGTTGGGGATGGTGTTATACTCGATGTAACAGCACACTGGCCTAGACTTTGAATGTCAATTCTATCTGCAACAACGCTTGGTGTTAAAGCTACAGTGAGACTTGGGTTTATCAAGTTTCCCTGTGACTCAAGCATTGGTAGTAACGGAATCAACGCATCACAACTACTTGTTGTTATTGATGTATTTGAGTAAACAAGCGTGAATAGTCTCTGCTGTCCAACAAGGATCCGCTCAAATTTCTCGACTTCTATGCTGTTGTTTCTCGTTTGTGGCAAATAACCACGGAGTTTGAACAAAGTTTCTGCTAACACTTTCACGTTGTTTACTGTATACTCGCTGTTATCCCTCCCACTTATGGAAAACTTGGCTCCAAACGAAACCGTTTGCCGATAGCCTTTTAAGCTGATGATTATTTCGGTACTGAAGCCTCGAGAATTCGTAGCGATAAGGAGGTATGTGAATGTTTTTACGAAGGAGGTGGAGAATTCTATTGAGGTTAAGATCCCGTACATGGTCTGTGTTTTGGCGTCGAACTGCAGCCATGAAGAGCCAGATAAGCTGATGTTTGAGGATGTGCGTAGCTCAAGAGATAGCGACCGCGTGTATCCGTCGACTGAATCGTAGAATAGCTGTGGTGGTATCTGGTAGGTGAAATACTCTGCAGTTGTGACAGTAAGCTCTGGAAATGCCATATTAATCTGTGGTGAATTGGAATAAATTGGTGTTGCTGTAACCGCAGTACTTGAAGTTGTGTTAAAAGCACACTCTCCCACCCTTGTCGCTTTTATATTGTATATGATATACTGAGGCTGTAAGTTCTGTTCGAATTTGGAGTTTGGTCTGCCATCCTGTGTCACAACCTCCCAATTAATGTCTCTATAGCTTTCTCAGGGCATTTTTCACCCGTAAGAGTACAGTTTGTCCAACCAAATGTAATCCTACTCGAAGAGAAGTTTCTCTCAAATGACAATATGTTTACTCCCCAGAAGAAGCTGTCTTCGAAGTAGCTGACTATTTTTACAGAGAGGAATATTTCCTCGTCAACATTAGCCTCGGATTGGTTATGAAAGCTGTTCACTGTGAGCTCTACTTTGTAGAAAATTTTTGGAGGAGAGGCTGGAATGCGAACTGAGAACAAAATACTCGATGTCAAGGCACCTGAATCTATTGCAATCAGAGTATAGTGAATTAGGCCGTTGTCGTCAGCTAGGACGGCATCGCTTGCTTTCAGATAACCATATAGTGTTTGTAAAGAACTCTGTAGTTGAACCCATGAGTGTTGGCCTAGGTTGGTGCCATCTTTATTTTTCAGTGTGAGAGTAAGATTTCTTGTATTCCCATCCTCATTATCAACAAATAACTCTTTAGGTACTTCGTAAAGAAACAGCGAACAGTAGCTGACATTGAGAACACCAATCTGGCCTTTTAGTATAGGCGCAGTATTACTCAAAATACTGCGACGTTTTCTCGGCGTCTTAATCTCCAGAGAACCCAAACTTTGAAGAAACGCCTTTTCAATATCTTCTCTATTTTTATCAGCCGACGGTGAACAAAATTCAGTTCTCATTTCACTTGCTTCTAAGAGCCTGAATTCTGGACTGAATACTTGCATGAACAATTCTTGTATATTGCCGTTAGAGTGAAATATTTTACTGGATAGACTTCTGATTTTGTCATGAGAGCAAGAAGGGTAGTTTAAGCTGTGATTACTCCATTGAAATGTGACTGTATTCTTCTCAACTTTATATGAAATCGGGAATATCATTGACGAATTTCTGTCTGAGAAGTAATCTGAAATTTTTTTCATTACTCCAAGAGCTGTGTCCAGTTTACGTCTTTCTGGCCATCTCAATATTTCTAGCTTAACCGTGACTTTGTAGTTCCATCTTCTTATAAATGCTGGTAATTTAAGGTCGAAATGAACTTCGTTCTTAAATCCACTGGAGTTTTTGCCTCGCAGAATGAAGTGCTGATTTAATTTTATGCTTTTGTGGTAAGATTTTTGTGTTAAAAGGCCGTATATTTCATGACTTGCGAAGTTGAAGCGTATTGTGGAATCCGACGCGGGATTCGAGTTCTCGTCCAGTAGCTCTGTCCATGGGAGATTGTTCAGATTTCCGAATAAAATGCGAGGAATTTTTTGTCTGAATTCTCTACACTTGTCAAGCTGTATGCTGGTGACTGATATTTTATTTTCTTTCCGGAATAGCGGAGATCTGGTTGGGTTAATATGACTTCTTTCGATACCACGAGTTCTTGTTGTATTCAATTTCTCTACAAAATAAGGCCTCTCAGTTGTTCTGCCTTCTCTTCTGTCTTTCATTATAACACCAGGCTTCGAACACACATTTTGTATAATCAGCAACAATGCAAGGGTTTGTAGCCATATCTGGATCTTGCCTCTTGCATATTGCTCGCTCATGTCAAGCAATAAACTCATCTTCGGTGATAGAAACTTTGTCTCCATTTGTTACGGACTAAAGGATTGTTTTCCTTTTGCTTTCTCAAAAATATGTTGCCAGTCTGTAAGCTGCATTTCGTCTGCCTGCTGCAAGAAAAGGAAACGAAAAATAAGCATTTCACGAAATATCTAAGGACTCAACGATATAGACAGCAACTAAGTTTTTCCAAATAACATGCCTGCTAAACAATCCATCAATTTCCGTCCTTTAACAGCATAATAGACCGAGAGTAGCAAGGAATAATAGAGTGAAAGAACTAAATGTTGGAAGATCAGAGGCTGCTAGGCTGCTAGGTTAAATGGCTCTATCTCAATTAATAAGACAAAAGCTATAGCCGCGAGTCTAGGAATCGTTCCCTTATTGTTGAGGTCTTGCAGCCTTCCAGCTTCTTGCTATTGCATAAGAAACACCCCCGAGAGCTCTTGTTAAAGTAAGGCAGAAAATATGCCTGTTTTCAGTGCATATAGCATAAAAACTAGCTTTTTCCAGCTAATTTCTGATTTTAGATACGCTTGGCAGCAATTTTTAGCATGTTTGTGTGAAACCAAACTCTACATCGGTAAACAGCCTAATTAACCATTTTCCTATTCAGCAATCATATCACCTGTAGAGCTTAAAGTTTGTTTCGCAGGTATAGAGCTTTATCACGTTTCAGGGTATACAACGTGTTATTGCTACCATCGACGTTTTATAGAATTGCTTGCTTTTTATTCAAATTTAACATACAGCTTGAATATCAGAGATTCATCGAGACAAAAAAGCTTTCTCTCTGCTTAACTATACATTTGCCAACGATGAAATGTTACTTTAGGATATGATATCCTTTCAAAATTACTTCTAACTGGATTTAGATGCAGCATGTTTTCTGACCGTTACTTTCACTTCACTCGTAAGAAATATACCTCTTTCACCTATACCACTGCATGTTTAAAAAATGTAATTTCGTTTATACCCTAATCTTTTAAGAGTGCTCTCATTCCTGTCCCTCATCTATTTCCTCAGCCTCCAATTTATCACCTCAGCTCATATAATTTGGTTCAAACTTTAATAACGTTTACTAGGTCTTCTACACTATCCTGGTCTTCCAACATTTAGTTCTTTCGTCCTTTATCCCTTCTTACTCTCAGGCCTTTCCCAGGATTTTCCAGGATGTAAAAGACTGGTTTAGCAGCCGTGTTATTTGGGAAAGTTTTATATGATATGCTATGTATATCGTAGTTATGAATAAGGCAAGACTCCCACTCTTTCCTGGTCTTCAAACATTTAGTTCTTACATCCTCTATTCCTTGTTAATCTCAGGCTGTTCTCACGCTGTTCCAGGAAGGACAAAATGGGTTTAGCAGCCGTGTTATTTGGAAAAACTTTACATAATGTCTTTATCCTTAAGTGGAAGAAAGTATGAGTAAGAGAAGCCTCCAACACCTTTTCAGACTAGAGTAAGACAAGACTCGCGTTTCGGGGCATTTTGCTGCTAATTTTTTCATTACTCACAAGCGAATAAAATTCGCCCAGATTCTTATTGCTTGGATTGTACCCTGACGTGAGATTAGCTGGAATGTTAGCAAAAAGATAACTCTGAAGGCACTTAAACTATACATTCATTTGAGAACGAAGACACGAGTCGTTTATATATCAAGGTGCTAAGAGCACGTAGTCCAACATTTGGTAAAATTTGGTACTTGGTAAAGATGTTAAATTCAAAATCGTGCATATCGAAGAACCCTTAACGGCATTCTGGCAGAAATAGCTGTTTGTTGGTTAAGAGATTGAATATGTTTAAAATTGAAGTTGAAGATTACTTACATTTGATGGGATGTGCTGTTCCTTTTAAATTGTGAGCTTGGAATCGTTCAGATGCATCCTGCTTGTTTTAAATCTGCAGCAAGCAAATTATCGCAAAGAGAGTTACACGAGAAATGCTTTCCTTGGCATTGGCGAATATATCTCCTTTAACTAATACGCTGTCTTCCAGGAAATGCAGTTAATATCATTTGTCATGCTTCGACAAAACCAAACAACTCTGTTGCTGAGACAAGAGGCACTGACTAATCAATGGAATAGTCTGAATTCGTGTTTACTATAACAGAATGGTCAATTGCTCTCAATTGACAACCGTTAGCATAAATGAAGAGACAAAATTCCATGTATTAAACAAGTACACCACAAACGATGAATCACCGTCTGGTTCTCGAAAACCAAGGGGCACTAGCTATGGATTGTGACGGGTGTTAAGCGCAGTATTTTCTCCCTACATCCAAAAATAAACCAACGTATAGCCTAAGGAATTTAATGGCATACAAGTATACCATCAAATCTAATTTGCATATCGGTATCATCGTTTGTCTCTCCAGACGTTCTCTCTGCTGACACCTAGCTCCCCATAATAAAGATGCAGCGAGAGACACATTCCTTTAGAAAATCTGCAATTTTGTGATGAACCAGCTGAAACCTTATTTGATACGTAAAATATGTTTGAACCTTGTCACTTGCAAGGGGTCATCTAATGAACTGTTGCTGGATATTCTAATGTTTTCATTCAAAGGAAATCTCCTGTGCCTTTTTAGAAGTGAAATTTCCTCAATCGTTCGCCTATAATGAAGTTGGAGGTGAAATAGTGCATTTAGTGTCATTGGATAGAATCTCAAAAGAAGATAAACTAACAGAACCTTGCCTCTGGCGATACTCTATCTTGACTAGTGCTCAAAGTCAGACCTAATGAGCTACCGATACAAGATGTATGTACACAACTCCCACTCTTCACAAAGCAACTATTTACGTAACGAACTGAATTGCTAAATGCTTAGATACTGAGCGACCGATGTATGAGATTTGGCCTAAAGAGCCAAAACTACGACAACTGATACCACCATCAAGTTGGATTAGAACACGACGCAACAGTAGCTTCAGTACTTTCCCCCTGGGCCAGCAAACGCAGCAAAATCTCGTTTATTAAGTTGCTTTCAACGTTTGTTAATCATTTAGCCACCTGTGTTTGTTTCATGGGATAAATTGCGTCTAGCAACGTGTGGTTCTGGTGGTTTGTCATTGTTCTACTATGTCTGCCAGTGTGCTAACTCAATCACTATTATTAACTCGATGACTATTATTGTACTTGTTGTATTCAGCCACTAGAACACATCACTGTTTCATCATCAGCAATAAAACTGAATTGTTTGTTCTATTTTGTCCTTGGTGTTACACTTTTTTTTTAATAAGCAACCGCTCAATAAGCAACTAGGGCTGAACTGACCTTAACATTAAGCAACTTGAGGGCTCAATTGAATTACTGTAAGCAACTAAGAAGTCAAACAACCAAGCTTATTCTCTTTCTTGTGTTAGGAAATTGTTCTTCGTTCTTATGTTTTGCATGTTGAAGTTCGTTAGCTAACGTTTTGCCACTTACTGTCTCCAAAAAGTAATGTTGTTGGCCTAACAGATGACGATTTTGACCCGTGAAGTCAGGGGTGGTTAGTAAGTACAAAAAATGTTAAGCAACGTTTAAGCAACTTTGAGGGCTGAAATGTCTAAAATTTTAACAACTTTGAGGGCTGGACGAAAGTCAAGTTGCTTATTAAAAAAAGTGTATTTGAGAATGATTTCGATCAAAACTTTTTCCATCGATATTATTGATAATAAACACTCCTTGGCTTCATGTATAGCTCAAAGCTCCCAACAGCCTTATCTGTTCTCAGAGTCGTCTTCTTGGACGATATCCTTTTTACCTTCACCTTCATTAATGGTGGTATGGCTAATTGGTCGAGGCGCTCGTTTTCGGGTTCGAATCTCGTCGGGATCACTTCCCACATAAACCTTCAGTCAACTCGGCTGTCCATCCTTCAAAGGTCGGTAGATGAGAGCCCACCTCATGAGTACCTACAATCATGATCAATATCGTGTGAGACAAGTTGCTGGTGGTGCCCCCTCTCCCCTATCAATTTTAGGTTTTTCAGTCACAATACGTTGTCATTAACTTCGCACGTTCTGTTAAGTTGTACAATATTTCATGGCATTTTTGCAGAGGGACAAAATTGGTCAATCAATAACACCGCGCCAGAAAACGGGTAAATAACTTCGCAAGTGAACATTGACTGTTGACTTGTGGAAAGTGATTCTAACCATAGTCATAAGAAAACCTTATAACTATGTTCTAACGAGACTCGAACCCGCGATCTGTCCCTGTTCGAATCCCTGCAATTTTGACCACACCAATGGACCACACTCATTCTCAGCAGCGCTACAATAAGCCAGAAGACCTGTATCTACCCTCTTGGTTTTGCGGTATAACAGTTCATAATTTCCCAACTTACCCCATCTGTACCCCTTTTGTATTTCCCTTCTCCAACAGGAAGCTCTTGGCAACGCAATGGACGAACAAGAATAATATATCCCATAAGCACGTGCGGTCGTCGAATTTCCTTCATAACAAAATCCTTCGGTTGTAAACAAATCGAAAAGCTACGTGTCTGTTCTTGGGCTGCCCTGCCGGAATTGCATCAGATTTATCTAATAACTCTCACAGCCCAGGAAAATTATCAATCCTGCAGTAGCCAAGAAGAAGCGGATATTATTTTGCTGGCGTCGAATAAGTTAAAAACTAGGCTGTTCGTCAAAAGTCAAAACAATCGGGCTTTGTAGCTGTGTCAATTTTATTTGATTCATAAACAAAGGCCTAAATTTACAATGGCCGGTGGAGGGAGTTCTCCTCCTTTCGATCCGTGTGAATGTATATTCAGCCACGAAGGTGCTATGAGAAGACTCATATCTTTGGTAGGAAGTTTATTAGACTTAAAAACTCGTAATAGAATGTCCAACTACACCCCACATTCCCTTATTGTTTTGTTATTAAACGTTACTTTGTTTATGAATGTCAACAGCTTTGTTAACACGAGTGTAATGAATTTGCATTTCTTCCAGCTAAGAGGATCGCAAAGCTATTGCACAGATGAACAGTGTTTTGGTGATGGTACGTATGAAAATGCCATGTTACGCTAACAACTGCTACTCTGAATTGTTGAAATGACTTTTCCTATACTATAGGTAAATCATTTGGGTAAAATGCCAACAGTATTAACATTTTTAGGCATCATAAGTTATCAAGTTTTCTTTGCCAAAATCTTATAAAGCATCCAAAACTTAGTCTAGGTACAAAGTTTCACTGTCCAAACACTTGTGTTCTTGATTTTATGAGCATTCAAAGTTCCCAATTTCATAAAAAATTTGAGCTTAAAAAATGAAGTTGGTGAAATTATTTACCCCTATCAGTCTAAGTTTAATAAAATTGTGAACTTTGAACACTCGTGAAATTGATAATACCAGTCAGACACTAGGAATCAGATATAAAATGCTCCAGTAAAAATAATGACTTTGTGTGTAAAGCTTTTGAGCAATTTGATTGGCAGGCCCTTGTATTGTGTGGAAAGGTTCAAGTCAATTCAACTTTCAAAAACACATGTAGCAGTGTGTTTAGAAGCGGCCAGTGTTAGAAATGACAATGCAAATACAATAGTCACTCCGCTGTGTGAGGAAAAGTCAGCCTAGTGGAAAACTGGCTTTAAATCACACAAGAAGTGCCATGTTTCCGTATCGGATACTGGGAAAACTAAAGGTTATTCATTTGGTCTTTCAGAGTTTTTGAGTCCCTTTAGCTGAAACCCGACACAAACTCATACCGGCATGAGTGAACGAGTGCATCCAAGTTTCAGATGGGGTACTAGTCCAATCTACTGTTGCTTTGGATTTCATGGAAATTTCTTGTCACTTGTTCCTGCCTTGATAGAAAGAATCAAGGGGTGATTAACTCTTTAAAAATCCTGTGCACCCTAGCTAGAAAACCTGTTGTTTTCACCGAAATCCCTAGGAAATCCTTTGATTTTCATTAAAATCTTGTACACTTTTATGAACTTGCCCTTGAAAAGAATAATGAATCAGAATAATCATATGAATTCAAAGCATATTTTGTTGTTACACAGCTCCCAACATTCAACCCTCCACTGATGGCAATGGTATGACTGTGATGTTTGTTATGATGGCATGGATTGTTGCTGCTGTTATTCTGTACTTCTTGAGGTATTATTTATTCTCAGATTATCAATTTTTATACGTGTTTTACAAATTAAAAACAAAAATGCTGAGAAGGAAGTGATTTGTCTAAAAGAAGCATCTAAATATCTCCTGTTTATTCAGCTGGTCAACCTGTTGTTTGCTATCCACAAAAGCAAAAGATGTTTCTCTAGCTGGATTTACTTGAAGTTAGAAATTACAACATCAGATGGCAAATTTAAGAGCTTGTTCTTCTAAACCAATTCCTTTTTCAGTAGCCTTCTTTTTTCGGAATGTGTGTTTTTCAAAGCCATTCTCCTGAAAACGGCAGGTTTGAGAGCTCTCCAAAACCTTCTGCTATCAAAATCAGAAGGTTTCTGAGACTTTCAAGAAATTCACGGTTTGAAGTTCGAACATTGCAATTTTGTCAATTGCCAGTATACATTCAACAAATGGGCCTGGGGGCGAGGCAAGCAAGACTTTTGGCACAAAAAGATTCAGATTTCCAGAATTTGTGTTTCTTGAAAATCACAGATTCTCTTATTGGTAGCATTCTGTTTTCCAAATTCGAAAGGCTTTTGAGGTTTAGAAGAACACGCCCTAAATGAAGTACAACGATGAGGAATTTTTTCTGTTATTTTCTTTGTAGAATAACTAACCATAGTACATCATATTTTGAAATAGAAACAAAACAAAATAGAAATTATATTCTACAGGATACAAGAAAAATGGGTTCATCTAGCTTTCTTTTGCCCTTAACGTTCAAGAAAAAGAAATTAAAAGTTAAATGTTAAATTTAATAGTTGAATCAAATTTTGAATACTATTTTTCATGAATTGAAGTAGTTTCAAAATTTTGCTTTTTCTGAAAATTTGCTAAATTTAACTAGCTGAAATTAACTAAACTTTCAATACATGCAAGTGCTCATGACGAAACTGGAGGCAGAGTTCTAAAATCGAAATTTTCAAAGTTTGAGTCACACTTGAGTCATTGAGTCACACTTTCTTAAACATTGTTTCGAAATTCTGTATTTTTGTAATCTTTCCCTTTCAGACCTGCGAGTATGCGCCAGGCACCTGAAAAGCCACACTCCAGAGATGTAAGTTCATTTCATCTTTGTTTAAAAAATTGTCCATTTCATGCTGCATTCGTCAGCATGTCCATTTCATACTGGATTCTTCAGCTTCTTCATTTCGAACTGCATTCGTCAGCTTGTTCGTTTCGCACTGTCGTTTAAAGAACATTCTTTTCATGCTGCATTCGTCAGCATCTTCATGTTGTATCGAATTCGCTAATAAGTTCGTTTCACAACACATTCGTCAGCGTGTTCATTTCATACTGTACTGTTTTTGTTTGTAAAAGAATGTACATTTCATACTGCATTCACCAGCATTGGTTCTTTTCATACCGTACTCATAGGCATGTTAATTTCATGCCTTATTCGTCAGCATGTTCATCCCTATGTTCATTTCATGCCGTAATAAAATACATAACGGCTCATACTGAATGAACTAGCAAGTTTCTTTTGACAGACATGCTTTTCGGAACTTAGTCATTCACTTATCCGTTTAATTACGAGTCTAGTACAATACCATATGCGTATTGTACCTTATTGATTGTAATATGGTGTGCCCATTAGAAACCCTCGATGCAGTACAATGTCAGAATGCAATGTTTGGATTTTGGAGTGCACGAAAGAGGTTAACTCACGTAGAAATTGCATTTAAACCGCAGTGAATTAATATAAACCCGTTTTAAAACCTCTTTGCATATCAGGCTGAAATGGTTCTATTTATTGGGCAGAAAATACATACTTTCCGGCTGTAGATTCGTATTTATTGAAGTTATGATGTTAACTGCCCCAGACGCTGAGAAAGGTCGAGCGTTGAGTGAGTCTGACTCGCAGAGGTGGTTGCATGGTTGCATGGTCAAGGCCTTCGGCTCACGATTTTGAGATAGTAAGTTTGAATCTTGACCACTTCCCACAAGCCTACAGTCAACTCAGCTGTCCATCCTTCCGAGGTCGGTAAATGAGTACCCAGGATACTCGTTCTAGGATATCAGTCTGGGCGCACAAGCTGCAGGTCCACATGAGCTGTATAGCTGCCAGAACCCTTGACCTGCGATAACAAATAAAGATTGCTTGTTTGCTTGCTTGCTTGCTTGTTTGCTTTCTTGCGTGGTTGCTTGCTTACTTTCTTGCTTGCCTGCTTGCTTGTCTGCTTGCTCGCTTGCTTGCTTGTTTTCTTGCTTGTTTTCTTGCTTGCTTTCTTGCTTGCTTGCTTGCTTGCTTGCTTGCTTGCTCGCTTGCTTGCTCGCTTGCTTGTTTGCGTGCTTGCTTGCGTGCTTGCTTGCTTGCTTGCAATCTGTGGTTATAGGTACGACTCCCACCAAGGTCAAACTCGTCATCAAGAGTGAGAAGAGTCGCCAGAGCCAGATCTATCTGCAAATTCTAGGCAAAAGGCAAAAAGAATCACCAGGTTTGGTCATATCGAGGGGAAGGACTTTTTGTTCGCACTGTTTAGATAAGCCCTAGGCTATTCAGCAGCCCCCCAAGCTTATACCATGCGAAGATTTGAAGTGTATGTGCCTATCTATCTATATTACTAGACTAGCTGGAAGGTAACATGTGATTTACTTTTAATTTTATAGAACAATAACCCTGGACAGCCACCAGCACCAATCACATGAATAAACAGCTACATGTCACGTGATGATCAGAGAAGTTAAGATAAAATCTGATAAAAGCAGACTTTATTTTCTTTGCAAAGACAGTGAAATTGTTTATTGAAGCAAAATGTTAACAGTTCTATAATTATTCTATTAATATTGTATATTATTTGTATCTATGATAGTAGGAATATATCAGGTATATATTGTGAATCATTAATTCCTATAATATTTTCTCTTAATGTTAAATAGAATTAAGAGCCCTTTTTATAGCAAGGGTAGTCTTATATTTATGCACTTATAATCTTGTAATATCCCATTGTCTAATGTGTCTAGTTTATTAATTATTTCATAGAGGGGTGAATTTTAATATTAAAGAAAAGTGTTAGAAATTGTTTTTTTTTATTTAAAAACTGAACTTGTTTGCTCGCTTGTTCCGGAAAGTTGCTCGTTTTCCGCGGTTTTTCCATAATGAGGGGGTCGTTGGGCATGAAGGTTTGCGGTTTTCGACATTTTGAGAGGGGTTTATGGTTTTACTTTAAAGTACGGTTGCACGGTGTTTGGCTAAGAAAATGTGCCGTTTTACGGTTTTTTGACCCCCCTATGACTCCCCCCATAGTCAAAAGAGAAAGCTACTTTTCTCTATGGTTTTTCGCACAGTATTTTAAAGCCTTTAAAGCTAAATAGCGGACAATAAACGCATTACATTCGTGAAAAGTCTGAGCTATTCAAAATCGTGAAAAGCCTGAGCTATTCAAAACTTCGAGAACGCGAGAGAACGGGAACATCTTAGGTCACATTTGCAATCTTTTTGGACTAACATCAAAGTGAGATTGCTCGAAAGGGCTCAAAATACGCCAGTCACAAAAACAGTCAGCGCTGGGGTTGGGGTTTGAAATGGACAGATTCCAAAATCCCTAAATGAAACAAAGATCTGACTTTGACTTTTAGTACACGTTGTGTAATATTCTGCACAATCTGGGTTATTATTTGGAATGCAGGGTGGTTGCTCTCTTTGCCTATATTACGCTCAAATTTAGGTTCATGTTCCAGAATCATGTATTTTTGCTGTCGCTACCATTTCGCTAGGATTAATACTAAGTAGTTCTCTTGGCCTCCGCGACTTTCATAATGTTAGCGACTCGAGCGACCGTCGTTGCTACTTTCGTTGCGACTACAAAGAGCGGGATGGGGATGGGACGAAGTTAATCAGGTCATACCATACCTTTAGAGGTTCCTCTGAGCTCCACTCCCTAGATAACAATGCCTAAAAAAGTTGGAAGGATGCTGTTTCTAGGGTCACAAGGGTCAAAGCCTTTGACCCCTTTACTCTCCGGGGGTCCCATTTCATCATGCCACGAGACAATCAATGAAGTGGACTGGGCGCTAGCAAGCACACACGTGAGAAGAGAGGTGAAAAGTTATGAAATCTAGCAAGGCAGGTCAGAGGCAAGGCACGCGAAAAAGTTTTCAGAAATAAAATAAAAATAGGAATACTACATAATTAGCGATTAAAATCAAATATTTTAACTGCAGAAAAGTTGAAGATAGTATATCTAGATATTGACAGCCAATATCACGAGTTTTTCTGCAGGAGAGAACTTCTGAAGTCGATTGTGTGTTCTGTCTCGGCATCTGCGACGCGGTTTGGAGCTCGGTTACAGAAATAAGGTATGGTTTCTACTTTGAAAATATCTAATGAAATATTATTATTTTTGAGCAAACATTTGTAAGCTTATATTGAGATAAAAGCTTAGCATTTGCAAAAACTGAGCCCCTGCCTAGGCCAACAATGGGCCTAAGCTCCGGACTCAAGTCTTAGTTTTTCGAATTTCGTTTTCCTATAAACATGGAGGCCATAAGCTAATTTTCCGGGAGCAACTATGCAAAAATTTTAGCTATTTTGTTTTCCGGCTATTTTAAGAGAGGATTTCAGTAATTTGCAATGAAACTATCAAATTCGTTGAACAACCTGCGCTTGAATGACATGACGAAATGACACATGGACATCCGATTATGGGACACATGCTCTTGACCTTCGTACTTTTCTGGACGGCGTGACGATTTAATTTCTGATAAAAAGATAAAGATAATGAGTAAAATTGTTATGTAATGAGCTGGAAAGCAAGCAAAGAAAAAATAATAGTAGTCTAGAAGAATCAAGCCAAAATTTTAGCCATCAACTATTTTAGAATTGCCTGCAGATCGAGACCGAAATTTTACCGGTTAAATTTTCCATTTCAGGGAATGTTTATGTAAGGGTCGTTTTCCATGAATGGCACCACATGTTTCTAGCCTGAGCGTGTTTGCGGTGAATTCAGAAGTGTTTCTTTCTTTAAAGGTCTTTGCAAAACATCTGTACCATTAGGAATTCCCATTTGTTCAAAATGGGATCATCACCTCCTTAAAGCAATTTTAAACCACTTCAAAAGGGGGCTGAAGATTCATCCTATTAGCTAAGAAAGTTGGCCAGACAGACAGCTTTGCAGATCCCAACAACCCTGTCATGCAAAAATTTTTTTATGGGTGCTAAAAGTGCCCCAAGCACCCCCTGCAACTTGCAGTACACCCCTGATTTTTACAGGTCATAAATTTGAGTAACCATGCACCAGGTTACAAATCTGGGCCACTTAGATACAATTGGGCATTTTTATCCTTGGAAGATCTCAACATTGTTATTGATTAGAACCTTTTTATTTGATTCTGGCCCCCAATGGTGATACCACTTCCAATTTTGAATTGCATTTGATTGTATTGTATTGTTTGATTGTTTCATTAAAATAAGAACTACTTTTTTTAACTCCTAGGTCTAACAAAAATTGGCATCCTGAAGCATTAATTTTCCCTTCAAAGATGCCCTGCATTCTTGATTCTGAAAAACAAGACAGGAACCTATTCAAGATGAAACTTCAATGAAATGCAATGGATCTGATAGTCTAGATGTTATTGAAAATCCCAGTGGAGAAAAGGCTATGGACGGTAAAAATACAGAGAACTGTAATGCAGAAAATGGTAATAGAGAAAACGGTGATGCAGAAAATGGTAGTGCAGAAAATGGCAGTGCAGAAAATCATGCAAATGGTGACATGAATGCTAAAGAAACCTCCAAAGACTCATCTGATGAAACAAAAGAAAATTCAGACAAGGAGTCATCTAAAG
Source organism: Chrysaora quinquecirrha (assembly GCA_014526335.1). Lineage (NCBI taxonomy): Eukaryota > Metazoa > Cnidaria > Scyphozoa > Semaeostomeae > Pelagiidae > Chrysaora > Chrysaora quinquecirrha. The sequence continues at coordinate 7,005,490 of JACTAT010000040.1, forward strand.
AAAAGGGTCAAGCCCCTGAAGGTAAATCTTCCTTAAATCCATTTATGTAATTTGCATGAGTTATTGAATCTCAATCAACTCATCTTTTTAATACCACTGAGTGCAAATTAAGCTCCTTGTATGAATGAAGTGGGATTTATTGAGCTTATTATCATTGTAAGAATTGCAGCAATAGAGTTGCCTGCTGTCTGTGTCTGTGAGGCATTCCTTGTATCAACATTTGAAGGAGACATTTGTGGCATTTTGAGAACAAGGAATCCCTGTAAGGCTTGTCGCTGGCTGTATCAAGAAAGGGAGTTTGTTGTGGGTGTAAAATATAGTTTTAGGGGGTTTGACTTCCAGAATTTACCTGCACTTGACAGTTTCCCTCCCAAGTTGGCAAAAAACTCCTCGTTTCTCTGCTTTGCCACCTAATGATTTGCATTGTTCTCCAAGCAGTAGCCGCAAAAAGGGGCTTAGTTGCCAATTAGTTGCCAATTAGTTGCCAATTAGTTGCCAATTTAGTTGCCCCATTCTGGCAAAACAAAACCAACTGCCTAATAAAACTATGCCCTTTTATTAAAACAATAGCTTTGCTCAACAATAATTTGCACAAACCTAAACTGTCCCTAACTGCCATCTACTAGCAGGACTATCAATGCTCTTTGGTTGCTTCAGTTTTGCCTTGGTATCTCTGCTAGCATGAATCCAAAGTGGTGTATTTCTTTAGAGAGGGGTATAATGTTATCTACCACTAGCTGCAAGCCTGTACAGTCAAATCAAGGCACACGGGTATTCTATACTAGGGCACATTTTCAGGCACCTTTGATGGTGGGACAATCCCCCTAAAGACCCATGTTGCATCCTTGCTTTAGTATTTTCATTCCAAGAGATTATATATTAAATTTTGTTCTAATATATTCAATGCAGTGCCAACCAGCTGCCTGTCTATCATGGATTCCCAAACAAGCTTTGACTCACAGAATGATTTGATAATTTTACATTCAAGTTCATGCACTCTGACAATGTCTGTTGGATACATTCTTACCAAATAGACATCCAAAAAAAGTAGTGCTACAATAATATCAAATGATAACTGCTTCAGCAACTTGCATGTGGTGTTGGAGTTTTAAACTTTGATTACATATAAATATATTGTGTGAATATGCACTTTGTCAATAGAAGCACCCACCTCCAATGAAGAGGTCAATAGGTATGCTTATGATAAATGCATTGATAGAATTATCATTTATTATGGCGTTATTTTCTTTCAGATATTCCACTGAAAATATTCACTATCAAGCTAATGATTCCTGGTGTTGCTGAACCTTCTGTTCTTCAAGTATGTATCTTTTCTTTAAGTTTTCTTGATTATTTTGGTGTAAAAACCATTTATATTCCCTGAAATTTGATTCTGAATTGCAGGGTCTTGAATTCCTGCATTTCTAACATCTAAATAAAAGCCCAGTTCAAAGGCTCTCAATTTTTTGCTTGACAACACTTGACTTCATTTGCTTGACAAGTGTCATTTTCTCAACATTTTGCTTGCCAGTGCTTTATTTCATTGTCAAGTGGAAGTCAAAAGTGTTTGGACACCTTGTTGAGATACAGTATAATCTAACGTACTTGCCTATAACATACTCCTGGGTATAGCGGATATAGCGGGCATAGCATACCAATAAAATTGTCCCTTGAGCCAAAGAACACATGAAAATACCCTGTTTTATAACATATTTCGTTTTTACTTACCAAATGCCATGGTCCCGTAGATTATGTTATTACCAGATTATGGCTGGTTGATACTGTAATCGAGTGATGGTGCAACTCAAATTTCTGGAAGTTGTTGATTATTGTCAAAAAGGTTAAACACACTGCTCTCTTAAACTGAGCATAGCCTTTGAGCATCATTTCAAAATAAAAGTCCATTAGAGTGGGGGTTGAGTTATAATGTGACACCTGTCAATAACGCTGTATGAAAATCGAGTGCTGTCAAGCAAAAGTTGAGTGAACAGGGCTTAACTATAACTGCTTCCTTCTTAGATTTCAAATCATGATACTGTACAAGAAATCCGCAGGTTGTCCTTGATCGACCTGAGAGTTGCTTCAGGACATGTTTCAGTTTGCATTTCAATGGTAATAGACTTGATGACTTTGTGGAACTTCATACTGTTGAAGATATTCAAGATGATTCTGTCATCAAAGTTGTTGATGGTAAGCTTTTGTAGTTTAAATTTGGTGTCTTCCCCTATCTTTTGAGTGTTCTAAACTGCAATATAAGATGGCAAGTTTTGAACATGTGTAAAGCATGGTCTTCATCACAAATTCTCAATGTATGAAACATCAAAAACTGAAGAATCAGACTCTTAAAACCTTATTTTCAATCAACCTTCTACCCTTCATACTCTGCTGAATGTCTGATAAAGACACTTCATGTACATTATTTAAGAAATTTTCCCTTTTTATCAGAATTTTGAATTTATGGCAACTTTCTGTAGCTTTTATGGATGCATTGCAAACATATTGACTTGGGCATCTCTTGATAGAATGGAAGACCTTTGTTTTGTAAAATGTGAAATACCTCAAATCGCTTGTAATTCACCTGAAATCAGTATCAGCAGATTCCCCTGCCATTACTTGAACTCCTCTTGTCTTTGCCTATTTGATAGCATGTCTGAGCTTGTGTGTAAAAGACTGCAATGAATAATTGCCCACTACGAAAAGCCCTCATTTTTCTAGTGATTTTAAACATATGATGGCAGACTTCCAGGATTTCTAAACCCTCTGTCTCTGCAGATATAAAAATGTGACAATTGAAACCCTATCAGCTATATAATCAATCGAACCATATTTTTTTCATCATTTGCAGAGCCTTACAGTGTTAGAGAAGCAAGGATTCATATTCGCCGTTTGAGAGATTTATTGAGCACGTCTTTATACCAAAGTGGATTCACTGCAACTGATAACATGTCATTATCACTCTACTCGACAATTGCTGGTTTAGATCCTGAAGGTTGGTAATCATTCAATATACAAATATACACATCTCCAAACTTTAAAGCTTTGGCCAAACGACTCAATTTTTCACTTGATTTTCTCTCCATTTTTGACTTCAGAATCGAGTGGAAATCGAGCATGGATGGCAAAACGATTCGATTTTATGCTTGATTTTTACTCGATCTTTCCACCCCCATGTTAGCTTCCCTCTGCAACTCACTTGACAATGTGGCAAAAGATTCGATTTTCAGTCGACAGCATCTTTCTCTCTCCACTTTCTTGATCAAACTTCATTCAACATCACTCGACACAATTCGATCCACTGGACAAGATGGTCAAACAAGTCGATTTTTAACTCGATTTCTTGTCGAGTGAAAAAATTGAGTGAAAAATCAAGTTGTTTGGCCAGGACTTTAGTTACACAGCAACATCGAAAATTTTATCTTAGCCGCCAACCAACTTGAAGGTGCCATTGCACTGTGGTGTAATCCAGTTGACTCATGGTGTCAGAGGCTCAGGTTGGTCTGGGTTCGAGTGCAGCTACAGCTACAGCAGTGTCACAGCCATGGTTGAGGTCTCAATTAGTTTACCTACTACTGAGATCCTAGCGACTGGCGCTAAAACTCCATCTTCATTAAATGGCCAGTTAATCTGCTTTATATTTCGTTGCCTAGGATATGGCTTTTCATAAGTGTAGGAGACAGGGGACTGCAGCTTAAAGAAATTTGACAAAACTTCCATATTCAGGCAGAAAATGCGACTGAAGTCCGGCAAAATTTTCAAAAATAATTAATTAAGAACTGGAAACTCCCGAGAAATTGTATTCCTACGTCCACCATTACATAATCATTACGTAAAGGAAAGCTTTTAAAAACTGGCTTCATCTTGTCATGTAGAACAGCTATAGCAGGCTTTACAATTAGAACGTTTACAGTTTCGATTAAAGTGTTGTTTGATTTTGCAGAAGAAATCCTAAAAGGCAACAAAGACTCAAATATTCCAACAGAAGAATGTGCACCACCAAGCTACTCGTTTCTCAATGAAGGATTCTGTCCATTAGTTGAACCTATTATTCCTGCCTCTGTTGAACCTAAGGTAGGAAACATTTGCTTTAAACCGTTTGCTTTTAAAATTCTGCGTTGAATGACATGCCGCTTTTAATGACCACCATACATGTGCAATCATTACCTTTCTCTATGTGAACTTAACTAACTGCACCCCTCCCATATTCTTCGGGTCGTTCATAGCAAAGGATCTTTAGCTGATTTGGTTTTACGTGCGCACAGAGAACACACGGAGTCAGACGAAATTTGAGAGATGATTCTCAGTCCTGTCTGATCAACTGACTTTACACAGACTTTAGACTGAGTTCGTACTGACTGACTGCTTATTTTCAGAGTTTCTAACTCATATTATTTACAAGTCACACGATCTATTGTGAAGATAGAAACTAGACATGCAACTATTTTCTAACAGAATGTTCTAGTTATAATGACGTACAAGTACTTTCGTAAATAGATAGAAGGTATAGAAAGATCATAACGTGCAAGTAGACATACGTTACATTTACATGAAGTAACTGTTCCTACTATACTGTCACTCTGATCTACCTCTCTGCTAGACTCCCACCATTCGCCTCATTTTTAATCTGCGTATGGTGTTAATAAGCAGGAGAATAACCCACTTTCTTTCGAGATTGAGTCAAGAGTGATGGTTCAAACTCCTATGTTTATCCACACAAGTCTTTGATTTTCTTTTAGCCACTGCAGTGCCTGAAAGATTTGAAATTTTCTAGTTGGAATCCACCTCCAGGACCAAGGAAGCTTGCAGGTCTGTCTGTTTATCAATTTATCTTTACTTGCTCTAAGCATCTTAAAGCGAGAAAACGAAGCAGGCAAATTCACGCTAGCGAATCTATACACACTACTGTTGTAGTATATTTTGCGTACTGTGGTGGTGTTTTCTGCGTATTGTGGTTGATACGCATTACTGTGGTTGGTTATTATGCTTGGTGTGGTGGGTTATTATTCTTGATGTGGTGGTGTTTTTTGCGTACTTTGGTGGATACGCACTACCGTGGTGGGTTATTATGCTTGGTGTGGTGGGTTATTATGCTTGATGTGGTGGTGTTTTTGCGTACTGTGGTTGATACGCACTACTGTGGTGGGTTATTATGCTTGATGTGGTGGGTTATTATGCTTGATGTGGAGGTGTTTTTTGCGTACTGTGGTTGATACGCATTACTGTGGTTGGTTATTATGCTTGGTGTGGTGGGTTATTATTCTTGATGTAGTGGTGTTTTTTGCGTACTTTGGTGGATACGCACTACCGTGGTGGGTTATTATGCTTGATATGGTGGGTTATTATGCTTGATGTGGTTGTGTTTTTTGCGTACTGTGATGGATAAGCACCACTGTGGTGGGAGGAACCCTAAAGGAGCTTTGCTGGATTTAGTTAATTTGTAATTAATCGAAAAAGTGTAAGTAATTTTAATCAGATTAGTCCTCCTTTCAACCTGCTTTGTTTATATCAGTAAAGTAATCCCGTCAATGAATTTGAGAAATATAAGTCAGAGACTTCATATTGAAAGTTTGTGATGTATGTATCATTAATTAAAGTCGTCCGTTACCTTTTTAGGAGAGCTGTTGTATCTTGATATTGTGACCCTTGAAGAAAACAAATATTGCATCACGTCATCTTCAAATGGATTCTACGTAAATAGGTGAGTTTATCGCAGTGGACAACAGTGCCAGAACTACCAGTCGTCTTCAGTTGTGCTTGTGCACCTTGTTCTGTTCAAGTATTGTTGTTGAACTTGAAGTTTCGTTCGAGATGTCACATAAAACTAGAACTTTGAAACACTTTGGAAAAGTCGAAACTTGAACAATAATCACTACACTGTTGTTAGGTAAAATCTCCTTTTTGCTACTCATGCTTTTCTTGAACGTCGTTGTAAAGTATTGTTTCCAAGATAATAAACAGACATAGAGATGATAAGGAAATTATAAGAATTAAATCTTGACCAAGTTACCTTTTCGCTCTAGATCCGATGATTCTACATTTGATCCAAAACCACACAACGAACCATGCAGAGCACAAACCCTTGTTGGATTGCTGTCTCAGGTTTGATGTTATGTCTACTGTAAAATGATCGTCTTCTAAAGGTTAAAAGTATAACTGCAGTATCAACCCCTGCATACAGTTAATTCTAATATGTTTTCTCCTGTATGCAGTAATCAACAGTTTTTGTTCTCTTGATAGCCATTACAATTGATCCAAACGTCATTCTGTAATGAAGGCAAAACTACAAATAATAAAAGGATTTTCCCTAAATCCAGTTTTGTCTTGAAGAACGGCTCAATCCGCTAACTTTTACTGCAAGGCAGAGATCCCAAGTAACTTGTCAAGCGCAAAAACAATCGTAAAGACTAGTCTTTCATGAAGTTTGAAGGCTGAGGTAATGGTATATGCACTTTGACAATGTCTGTTGGATACACTGTTCCCAAATAGACATCTAAAATAAGAAGTGCTATAAAAATATCAAATGATAACTGCTTCAGCAATTTGCATATGGTGTTGGAGTTTTAAACTTTGAGTACATTGCGTGACGTATCACATTGACGAAGCTTGCTACTACAATCGCTTGCCTACTACATACCAGAACTGTCCGTTTGAGCATCTGCATTAATATCCTGTAAAACGTGTGGTATTGTTGTTCGAAACTTGTTAAGCAATTTATAACTCCTATGTCTATTTAAATGACCTCCTTTTCCTTTGTAGCTCAGCCCATTATTCAAGAAAAACTTTGCAGTTCTTCAAAGACAAAGGTATAACGTAGAACTCAAGTCTTGAACTTTAGATTATTTAATCGATCAATATAACTCTCTATTCATCTTTACAAATCGTGGTCCTATGCAGATTCGCATAAAGGATCTGTAGACTTATTACAGACTTGTGTACAGTTTTCGTTTATTGAAACTAGACCAAGAACAACAGCAGTACGCTACAACTGGGCTACTTCTTTACCACACTTTACCAACTTGAGGTCTAAAGGATCTGATATGCCTGTACTGGTCTGAAACATCTTGAGATGTGTAGAAATATCTTTTTGTTTCTCTTTCTAGTATAAAGAAACACCCTCTGGAGGTTGTTCCTTCACCCTATCAGGGTAAGTATTAGTCTTCTTCTATACTATACATTTTCACGAGGGTAGCGTAGTGTGGTGGTCAGCATTTGCTCCATTCGAGCATTAAGTCTGTGGTTCAAATCCAGGCTAAGGAACAAGGTGGTATTTTCTTTGGAAAAATTGCTCGGTATTATGTGGCCTAAATTCAGTGTTTAAAATTTTCCTCTGAATCTCAAAGAAACTCTGCATTCTTGATTGGCGTGTACTTTTGAAATTTATACGTTTATTTCTAGTATACCCATGGCTATCACCAGTATTTGAGCACACTGCTGATCCATTCAGGGCTGAAGACGGTGAGTAAATTTCTTCAATAACCTTACTACCATTCAGGGTTAATGTGAACTCACAGTTAAACACATTACTGCTTCGAAACGTTGCGATTTTCTCGAAAAACATGGCCCTAGTCTTATTTACTGGAATATTCAATGAAAAAAGCTTCTATTTATAGGTAATAAAAGTTTTTGCCAGAGAGGTTTTGCCTTTTAGTCGAAAGCGTTCTTAAAAGAACTGTTTCAATACTTGTATTTCATTATAATTTATAAGATGTAGTTATATCTCAAAAATTTTGTCTGCTCAAGCTTCAACTTCATTGTAAGATATGCTAATCCTACACTCTCAGTATATAGTTTCGTTAATAAGTTCAAAAAATACAAAGAATAAGCTTCCAGAGCGGTGGTTATGCTGAATTTAAATTTTTATTTGCTTGCTCATTACTGAGCTTAAAATTAGCCCTAAATTGCCTGACAGTATCTGTGCTTCCAGTTTATGTCCGAAATTCTACATAGTCTCAAGTAGTAGAATTGAGCGTATATTTGATCTCACATATTTACTTTGTTATTTTTTTGTTAGCCGTTACAAGCAGAATCGGCTACGAAGAACAAATTCCAGGACAGGTAAAAGAGTTCCTCTTGAATGTCAGATCTTCTTCTCTTTTACAACTAAAACCATTGATAACTTCACTGACAACTTATTTATTAGAAGATTTGTTGATTAGTTCGTTTTCCTTTGTTTATTTAGCTGAGAGATTGGAATGAAGAATTACAGTCTGCAAAAGAACTTCCAAAGAAATCTACACATCAAAGAATTCTAAGAGAAAGAGCTCTTTATAAGGTTCATAGCATAATTTCTGGTTTATTTACTTCATTTAGCTCTTAACTCGAAGCCTAAAGCTACGGCTAAACTAAGCGACATATCGCGTGGGACATAGTATTCGGCATTTCTCTCAGGGTGGCTAAACATGCGAGTGACAAGTAAGCAACATGTACCCCGAGTCACAGCGACAATAAAAGTTTCTGTTGTCTCCCAGAAATATGTGCATGTATCTCGCTACAAATTTGTTTGCCCGCTACAAAGTTTCAGAGGCGGCTAAACTAGGAGACATCAAGGGACATGCGATGTGTGACGATGTTGTGCGCGACATCTCCAGCCAGGCCTTTATAATCGAAAACTACACTACAATAGGAATCTTCAGTATAACAGCAACATATGCTGGACAACCCAGACCAATTATAGCAACAATCACAGCTCATATAGATACATACCAAATATTAGGCAGACATCGCACTGGAGGTCAATGAACATGTGTAAATTAAGGCCTAAGGCCCTTTCCACAGGATCAATTATCATTGTTCAAACGTTAGAAGTTTGTTTATCAAGCGATGTTAGGACGTTTTTTCAGGTCACAAGCCATTGCTTGATAAGCAGAATTTTACATGAAGCTCTTCAACGACTGGCTGCTTTGTAGTTGCTTCTGGTGCTGCTGTAGTATCTGCAACAACTGGCTGCTTTGTAGTTGCTGCTGTAGTTTCTTCAACAATAGTTGAATAACATCATTGCTTGACGCAAGCAAAATATGTTTGACGAGCAATGTTTTGCGTCGTGACCAAACGGTAAATCATTTGCTTGACAAACAGACTTCGAATGTTTACAAAAATGTTTGATCCTTCGGCAAGGCCTTAACATAACAGCCAGTCCTGTGTTCACTGATAACATTTTCCCACTCGCACCCTGCAACTAATACTGGTGGCCATTTCACTGTTTCTTGAGTGCAGACTATCATTCTAAGAATCCAGCGTTTCTTATCGGCTCGTTTTGATCTATATCTGTGTTTACTTATCCTGTAAATTATTTGTTGTGTCTGTTTTATACCCTTTTAAGTGACTGGTTTTGCTGTAGCACTAGAAAGACTCTTGCTTTGAAATAGCACTAGAGAGAGCCAAAACGCTTACCCCGAGTATTTAATGTGCGTCCTTGTTTCTCTAGATCACCAGTGATTTTGTAGCAGCAGCAACGAAAGGTGCTATGGCTGTTGTCGATGGAAATGTAATGGCAATCAACCCAGGAGAGGACGAAAAGTATGTAAAAGTATTATAATGGCAAATCCAGTTTTCTTATAATATCAATTTTTGGGGTATTAGTATTTCATGCCATTTATTTTTATTTCTTTTCAAGGTTGAGGATGTACATATGGAATAATATATTCTTCAGTTTTGCTTGTGATTCGAGAGATCATTATCGAAGATTCGGAGGTAGGTTTACAGACTAATTGTATTCTTTTGGTATATTTGTAGGTCTGGCCAAATGATCAAACATTATTGGTCAAACATTTGCAGTTTGCTTTCCTAGCAATGTTTGATCATTTGGCCACGTCACATAAAATTGCTTGACAAACAGGATTCCTTCAGCAATGATTTCGAACAGCTTTAAAAACATTTTCTGTACAGAATATTTGAGGAAAAAAGTTATTCAACGTTGCCAGAAATCAGAAAACATTGTGTTTCACAAGAACATTTCTGATGCTCCATGAACAATGTTTGATCGTTTTTGACTTTTAGTCAAGGAATGGCGTCTTTTGTTGTCTTGGTTCTTACAAATATTGTCTTGTTTTAGTTCATTGACTCATTTCAATTTATTAACTGTAGAGCAACCATGACATGGGCTGTGCAGGGGCGCTTGGCACTGTCGTTAGAGTTCGGGGAGGTAAGCCCTCTGTGGCATCCCCCAAATCTCCCTGGACACTGGCGGAAGTTCAGCAACTGCTTTTCAGTTTTTGAATCCCTATCTGGCAAATCAGATAGCTCTAGTGCTCCTGCGTAGCGCATGCCGTGGTTGCTGTACGGTTGATGAATTGTCAAGTCAAATTTGGCACTACTTGTAGGCACTACTACTGCCTGCATGGCAGGTTGCAAGGTAAAAACCTAGTCTTTATTAATATTGTCTTGTCATTGTAGGTGATGCAGCCGCCTATGCTGCCGCTGTAAGTAAATGAAATTGGAATTTTATTCAACTTTTAAATAGAATAGATCATGTAAACTTGCTGGATTCTTGGAAAATGTAATGCGGCCATGTGACATGTTTCCTTTAAATTCGATTTTCATATATGATGAAATTTGGCCGACTGCTGATATTGACTGTAATTTCTCTGCTTTTCTCAGGGTGGCGATCTTAGAGGAGTAAAAGCATTTAACAGACTTGACATCGAGGTGAGAGAGAGACGCAAAATAAAGCAATTTTCCATGCATTAAGGTATTTTTTTTGATTAATATAGAGATTATGGATCAAAGTGCCTGATATTTGTGTTTAATCAACTGCAGGGTCTCTACACTCTCGGCACTGTTATCGTCGATTATCGTGGCTATCGTGTCATTGCCCAGTCAATTATTCCAGGTTTGTATGTCTTTGAATCTATTGTCTCTTTTCTCGCAAGCAAGTGAATACTATGGGGGATGAACAAAATATTAATACTAGAGGAATTTAAATAAAATATAGCCTAGGCAGGCTATGGATGGGAGTCAATAGACTTAAAAACATTTGAAGTTTCTAAGCTTTTTGTTTTAGTTTAAAGTTCTGAGTTTCTAAGCTTTTTGTTTGAGTTTAAAGTTCTGAGTTTCTAAGCTTTTTGTAAAAGTTCTGTGAAATCATCAGCGGTATTTAGAAGAAAGACTCTATTGACATTTTAGCTGGTTTACCTAATTTCTAACCTCAATTTTCGTTAAGGAATCCTGCAACGAGAGCAAGAGAATTCTGTCGTTTATGGATCAATTGATGGTGGCAAGACTGTGTCGGGAAATGAAAAGTTCCTCGAATTTGTAAGTAAAAGTATCACATTCTGTATTTTCTCAAATTAACGCCTATATGCTTTAAACAGACCTCTTATAAACACCACTTTCTTCAAGCAATTATTTTGTTTATCTCCCCTCTCTATTCAACGCTAATTATGCAGTAAACCTCCTTGTTTCATTCTTGTTTATATAGAGATACACTAGTTATTCGATTATCCGGCCTACTCGGGACACGAGATATTTAAAATGTGTGCGGATAATCCAAAATTCTGATCACATCAAAAACAGGCACACACTACTAACAGTAGTATTTTAAAATTATTTATCGAACAAAATGTTCTCAGTATACTAGAGTAATTGAGGTTTTAGAGTGATTTTGTGATCATTTCTGCGTGACATATTGATTTTCGAGTAACTTTTGCAGAGAATAATAGAATATTCGTACGCGTAATAGAAACGCGTTGCGCAGTACTCTTGTTGTAGTTTTAAAGCGAGGAAATATTCAGGTTAAAATAGTCGTTCACAAGACAGTAATTTGACATTAGTTGTGAATTTTGCTTTCTAGCACCACTGTAGAGCAAGGAATTTATACATCCGCAAGGAGTTGTATTTTGCATAGCGCAAGGAATTTATTTTTTTCACATCCGCGAGTCAAAAAATAACGCATGCGCGAAAAAGTTTTCCCACAATTGCCTGAATTACTTGAAGAAATTCTGTGAGTATAAAGACAGTGTCTTTACGTAATTGATTCAGTGTGTGAGTCGGAAGCTGGTGGGATATCCAAGCGTAAGCACATGGTCTGGGGGCCGGATAGTCCTTCCCCCTTGGCTGGCCGAAGATTCACGGGAGAATAGCGATTTCCTGTAACGGGAACCACCGTAAGATGCGACGCCTCAGCCACATTGTCTCGGCATTGTGGATGCAAGTGGGGAGCATTCATCTCCAGCACTGAGCAATGTTTTTGCTTTTCAAATTACATGTGGAAAGTAAGTAAGTTGGTTGACCACAGTTTGAGGCCACACAAAGACTCCTCTTTCGATAGCTGCTACTCGTGATTCTGAATGACTGATTTCCCTACTAATGCAGTCCTAATTTGTTTGTATTTTTAGCTGAAAAAGGCAAATGAAACTTTGAGGAGCAGACCACACAAGTAAGTGCTTAGGCAGATGAATAGATATTAATTGTAGAGATAGATGAATATTTTTATATCAATGCTCCCAACAATTTGAAAGTATGCCTACTAGTATTGCCTTCTAGTATGGTTTTCAAACAAAAGACAACTGATCTTGTTGGGTTTAGGAATCCCCTGCTCTTCCCCGTATTCTTCCGCTTGTTTACACTAGGTATATATTAGGTTCCTTTTCCCATTACCCTTGTTCTTGGATAGTCATCGTTGGAAAGCTTAGGCCGGTTAATCCGAATATGGTACCTTACATTCTCTCCATTTTTTCGGGAACCCTCCTTATCCCTACACAGAGTCCCAATTCCCCGTCATTTAACCAAGACTAACGCCAGAATGATAGTTGTAGCAGGGTGTCATTTGGTGGAATGGAAACTAACTGCCAGGTAATTCTACATTTTCCCTATGATTTCGCCCATATAAAATGGTCGACATCGTGATTCATTTTCGATAATTTTTTTCTAGAGTATTAAGTGAGAAAGGAGATGAAATTGAATTATGTTCATCCATGGAATGCAAAGGCATCATTGGTGCTGATGGTCGTCATTATGTTCTCGACTTATTTAGGACATTTCCCCCGGATACTAATTTTGTTAAAGGTATGGCGTTTAATTACTTTGACTGCTCAGAATTTACTTGCTGCTTTGAGAAAGTCTGTCGATTCCGGGGGGTTTTATAAATGACACCAAAACTGTTTGTCATTCGAACCAATATACCGATGTTGATGCAATACTGATAGGCCTAATGCGTTTGTGTCAAGGGTGTTGCGGAGGGGCTGACTGGAGTCATCTTTTGCCCTCATCAACAGTTTCAGAGTATCTTCTATTCCTGGACATCCAATCCAGTTGTAGCCACAGAATCTTCTTGTGGGGGACTAGTGTAGCCATCAATGATCACAGGCAAGAAGGGGGTTTAGATTACGAAAAGGTTTACTGTAAGGGTTTAAGGTTACGATTTTGGGTACAGCTTTAGTTTTGGGTTAGTGTTAGGGTGAGTGTTAGGGTTTTGGATAAAGCTTAAGTATTGGCATTAATTTGGTTGTGGTAGTATTGGAATGTTTTACATATGGTTTTTCATGTAAGGTCTAAGCTATCATTGCTTCTACATCCCAAACGTCCACTAATATGCATTCGTGCGTACCTCGCAGCGGAGCGTTTTTGAATCTTATATGTGAGCCTTGATACAGCAGTGATTTATCTATCGGAATTGATTCATAAATTACGTACCAGTGGATGGAACTTGGATTGTATGTCCTTAAAGTCCCCTTTCCAGGCAAAGGTTACGAAACGGGTTGCAGAAAAATAAAACTACCCTTTGATGAGGGATTTTTAATTTCTTTTTAGCTGCAAAAGAGGAAGGTTCCAAGAAGGAAGAAACGCCAGAGGAAAAGAAAGACAAGGAGGAATCAGAATCGAAAGATGATAACAAAGTTAATAAAGCAATCGAAGATAAAAAGATGATGTTTGAATTTCCACCTGAATATGCTCATGAACTTTGCACGTTGAGACAAAACATTGTTGATGCCTTCGTTGGGTAAGCAGATAGAATTTGACGAGATTTGAATATATTTTTCAGGGTGCTTTCTTTTGGGAACTTTCTGCGTCTTCTTTTTCTTGAGGCTTCCGAGAGATCGAAAGCCTGTTCCTTTAGAACTCTTTCATTCATTTTTTCATTATTTTCATTTTATATTGTTTAAACACGGTATCCCCGTCAGCCAAGGCTGCTTTTCAGGGGGCCGTGGAAAAAGTTTACAATATAAAATAACTACTTAAGTTTAATTAGAGTATAGATAAACAGGTATAGATAATTGTAAATCAAAAAGCACAATAAATTTTAATTAAAATTAAAGTCGGTGTTTGAAAGTATATAAAGAGGGTGCTTGCTTAACTTCAGGTTTTAGGCTGTTCCAAAGATGTGCACCTCGATATGAAAATGATTTCTGCCCATCAGCCGTCTTAAAAAGAGGGACACGTTAATCAATCTCTGAGTTTCTCAATTTAACGGTGTCCTACGAATAGAGAACTCACCAGACTTACAAGGCTCGATTCCAGAGCTGGAAAGATTTCGCAGACTTTGCAACGAAATTGATTACAAATCAACTTCTCTAGAGTCTTCCGTTTTTCAAGAAAGTGGGAGACCAAGTAATAAGACCCATTCTTTTGGGGTACAGACCACTGATTTTCTCCGGCTTTTATGTGAAACTTTGATCAAAGCATTTTCCTTTTTTCTACAGGTTTAGATACGTGTTGTTTCTAAAGCTGATCGCCTTGTATAGTCAGCAGTTACGAGCAGCAAAGGAAAAGAAAGAGGTTGGTGGAATTTAACCATTTCTTAATATTTGAAACATTTTGATATAGTTATTTGCTGTGCTCATAGAGATGCGTTGTTTGCTGGCCCTCAATTAAGCAACACTACTATTTTTTGTTGTCACTATCAAAACTACATTTTGACTTGATCATGCTAGCGAATCTATAATTACTACTGTTGTTGACAATCACTACTGTGGTGGTACTTTTTGCGTAATGGGTGGTAGTTTCTGCGTACTGTGGTGGTTAATCACTACTTGTGGTGGGTTATTATGCTTGTTGTGGTGGATTACTAAGCTCGTGTTGGTGGTAGTTTTTGCGTGGATAATCACTACCGTGGTGGGTTATAATGCTTGATGTGGTGGGTTACTATGCTTGTTGTGGTGGTTGTTTTTGCATACTGTGTTGGATAATCACTACTTGTGGTGGGTTATTGATGCGGTGACTTTGAAATTGATTTAGCTTGATTCATCACAGTTTTGATATCTTTGCAAAGGTATGGTTCTGCACCGAATAGTCATATATGTGAATTTGCCAGTGCTTAACATTTGATGTTCAGAGTATGTCTCTGGCTCTCCTTGATTTTAACTGCACATCTGGGTATCCTACCTGGAAATTTCATATAGCTGTCATCTTGAGTTAGTCTTTTGACTGGGCTCTACTGAGTCCATAACTGAAATTATTCTGGCTGGTGTCTTTGCTGTGTGTGACGGCTGAATCACTGTCCCTTTGGTGAAGATGAAGGCGAAATAGTGTATTTAGTGCTAGTCGCAAATCGAGACCCTGGCTGTGACGCTACCATTTCTGATGATCGAACATTGATCTCGATGAGCTTCTGACACCACCATGCAGCTGGCTTAGGCTACAACGCCACAGCACCTTCAAACGCCACAGCACCTTTATAGCAACAGGGTCCCTGATAGCAGTGGCTGTTGCCGCCCTTGGTTGAGGTAATAGGCTTTTCTCTCATCAACAAGCCGTTCTTGTCAGCATGTTAATTTTTCTTTGCTGCAATTTTATTTTCCTTTTACTGTCGTTATAGAAGGACGCAGCTGCAGAACAGAAAGCTATTGAATCAGAAGCAACCAAAAGTACCGAAGAATCCATTGATGTTACTGACAAAAAAGAACTTGATAAAGATAAAAAAGACGATAAGAATGAAATAATTTTAGAAACAAAATTACCCGATGAACTTGATATTATTAGCAATGAACTTGAAAATGAAGGGGAATCATTAAAAGAGGCGAAAAAATTAGAGGAAACAGGTCAGTATTTTTTATTTTTTCTGTGATTTTTTAATAGCTTTGAGCGTGCTTTTTGATCTACCACGGATCGCGTACTTATAGCACATAAATAGTTTGGTTATCCAAGAATTTTGGTGCCAGTGTGATACCGGGTATGTAGGTCTCATTTCCCAAAGATTATGAGATGGGACTAAACAGCATTTTTAAAGTATGCCTTCCGATGTTTCCGCTGTTTATCGCAATAGAATTCTTTGGAGATGGAAGCATCAATGTGTTGATGCAAAGTTACTGCATTTGTATGTTTCCTGTTTTCTGAAACTCTACTTTCCTTAGCTGTACAAAAATTATATGTTTTGCACTGAGGGATTTATCGTGACTTGTTTGATTTTAGATGAGTTAACAATGCAAGCTGTCAAAGCAGCGGCAACTACGGTGGGGTCACTCCAAGAAAAAGGTTAGTAGTGGTTCTAAACTCTGTGTCATTTACTTCAGCTTCAAAATGTTCTCAATCACTTTCTATTCTTGATGCTTCTGAAAGCATTGATTTGTGCTTCTTTGGCTAGATTTCATAATTCCCCTAGCAGTTACGTACATCGTACACAACTTTCACGTAGCCATGTTTCATTTCATTCGCAGAGTTTGATATCAGATTCAATCCTGACGTTTATGTGGCAGAAGTAAAGCATGCAGATAGTGAGGTAGTTATGATTCTAAACTTGATTAAAAGACTCACCAAAATTCTACCATTCTACAGTGTTATTTATAAGCCATTGTAACTTTTTGGGGACAGGACTTGATAAAAAATTATCTCTGCAACTGTTTAAAAGCGAAATGACAAACGAATTTCGGTTCTCACTTATAGTTATAGTTATGGTTTTCTTCCTTCAGGAAAAGAATCTTGAGAAGGACAAAGCTCTTGTCAAAGACGCGTCGAAATTTTTATCAGATACTGTTATTCCTAAGATGGTGGGTGAATTCTAATTTGATTTTGACTTAATCTTGTGAGAAAGCAGGGCTAGAAACGTTAACAGTAGAAACATCTTTGGACAAACTTAGAAGCTTTTTTCTTCTGACATTACTCAAAGTATAAACGTCAGAAACAGACTGAAACATTTGACTTAAATGGAATTTATATCCATTTGCGGATCGAAATGCAAACCAGAAAAGTGAAGCTGAATCCGTATTTTGTTTTCAACACTAATAAGCTTCTGGGATACAGTGAAAAGACCAGTGGAATTAATCAAAGAGTCTGACAAATTGCAAAACAAACTCTTTCTGTCTATAAGACACGGCCTTTTGGATTTGATGTAGATAGATTCCAAAACGCCTAAAATAAAATAAAGATCTTGCTCTGCAATTATTCGAAAACAATCCTTATTACTTGAAAGAAAAGTTATTAGTAAATATATTCTTTTTTAGATTGAAGACTTCATCACACTTTCTTTAGTTCCTCTGGATGGTGTGGCGTTAACTGAAGCAATGCATTCAAGGTGATTTTAATTTTCTATCGTTCCTGTTATATCTGTTGATTTGCAAGTTCGAAATTGAGAAACGTACAGGAATGAAAGTAGGAAGAATGTAGTGATATTTAGAATGAGTGGATTTAATATTTAGGATTAGGTTGAATGTAGCAAATCAAAAGAAGCAGGTCAGACATACAAAGTTTATTTAAGAGTATGTTTCCATCAATGTTAAAGGTATGTTTTCGACTGGCAAAAAGAAAATGTGTTACGATCATGATTCTTTCATTCTGAGAGGCTATTTTAATCTGTTTTAAGTAGAGATGCAAGCGAGGCACATTGGTACTGAATAAAGCTATCGTGCAGTGCTTGAGGCTCTGGCCAAATGATCAAACAGTTATCAAACATTCAATATTTTTCAAACATTTAGAATTTGCCAATCAAGCAATGTTTGAACGTTTGGGTACATCACGAAACATTGCTTGACAAGCATGAATTAGCAGACATCGTTGTGCAATGTTTTTAAAAAAGCTCTAAAACATGTTTGACAAGCAATGTTTTGCAACGTGGCGAAAGGGTTAAACATAGTGCTTGACAAGCAAATTTAAAATGTTTGAAGAACGATATTTGATTGCTTTGCAGGGCTTATTGCTGTGTATGCTTGGTTTATTAATCAAATTTTATTTTAATCTTCTTCAGAGGAATCAACATGAGATATCTTGGTAAAGTTGCCTTCCTCTGTTCGATTAGAAATGATTTGGAGCATATCTACGTAAGTTGAATTGTATCATAATATCAGATCTTTAATCAGTATTAGATTTTAATCAATATATACTCAGCTCTTGTGGCCAACAGTTGGTTTGACGAAACAGAGTGCTTCCTAATTCTCTTCTGTATGTTGAATGTTTCCTCTGTCATATAAATAAATGTTAGATTGTAATCAATATACTCTCTGCTCAGTTTTGGCCTAGAACAGTGATGTCTTATTCTCTTCTCTATGTTGAATGTATCCTGTGTCATTTATTAATCTAAGTGCAAGCCAATCCAATGGGTTTGACCTTTATTATGATCAGACATCAATTTCTGCTTGCTATATTAAATCGAATGCCTCTTCTCCCTTTGACCAGTCAAATGAAAAAGGGAATCATTACTCTCGATACACATTTATGATCTTTTCTATTTAGAAGCCTGCCAACTCTAATATCTTGGCATCGCATTGTGCTGCGACGGCTTTTGACGATGTACCTTAGCTTTGATGCTGATCTAATTTTTTCTTTCTCAGCGAATAGCAGTCACTGAAATGATCCTGAGGGCGGCAAAGAAGCAAATAAAGTCTTGCCTGCAAAGTGGTAATCATCTTATTAAAAAGAAATTATTTTCTTTGTTCAGGAGCTGATCCGTGTTTATTATTCAAGAGTGTGGCTTGCACGGGCAATTTTTAAAGGTTGGGCATAGAACATAGGATGACTATCCCATCCCCATCCCCCTACGTGGATCAACCCCTGGGTAATGATTTTTGGATGATGGTTTTTTGTAAATTTTTTTCTTGGACACCTATGACTTTATTTTTCTTCTTCCAGCAACACTACGAACATTGTCTGCCGCTGTTAGCCATTTCCTCAATTGTTTCTTGGTGAGCTGGTGTTTTTATTTTTGATTCATACCAATAGGGTATCTGACTTAAAGGACACTGTTTTTGGTAGCAAGGTATTTCTCTTGAAGGATAAATACTATCCAATTAAAGTGATTGACGGGAGGTCAGAATAGGTGTAAAAAAGGGGGGTTATAAGGCAACTGACAGTCTTTCTAGTCTACTGTACTGAATATTGATCATAAAAGTTTTACCTAAGTGGATATTTATTTTATCGTGTTTTTTCAGAGCTCATTCGCTACTCCACAGCCACATCTTCCACCCGAGGAGGTATGATTTTTTGTTTCAGATTTAAATCGTGAATCTCGCGTCTCTCAGATATTTCTCTGTGTTTCTATATTTTCACTAGTGCCTTGTCTCCTCGGATCTATTGCTGTCTAGCCAGTTTTTGGCTATGATTACAGTTACGATTTTTCAGAGGATAAATTGAATTCCTTGTTAATCACAGGTTTCATGAAATTTAATTGAAAGCTGTTTCATGCCTTGGAAACATTCGTCTTTACACTTAATTGATTATAATCCCCATCAACTTTATAGTTAGTTCAATATTGCGAAAATATGGAAACTTCTTGGAACATGCTGGAAAGCTTGTTTTGTCTGGTGCTCCTCAATGTGTAGGGTAAACGTCACGAAAAGGTCTAAACAACTAACTAAGGTGGAGCAAAAACCCAGATGTAGACTTCCCATTGTATTCGGTAAGCTGGTAGATAGATGTTCAAGACACCATTCCTTTCCAGTTTCATTATCTGATTGAGACATTTCGACCCACAATTCGGTATAAATTCCACCTTAGTTGCTTAGGCCTGTCTCTGACGTTTATACTTTAATGAGTGTCAGACGAAAGAGCTAAGTATGTTCCCCATGTCCAAGATGTTTCTGCTCTCTTCTCAATACTGAAGTTTTATAAAACTCAACGACATTTATTCAGCACGGTCTAATGATGAGGGCTTTTAATTTTCTAGAACCTGAAAAAGAAGAAGAATAAAAAGAAGGGAAAGAACTCCCAGTCTTCATCAAATAATCAAAGTATGCCAAAGCATTGATTGATTTTAATTCATCATCATTCTCCTTACTTCTCTAACATTTAGTATATTTATCCATTTATATCTGGTGAATGGCATTACCCAAGATTTGTTGCAATTTAGTTCCATGGTGTAGCCGAATGTCATGTTTTTCAGGCTTCAAATCTTTTCAGGATCATTTTCCACGTTCCCAGGTTCAATTCAGCTGCCCCTCCTTTTGAAGTCTGTAAAAATTCGTACCCAGGTTACTCTTTCTTGAATGTCAATCCGCAGCAGAAACAATTTAGAAAATGAGTTCCTGCAGACCAAAACATCTGAGGGTATTCTTTCTTTAATGTAAGCCTGAGGCAGAAACAATTCATAAAGTAATAGAGATTCTTCAATCAAATAGGGAACCTGTTCTGCAAACTTCACATTTTAATTTATTGGACTATGACCAAGAGGCGACGGCCCTGAGGTTCATGCTGTAGGTCCACGTCAGCTGTATAGCTTCCTGTGACCCTGACTTGCTAACATGTAAACTCGCTTGTTTTCGTGCTTGAAATATCTGTCTAGGAATGCAGGCTGTAAGGAAGCATAACCTGTTCAGCATTGAAGTCCAAATCTGAAAGACAACATGCTTGCTTGGTCGTTTATGCGTCATCTGAAATAGCCACTATTTTATTAAAAGATTTTGATGATCCGTGATTTTGATAATTTTAGTTGCTTGGATCACCTTGTCTCCATCATTGCTTTGGGAAGAAATCAAAAAAGAAATATTGGCGCATTTTGGCTTTAATTTAGAAGGGTAAGTATGACTCATTACATTTCTTCTAGGTTCCGCTTGAATAGGGCGTCTCTTTACCACTACAGCAGCTTGCCACAATGGATCTGTTAATGGCCCAGAATTTTGGGCCACCAATGAGAGAACAGCTATTTCTAAGCTTTATTCTCTTTGCTGCCCTCATTGGGTAATTTGAATTTTTTCATTCTAACACAACACAAGAAGAACTCAAGCGGCGGGTTTTTGGACTTTTCTAGGAATTACTTCTATGCCTTGCTGTGACTGTGTTTGATCCATGATGAACAGAAAATCATGGATCAAGTGTCGAATCAAGGCAAGCTAGCAAATTTATTTTTTGTCAATTTTCTTTTTATTTTGTAGCAAGGACATTGAATCCATCGAGGAAAGCTACAAAATCCAAAGAGTTTCATTATTGAGAGGAATTTGCAAAAATTCTGGTAAGTTTAAGAAGTAAGGTTTTCTATGCCAATACTACACCTCAATTATTCTTAGCCCTGCAATCCCAGATTTTTGACTTCAGTACTTTTCTATAAAACATTGGTTGTCAAGAGTTGGAAATTAGCAATGATTGACCGTTATACCAATGTCTAAGACTGAAACTCCTCATCTCTAAGATTCCAGTTTGTAAGATTCTATCCCTAAGGATGTTTGTACGATTCCATCCAGTGTTCATCAAACATTTGAAATTAACAATGTTTGACCGTTTACGAGGGCCTAAGACTGAAGCTCCTCATATCTAGGGATGTTTGTACGATTCCATCCAGTGTTTGTCAAACATTGTCAAACAGCAAACATTGAAAAACATTTGAAATATCCAATGTTTGACCGTTTGGTCAGGACCAAAGACTAGAGCAATAACATTGCTCAATTTGCGATTTTGTGTCTGTTATTAAAATTACAACCTCCATATCGCAGGATTACAATTGCATCTTCGTGAATATGATTTCCAGAGCAAAAAGCACGCAACTTTCACTGAGGAAGACATCCTGAATATTTTCCCAGTTGTGAAACACGTGGACCCAGCTGTAAGTACCTATAGAAATCCTTTTCTCTACACACAGTATGTGTACCAACAACTTGATGTTCAACTGAATTGATGTGTTTCATAAGACAAAACCATTCAGCTTTACGATGTATTTTAGACCCCGTTTACACGAAAAGAAAGATACGGTTCCAAACGATCTGCATCTTTCGGGTGTGATATGCATATGATTTCATCGCGTTTGCACGGAAACGGATCGGAAATGGATCCTAATGGATTCGCTTTTCTTGCGTACCCAAAGAGATACGGCCCGTTTCTGAAAAAGGAACTGATCCATGCGTGCTCGTGTAAACGTAAAAGATACCGTGACATTTTTGGAAACGTCGTGTAAACGGAGTCTGGAATTTGACTACTTGGCAATCAGCAAAATTAGGAAATTCTTGTTAAGTCGCTGTCGTTCCTCAGATCTTTGGCTGTCTAGCCAGTTTTTGGCCATGATGACAGTTCAGATTTTTAGAGGATAGATTAAATTCCTTGTTAATCACAGATTTCATGAAATTAAATTGAAAGCTGTTTCATGCCTTGGAAACATTCTTCACTTAAATTTCTTGATAATTTTTCATATCCTCTATGATAATAATGTTTGTACATGATTTTTAAATCCTCACCAAAAGGCTAGAACGCTAAAACGCATACCCCCTCAATGAGTAAATTGGAGTAAAGAGATAGCTACTTTCTTATCTGTGCAGGCAAATGACGGTAATGCCTTGTTTGAAGTTGCACAAGGACGATTGCAGGCCGGTAAGGGAATTCTGTTATCCTATTATCAAGAAATCTTTGACTTTTAGTCAACTGTAAGGCCCTGGCAAAACGATCAAACATTGTTCGTCAAATATCTGAAATTTGCTTGTCCAGACAAACGTTTGATCATTTGGCCACATCACAAAACATTCATCGTGAAACATTATTTACTTGATACAAGCAGATAGCTGAAGGAATTCTGTGTTTCAAGCTATGTTTTGTGACGTGGCTAAACAGCCAAACATTGTCAAGGCTCTTGCAAAACGATCAAACATTGTTTGTCAAACATTTGATATTTGCTTTTCAAATAATTTTTTCTAGCTTTTCTGCTTACGGCAAGCAGAAAATGTTTCTGCAGTTTTTCCAAAACATTGCCAAGCAAGTTCTACTTGTCAAGCAATGTTTTGCGACACGAGAAAACAGTCGCATATTTTTTGTAAAACAAATCTCAAGTCATTGACCAACAATCTTTGATCTTTGGGCCACGGCCTAATACATTTTCCAGTGATAGCGAACAGAAGTCCCTTGCCCTACTTTATTTGACGTACTTCCTTATAGGTATGTTCAGTGAAGCTCATGATCTGATGCTTGAATCTCTGAATATTTTCAACCAAGTATATGGACCTCTTCACTCAGATATTGTCATCTGCTACAGGTTGGATCTTGTTGTTCTTTCATTTGAGCGCCATAGTGTGTTTTTTCAAATGATCATGGATTCTTTAGTTGATAACCCCAACATCAGCACAGCAATTCAAGGGAGGGTAACTTTTCACTGTTAGACTCACTACAAAAGTCGTGGATTCGCTCCCAGGCCCCACGCAACGCGGCCCGCTCATACGCTTTATAGTTTGAGCTGCCGCCATTAACAACAGCAACACCTTTTTTTTTATTTTACATTTTTTGAATGAATTGAATTGAGGTGAAGGCAGCGAAAGCTACGACTCATGTAGTAAGTCTAGGTCACTGTCAGGATGTAAATATGAAAAAAATTACTATACATTGAGTCGAGAAAAGAACATTTAAAGGAGGGTCACCTTTTCATCAAATGCTGGTTTTCAAGGGGCCTTTATCGTGTTTCTTACTGAAAATTTCTTGCAAGTGAGATTACAAGCTTTTTATAAGAAAATGGTTAATAAGAATGAGTGATCAACCTCCTCAAATTTTAAGCAAGTCCAATACTGGATTTGGGAATTTTTCATACGTACTCATTTTATTTTCTTTTTTTCATACATATATGTATATCTGCGATCTTGTGTCGTGTTCCAGTAAGGTGTAGCTATGCCTGCCCATGCCTGTGTTGAATTTGTGAAATTTTGATCATGCGCAGAAATACTGTATTCCAGAATTTTCCATAAGAAAGTCACAAGAAGGTTTTGGTACTGAAAACATGAAATATCTAAAATAAAGTTTCAATACTGGCCTAGAAAGGCTTTTTTATAAAAAGAAACATGCAAGTCACTCACAGCTCAGATTTTGTGTAGTCATTCCTCATGATAAAGGTGCTGTTGAGCCAGTTTTTGGCTGTGAAAACAGAACTAGTTATTTTTGAGGATAGAACAATTCCTTGTTAATCACAACTTTCATAAAAGTGTTAATTGAAAGTTGTTTCATGCCTTGGATACATCTTGTTTGGCTTTTCTACGTTTCAACATTATTAAAGCTCTCTTGGTTCAGCTTTCTTTATTAACCATTATGTTCTTTGGTAGGTGTTTTCCTAGTAATTCTAGTAAACTTATTTATTTGTGATGATTCTAAGTGTTTCTTTTTCTTATATAGAACTGTTGCAAGGTTGTACTACATTGCAGACGACGTAGTACAGGTATGACTAAATTTCTGGTTTTTGTGATTGCTGTTATATCTAAAGCTGTGGCTAAACTAGGAGGCATGACGGACACGACAATGTATTTGGCGTGTCTCCCAGGGTGGCTAAACATGCGAGTGACATTCGAGCAACATGTCTCCTGAAATCGCGGAGAGATTTCTGTGGTCTCCCAGAAGCATTTGCCTACTCTCGCTACAAATTTTGTCGAGCACTAAAAAGTTTTCAAGGCTCGCTAAACTGAGAGACATCGGGGGGACATGTCATCCCTCCTAGTTAAGCCAGGCCTTTATATGTAGGAACTTTCAAAGCGGATGGCTAAGGAGCTAATTTAAAATCGTTGAGGCCATTGATTTACTGTGTACGTCCCAGCCACTTCCCAGCTTTCTCCCCGACGCAAATGAAGGTGCTGTGGCATCGTAGTGTAATCCAGTTGACTCGTGGTGTCAGAAGCTCAGTGTGGTCAGGGTTCGAGCCAAGCCACGGTAGCGTCACAGCCAGGGTCGAGGTCTCGATTAGTTAACCTACTACTGAGATCCTAGCGACTGGCGCTTAAACACCATATCACCTTCAAATAGGCTGCCGCGAGAGCCAACAGTTGAGACTTTGCTTTACAAGCAACGTTTGATCATTTGGCCACGTCGCAAAACATTGCTTGATGTCTCTATACCAATGTTAAGTCTAACACACTGATTTTTCAATTGTTTTTAGGCAGTTTCATACCAGAAGAAGGCCGTGATAGTATGTGAAAGAATACTTGGAATTGATCATCCAGAAACCATCATGTCATATGTAAGTATGTGGTTAATATTCTAAGGAAAGAGAAAAATATTGGACCTTTCTTATGATTTATTTCCATTTTTGAATGCCAAATTACATATACATGTTTCTGTAGGTACATTTGGCTTTATACTGCTACAGTGCTGGTCTTGTATCTGCATCTCTGAAATTGATGTACAGAGCGAGATATTTAGCTGTCATGGTATATGGAGAAGGACACCCAGATCTTGCCACGTTTGATGTGAGTTATCTTCATCTTGTTTAATTTTCTGATTTAAGATCAGCTACAAGTAACACTACTTTTATTATGCATGTATATAAAATTGTATTAATGGCTATGGTAATGGGTAATGCTAATAATAATTGTAATGGTAATGGTAATAGGTAAAATAGGTAACTGTAATGATGT
The DNA here is from genome assembly GCA_014526335.1 of Chrysaora quinquecirrha. Classification (NCBI taxonomy): domain Eukaryota; kingdom Metazoa; phylum Cnidaria; class Scyphozoa; order Semaeostomeae; family Pelagiidae; genus Chrysaora; species Chrysaora quinquecirrha. The sequence goes on from JACTAT010000040.1 coordinate 7,031,148, forward strand.
TGGTTATGGTAATGGTAATGGTTATAATAATTGTAATGGTTATGATAATTGTAATGGTGATAGTTGTGGTTATGGTAATGACAATGATAATGATAATGGAAATGGTAAAAGTTGCGGTAATGGTTATAGTAATGGTTATGGTAATAGGTGATGTTAATCATGGTAATAGGTAATGGTAAAAGTATTGGTTATGGTAATGGTAATGGTAACGGTTATGATAATGGTAATAGTTGTGGTAATGGTAATGGTAATGGTAATGTCAATGGTAGTGGCAGTGGTAATGGTTGTGGTAATATTAATAGTAATGATAATGGAAACAGTTTTGGTCATGGTAATGGTAATGGTAACGGTTATGATTATGGTAACGGTAATACTTGTGGTTACGGTAACCTCTTCCAAACATAATGGTAAAGCTCTTTCCTTAGAATATTAACCACAAACTTACATATGATAGACTGATTACATTCCTCCCACTCTTTCGGAAACAGCTCATAACAACTACAACAACATAATCGCTGTTTCCTCAGAGTGGGACTCATAATCTAAAAGTCAAAAAGTCGGCCTGATATGCCAACTTTCTGGCATATCCAATCAGAATGCAGAACAGCCCGAATCTACAGCAGTGATTGGCTTATCTATTACTCCCACCTTTTCCATCTCTAGTTTCCCCAATGGCCGCCAAGCTTCGAGCAGCTTCGCCACAGCTTTTTCGGGGCAGAAAAGACAACCTTCCACCTGTATATACATAATCCCCATACTAATAGTTAATAAAAACGTTCGTTTTAGTACTAATGATTTCGTTTTAATTTTGAGAGCAAAAGTACGAATTTAGAGACGTTTTAGGGTCGGCTGTCAAGTCAAATTTTAGGCCGCTCGGATGACATAGCTTTCTCGCGTGCGAAAAGAGGAATTAATGAACTTGGATGCATTTTGGGCTCAAATGAAGTTAGGAGAAGCATTTTTCTCTGTACAACTAAATTTTTTTGCATGTTGCAAACCGAAAAATACAGATTTGGGCAAGTTTTAGGGTCAGTAGTCGGGAAATTTTGTTAGGCCATCCTTCACACCAGAACGAGGTTCGTGAAAATTAGGCCGACTTTTGACTGTTTGTTTATGAGTCGTAGTTGGAGCGGGGTGGTGGGGTGTGGAGGAGCGTAGACTACGACGAATGTAATAAGTCTACTGTTAGAAGGGTTTTTCTGCCGCTTATCCCAATTTGTTTCTGTAGTCGATGTTTGAATTAGTGCATTCATTTTGCAGTTTGGCGAAGATGATACCAGAACGAAAGAAAGCTCAGCATATCTAAAACAAACAACCCACAACGCAGTAAAGATTCAAAAAACTGTATGTAACGAACTCATTGTCTCTCCAAATACTTAGCAATTTCTTTTTTTTTTTGAGTTTGAATGTTTGATTTTGTTTGAGGTATTACTGTGACTTCATTTTCCCTGTAGATTAATGAAATATCTGGTAAAGGTGCAGGAAGGCAGGTTACACCTCCAAAAGAATCTGTTCCAAAGGTGAGTAGTTTGTGCAAGTTATGCGATATAGGGTAGTAGGTAAAACTACGAAAAAACCTCTTGCTGGATTGATAAATGACGAAGCTAGATGCTTTGTTTTATTATGAATAACTTTCGATATTGCTAGGTTAGTTTTGCCTTGCCTTGGCTTTCTTGGTTGTACTTGTTGGTTTGGTTCCCTACTTTGGCTTTACTTGGCTTATCTTGACTTGAATTTAGTTGCCTCTCGACTTGTCTTGACATGACTCTGCTTCGCTTTGATTTTATTGTCTTAAGCTAGGTTAGGCTTTGCTTGGTTTGGCCTGGCTTGGCTTTGTTTGGCTTGGCTTCCATGCCAAGCCTGACTTCAATTTTGGCTGGGTTTTCCTGTTTGGCTTGTCTTTTCTTGGGTTGGCTCAACTTGACTTAGTTAGCTTGACTTGAGTTGACTTACCTCTCGACATGCCTCGACATGACTATGCTTGGCTTGGCTTTGCTTTACTTGGCTGGACTTGACTTGACTTGACTTGGATTGGCTTGGCCTGGCTGATTTGGCTTGATTTTGCTTGGCTTGAGCTAACATGGCCTGGCTTGGCTTGGCTTAGCTTGGCTTGGCTTGGCTTAGCTTGGCTTGGCTAGGCTTGGCTTGACCTGGCTTGACTTGAATTGACTTTGATTCGCTTGGCTTGGCTTGGCGTAGCTTGGCTTGGCTTGACCAGACTTGGCTTGGCTTGAGTTGGCTTGGCTTAAATTGTCTAAGCTTGACTTGCTTCTCTTAACTTGGCGATTTTTAACTTGATATTTTGCTTAGCTTGCATTCTCAATTTTTTTAGGTTTCTGATGAGCATTACGATAAACAGATATTAGGAGTTATCAACAAGATTGGTACTAAGCCAGAATCAACTGCAGTTCCGTAAGTATGGTTATGATTTTATATTCTCCTGTGATATTTTGCCTGCAAACTGCATTGATCACATCTAGCCGGATATTTTACTTCAAACCTTCAAGAACTCGTTGTGCCTATTGACATTTTCATGATCTTAATTGAATTCAAACTTTTCTGTAGAAAATACGTTCCCCAAGCGATTTCTTGTTCTCCCATATGTTTTTCAAGAATGGGTAGTGTATACTATAAAAACGTCCTCCACTCTCTACTCTGTAGTTTATGCATGTATAATTCAGAACTTTAAACTATTGTCGTCCAGTTCATTGAATGTACCTTTGGACCTTTGATGTTTGTGTCAGATCATCATTCTTACGTATCTTTCTAAAATTCTTCTTAACTTTGTTTCCTTCAGTGTGAAGTCAAGAAAATCCTAATGGAAGACGAAAAGTAGAATCTGGAAACCGTGCGTGTCTTTATATAGTTTTTCGAATCGTGTGTTTTCATTGGACAGTTGGTGAACTGTTGTTTTCACATGCGTGCTTTAGATGAATGTTGATAGAAAATATATTTTCAAAATTGTTAAGTGAATTTGGCGTATCTGTTTATCAAATAGTTCTTCGTGTTTTGCCCATTAAATTGTTGCAAAGTTAGCGTTTGCATTTCGAGACAGTGCTTAGGAATTTTCATTTCTCAAGGCCATCGGACTAAGGTAGAAATGTGCTATTCAGACATCACTGTAAGTTGCTTTTCCAAACAATAAAAACTCGCAAGTATTAAAAGTCGTGTACACGGTGAGTGAGGTTGCAGTAACACGATTTAAATGAGAAATTACTTTGTATCGTGGTATTTTGACACGCTGCAACACGATACTATACACGCTGTCCCTACATCACGTTCTATTAATTGAGAAGCGAGGTAACTGGTTTATTGTGTATATGCTTAGTTTAATTCATTTTTAAACAGTAATTCTCGGAAGTCGCTAACTTATTGTGTATGCCAATAATTTCAAACGTTGACATCGTGTACAGACCGAATTTCATTTCTTTCACTTGGCACCGATTAGGAATTACAAATTTATCGTGCACACGGCTAAATTCATAAATATATCACAGAATTACACCTATATGGTAGAGGAATTCGAATATGAATTGTGTTATGCTCCAGCAAAACTATCAAACATTGTTTGTCAAACATTTGAAGCTGCTGGTCAAACAATGTTTGACCGGTGGGGTGGCCAACATCACAATAAAAATGCTTTTGAAGTTGAGCGAATCCTGCTTGTCAAACAATGATAATGTTTTGTGACGTGGCCAAACGGTCAAACATTACTTGCAAAGCAAATCTTAAATGTTTCACAATGTTTGATTGCCAAGATCTGAGCACGCTTAAAACTTGGCGTGCATAGGACGATATCCTGCGTTTCTCTCTTTTAATCTTGAACTCTGAAAATTAGTATCTACGTTATAACTAATTTTGCTTATAATAATTTTTGTATATTTTTACAGATTACCATAGTATCGCATATGAAAATGTAGCCATACTTATGTACTTTTCTTCATGCACTATAATGTGAAAATTTGCTATCATTCAAAATTTCAATCGCCTTGCTTGTTATAGTCATTTAGTTAACAAACTTTCCACGAGTTAAAAAACTAAAGTTTTTCTCTCAATTCGAATTATTTTTTCTCGAGTAATGATTTACAAAATGAGAATTTTTAGAAATTTCTTGTCAGTTTGAAGTACACTGTGTTCTGTATGAATTTATGATGATAATATTAAGAAATTTCATCGAAGAAAATCGTGTTTCTTTTCAATGCATTCTGTGATTCTTTTGACTGAAACGAAGTCAAGCTCTGACGATTTTAGGCCCTAACCAAACGATAAAACATTGTTCGTGAAACATTTGAAATTTGCAACAATGTTTGACCGTTCGACCACGTGACGAAACATTGCTTGACAATGATTATTAGTTTTAAAAACGATCAAACATTGTTTGTCAGACATTTGGGGTTTGCTTGGGGTCAGACATTTAGTTTCAAACGATCAAACATTGTCAGACATTTGCGGTTTGCTTGACAAGCAGAATGTTTGAGCATTTGGCTACATTACAAAACATTGCTCTTGAAACATTAACTTAATACGAGCAGATAGCTGAAGGGATTCCGCGTTTCAAGCAATGTTTTGGGACGTGGTTAAACGGCCAAGCATTGTCAAGGCGCTGGCCAAACGATCAAACATTGGTTGCCAAACATTTGAAATTAGCTTTTCAAATGCTTTTTTGACCGTTTGGTCGTCAAAATGACATGTGCGCCATCAGTTGTCAAAATATTGTAAAACGGTAAGTAGGGACCGAAATTTGTGAAGCAGAGGCCCTTTCAGCCAAACGATCAAACATTGTTAACACAAAAACGTTTGGAACCAGCCTGTCAAACAAAATTTTTGGCCAGATAAACGACACAAAACATTGCTGGTCAAACATGTTTTGTTGTTTTCGTTATTTTTCAAAAACATTGAGCGAATTTTGCTTATCAAGCAATGTTTTGTGACGCGGTCAAACGGTTAAACATTTCTTGCTAAAAATATCTCAGATGTTCGACCAACAATGCTGCGAACGTGACGCGGATGACGCCGGTTGACGCTCTCCTGCTTGCACCAAACACGAAAGGCTGTGATAAAATACCAAACAACAGCAACATGGAGGAAAAAGCTCCCGGTGGACAATAAACGTAATTCGCATTCTCCCGCTTCACATTTCTTTAGTGAGTTGTTCGGTTTGTTAAAGAAATTAACAACAAAAAAGCAAAAATTGTTTGTAATTTCTTTGAATGGTTTATTGTTGATTGTTTATGAATAAATTGGCGGCAATTTTGGTGAATAAATTATCATAATTAAGCTTTGATAGTATTTTGCTGGATGAAGTGACTTGCACTGCTTGAATGGAATGGAGGTGTCCTTGCCTGTTTACTTTTGATCTACGGCAGAATTGAAGTGGTTAAGAAATCAGAAAGCTTATTGTTGGAAGAAAAGGAGAAACATTAATTAAATCAGGTAACATTACAGTTTGTTCTTTGTAATATTCAGCTTTTCTTTTACAGTGATTTCGATTAGGACGAGAAGAGGGCTTCGGTCTTGTTGTCTCGTCATGGGAACTCTGGACGTCCCTTCGAAACGAAAATGTTTCTGCATAACACGTTATGTTTATTGGCGGCCGAGCGCGCCTAAAAATGGAGAAAATTTGTAAAAAAATATAAATAAATATCTCCCAGTTTCTTTAGGTTGTCATTTATGGCCCAGAAACCCCGAAAATCTTTTCTTTGAACTCCCTCCAGTTTTAGTTTAGGCCCTCTTGATGATAGCATATGGCCAAGACAAATAAGTTTATAACCCTGCTTACCTCCCCGAACACGCATGGGTTTTTTGGAGTTTTGCTTCTATAGAAGCCGGTTTTTATATTGAAGTCTCTGCATATTGAAGTGGAATGATTGAAAGAGAGTTCTAAAACAGAGGCAACATTTTATTCCCACGAATTTGGAGACAGGAAGTGCTCCAGCATGATGAAACAACATCCCATGTCACAAAGTAAATTAACAAGACCATGTGAAAATTTGAAATTGTGGTTTAGCCGAGAAATTTTTCACATATTTTTGTTTTTTTTTCTGTACTTTTTGCACCAAAGGGTTCAAAATATTTTTGGCAAAGGAAGAATTATTTTGACATGTTAAAAAGAAAGTGATCAGATAATTTGGGGGAGGGGTAGTGAATGATAAAATAATGCTAGCTTTCCTTCTGAAATTTAAACTTTGCAAGTGAACATAAATAGCAATGATGAAAATGAATGAATTACAAAAAAATATTGTATGGATATTGTTTAGGTTTGAAAACATTGAAAGCTATTTTGAGAGACACATAAATGATCATTATCAAATTTTTAAAAAGTTCCACTAAAGTTATTAGGAAACTGCTTGCTTTCTTGTGCAGTGTATGAATATCACTCAAGCCGCCTTCAAATGACAAAAATGCTAAATCTCAGTCAAAAGCTTGGATATCTTCAGTATTTTGGCCTTAATTGAAAACAGTAACCACATCCTTTGTTTAAATCATTAAGAAATCCTAGCTTCCCTGGCTTGCTTGCTGTCAAAACATGTACTTTCAACCTTTTAAAAACATCAAGACATTGAATAAGTTCTTTGGAAGCTAGTTGTTTACATTTTTCTTCCAAAACCCTGGAAACAAGGCTTTCAATGGTCTAAAGAATTGAAAAATTTTTCAATTTCTTATCTTAGATCTTATCACTTATTTATTGACAAAACTACAAATATCTAAAATAGATTAGCATTTTTCTTAGAACAATAGTTTGATTGTTGTGAATTAGAGTCCTGATGAATGAACATCTGGATTAAAATAAACTGATTCCAAATCAAATTTGGGTTGCAGACTTGATAAAGCAAAAATCTTCAAATTTTTGTTCATGACTGATTAGGACAATGGTGTACTCTTCAGACATAATGGCCTTAAAAATTGAAATGATTTGAAAGTAGAATATCTTTCCTATCAAAGGGCTAGTGACAACAATTCCTACATTTTGGAAGGGGCTGGGGCAAACCCCTATTTCTTACCAATTTCTCATTTTTCAGTTGTGCCAGACTCTGAGAGGTCTTTGCTAAAGAACTAGTTGCATTAAGGTTCTAGTGAGTTAAACTTCAAAATGGTCCCCAGATAGGTTATTTTCTATTGGACACACTCAAATGGGGTGTTTCCCCTTGTACTCTTTTACCCTGTAAGCAGGAAGCAAAACTCTTAAAATTAAGGCAGAAAAAAGAGTACATATTTTAATGAATTTAGCAATTTTCATATTTTCATAAAGGTTATTGGGGCTAATAGCCCCTTACTTGCCCCCCAATTATTCATCCTTAGGCAAATACTATTTTCTTTAGGTAGCGTAGGAGGCTATTCAAAAGCCAGATGTTGTTGAAATTATTCTCCACCAAGCCCTGAAATTCCCAGTTTTTAACTTTCCCCATAATTCCTTTGAAATCATATTCTGCAATGTTACATCAAAGAATGCTAAGGCTTAAACAGTAGCAAGCAGAAATGCCCATCTTAGTTTTTGATTGACTGCTTTGTTTTAGTTGAAATTGTTCTTAATGACTGACAATTAACTATTTTATCTTATACACTGATGTTATCAATTGATTCTTAATTCATCAAACCCTCAGCTATTGCTTCTATCTCCAACAGGTCACAAGAATCATATTCAGTAATTCTTTTCAATTTTTGAATACATTCGATTGTCCGTAGAAGTATCTTTTAAATTTTTAAAAATTTCTTGTTTTAAATTTTTAATGATGGACAATTTATTTTATTTTAGTTTGGTGCTTTTTTCATCATCATAGCATGTACTTGATACAAGGTTAGTCTTTCTGTTCCATTCTTGTTGGGTTACACGTTTTTTTTTATAAGAAACCTAGCTCGGGGCCTAGTTCTAAAAGTTTCTTAATTTTTGGCCCAATTTTAGTTCTAAAAGTTTCTTAACAGTTTCTTAATTAATGCAAATAAATTGCAGTAAAACAATAAAAAACGTGAATATAGTAAGCAAATTATTAATATTATTGTATTACGAAGAATTAGCCATGCTGGTGCGAAAAATTGCACGGAAATGCTTGAGAATTGATTACTACGTCCACAAATGTGAAATTAGCATGTTGGAGAACTGACACAAAAATTTCTTAAGTTTCTTAACTCCATCCTCCTAGTTCTAAAAGTTTCTTAACTTTTGGGGTGTCTAGTTCTAGGTTTCTTATAAACCGGTTTCTTATAGAAAAATTACGTGTACTGTGGTTACTGCATTGGAAATTTGCAGTGGCCTTAATTTATTACCATACGGGGCTGCCCCCTTTTTGAGGAGTGAAATGTGGCCATTTTCAAGAGTTCCATTTGGTTTTTTCATTTTTTTACCATCATCATGATCATGATCATCATCTTCATCATCATGATCATCATCAGCATCAGCATCATGATTTTCATCAATGTCATCCACATCACGATTGTTATTTTTCTCATCATCATTGTAATTATCACCATTATCATCATTATAATCATCATGATCGTGATTATCACCATTATCGTCATTATCATCATCATTATCATCATCATTATCATCATCATTATCATCATCATCATCATCATTATCATCATTATAAACCTTATATATTGTCAGCTTTAAAATAGTAGTATGGCATATCAACATCATCATTATAATAATTAAAATCATCATCATCATCATTTATTTTTGTCATTATCCTTGTCATCATCATCATCATCATCATCAAAATCATCACTATCAATAATTGCCATCATCATCATAATGATCATTAACATTGTCATCATCACCATCATCATAATCACCAATCATGATTATAAAGATCATCATCATCACATCACCACCATCATCAGAAATTTGGCTTAAAAAATAGCGCACAATTCCACTAGCTTTTTTGTGCTTTCTTTTCCATTTTAATCTATAAATAGCTTATATATACAAACAAAAACATCAGCAAAACATTCTTTCAAAAAACGAAGAAAATTGCTTTGTTTTGGTTAATTAAAAACATAAAAGCTCCGTTGGCCTTTTTTGCCTGACACCTGGTAAAGTTGTTGACATCAACACAATTTTCTTATTCTTATCTTTACAATAATTCAATTCTTTTGGCAAACAGTTAGCAATCGAGAAATATTTCTGATAAATCCGAAATAGTTTTGGAAACGAAAAACAACACTCCCAAAATACTTGATAATACACGTGTAATTCTTTATTTTTTTCAATCAGCTGCAAATAGTTTAAACAAACTTTGCTTTAAATCAATACCGCATGGAAAGAATAATAACATTGCACTGCTTTTTGTGTTCGTTGCCGGGCTTTAAACAGATTCTTATTATGTTTGCGAAGGTTGAGGTGAAATGGTGCTTTTAGCGCCAGTCGCTAGATCTTAGTGGGTTCGTTAACTTATCGAGACCTCGACCTTGGCTTTGGCGCTATCGTAGCTGGGTCCCAAACCCCGACCTTGCTGAGCTTCTGACCGAGGGGCAATTCACTCCTCGAAAATCTCGTACACCTTTGCTGGAAGTCCTACTGGTTTTCTCAGAAATCCCTTGAAAGTCCTTTTGTTTTAATGGAAATCTCGTACGCCTTTTTGCAGAGTGAAATGCCCCTCGCTTCTGACACCATGAGCCAACTGAATTAGGCCAACGACGCCACAACACCTTCAATGTTCGAGATCCTGAACGCTTAAAGCTAGAAACCTGCCAAAAGTCTTTGCAAAACCGCCGTAATGTTCCTAATCATCACTCATCTTCCCTCTCTTGCATGCTGGAAATCACAGGAAATCAACCCCCCTCGGGGTGGAGGTTTCATCTGCTATACTCGACTGCCTATGCCTACCATACTATACTTACTCATAAAAACCTTTTAGGCTATACTTGCATCGTGGCCGGGGACGAGCCAAATCTTAAAAGGAAATTAAACAGCAAGAACGTGTATGGTTACCTATAGCGTTCTTCCGAAATCTTAAAACTAAAAAGGATATGTTCTAGAGGCAGCAAGTGCAGATACCAGAAATGAACATTTCGTACCCCCCTCCCCGCTCTCTCTCTCTCTCTCTCTTTCTCTCTTTCCATCGACTGAAATAGCCTTTGGTGTAGCAAAGTCTAGATCACGTTTATTCATAACAAAAACTCATAAGACGTCCACATGAGGTCTGTCTTGCTTGCCTGCATGCAGCCCAAAACATTCCTTTTGAAGCTGCATGTAGGCTATGCCTTCCATTATAGAAACTCCCGGTGATACATTTACAAACGACTCTTCAAAAACACCAGTAATCTTATATTTTGATCGAAATTTGTTTTTGTTGAGACACACTATGCATCTTAATATAGAACATACAGAAAACACTCCCAACCTCGCGGCCTAATCCCTCATACGATAGGTGATTTGAATTGCGCTTGATGTTTAATTGAAACGAGGCCTAACTTGATTGAATGATGGATGACATTGAACAATGGAGCACCTGACTCTACAGACATTTCCACCGAAAAGCAGGTCCTGTGCTCATGTTTTTTTAAAATCTCAAGCCAGTTTTGTTTATCCAAAAAGTTTGATACACTGCAGTGTGTATTGTGTTCTGCATTTTCAGTCGTTAGTGTGATTGACTCTGAGTCACTTTGCAAATCGCAGATTCGTATTGCTTAGAAGTGAGGAGTTGCGCTTTCGTTTTACACCGAGAACCAGGTATATTCTTCGATCCTCTCTGATACAAATTGTTTAATTTTTTAATTATAAAAACGAAGCCTTATCATAATTTTTATTCTTTGCAATTAGTAGATTGGCTAACATTCTGCATGCAGTACTTTAACGGCTTCGATACCTTTTTACCATTCGATACCATTTTTACCATTTACTAGGCATCGGGTATTGGCTGTATCTGCATTTGTGTTTGCGAGTGCAGTGTCTTGATTTCGGGGATGACTGTTTAGGTTTTTGCTCATTTTTTCGCATTTTGCATGGTGAATTGGTGCTTCGAGTTAGAAAACCTTGGGTATTTCTAATCTCAGGAATTCTTGCTGCAGGATTTCATCTTCAAACTCTCTCCGATCTTGACAAGATTTGTGTCTAGCTTGGGTCTAGCTGTTGCGCAATACCACAAAACCTCCACAAAAGAGGCATTAATGTCAAAGCTTCAGCCCAAAAATTGCAGAAAATATTTTGAAACCTGCCTTCAGCGTCCTCCTTTTTAAGCTATAATGGAGGATTTTGCTTTTATGCATTAAGTAAAATTCAAGACGATTAAGTCTCGGAGGTCCCCATCAAAACATGCAGCCTCAGTTGAACTTTTTTGGCCAGTTAAAAGCCGATTTTTGCCTGGTTTGCTAACGGCGAATGGTCATCGGGCCGAACATAGTCGGGATTGTTTACACAAGGATTGTTTACGTTACATAAAGCAACTTCCATCCTCAGCCACAGGGTAAATACCCAATGTATATCTGGAGAATTCGTGCTAGACTAAATCACAGTGCGCAAGCAGTTTGCATCAAACGCTTCGAACTGTATTCGGCGCTCTCTGCCTCAAACCGTAAAGGCATTATGCCATTGCAAGTGGGCCTTCTAAATAAAGAACAGTTCATCTATAAAATGCGGAAAATCATTTTAATTGATGGGTTGAAACATGACAGACATTAATCTAGAGTGGTTCGACCCTCGCCTTAGTCTAATGCCTTAGAACTGCACTCTATACTAATATTGCTTGCTGTTGCTTGCTAATGGCAATACCCGGTCATACCTAACTCTCTCCGCCCTCGTATCAGCTATCCAAATATCAATATTTATTGTTTTTGAATCTGCATTCATAAACTGTATGATTTAATGTATGATTTTTTATATTTTTCAGCATGACATGATTGTGTGAGGCAGTCATTATTTACTCATGAGTCAACATTTTCAATCGAATTCATCTTCTGAATCTTCGCCAAGCACAGGTCAGTGAGTTTTTATGGGTTTATTTCTGCTGACTTTCATTCATTAATACATGGAGACACGACCAGACATATATAAAATAGCAGATAGAAGCACAGCCCAACAGTAGACCTGTACACTAGTTCTGTGTATTTCCTAGGGCTCTCATTTTGCGTATTTTCCCGTATTTGTTGCTTAAACTGATATATCCTCTTAATGCTCTCTGTACCCTTCTTGTGGCTTTGGTTGGTTGATCAGGTTGCGTCCCTGTCCTTCAAGCTTTTCTTTTCTTAATCTCATCGATTGTTGCTTTCGAGTTACTGTCTAAAGCGCTGTCTAAAGTACTAATAACACTATATAGTGTATAGTCCTATAGGGCTTTAGGGCTAGGTCCTCTGTCTTGGTGTTATTCCCTCATGCCAGCCTTTTTATTAAGAGCCCGAAGGTGCTGTGGCGTCGTGGTGCATTCATGGAAACTTGTGGTCTCAAGAGCTAGTGAAGTTTGGTTTAAAGTACTAATAATATTCTGTAATGCATAGTCCTATAGGGCTTTAGGGCTAGGTCCTCTGTCTTTGTGTTATTCCCTCATGCCAGCCTTTTTATTAAGAGCCCGAAGGTGCTGTGGCGTCCTGGTGTATTCATGGAGACTTGTGGTCTCAAGAGCTAGTGAAGTTTGGTTTTGAGCTCCATGAACTGTAGTGTCAAAGCCAGGGTCAAAGTTTCGTTAGTTCATCTACTTCTGATATCCTTGTGACTAGTGGTTAAAACACCATTCATCTTTCATCTTCACCTTATTGCCCTTGTTCAGCAATTGTTCTTAATTTACTATAATCTGAAAAAACTTAAAAAAACTATGTTGGCAGGAGCTATACTCTATACTAATTGTGCTACATGTTTAAACCGGCGATGAAAATGAAACTCACGATCGAATTTATCGTACTATTAGGGTGAAAATCAAAGAAAGATAAATCGATCTAACAACCCTCTTAGGATACAGGAAACCAAGAAGGACCCCCCCTAGGGGTTTCTCTATGTTATATAACTCAATCTGTGTGCTCCAGCCAATCTTCTTTAGCAACTCGCAATATAAGATTAGCTGCCCCTCCACTCCTCCCCCAGCGACGTTCTCAATACCCTTGTCCTTTCAAACAGCGAAGCCTCCTTCGCACTCTCCATATCTTAGCCAATTGAAAGGAAGATAGTGGAATACGGTGAAAATAGAGTACAATTCGTCGCCAACGCCAACCCACTCAGTAGGGTCAGTCTTTGCCTTTCAAAATTTTGTACTCTTCTCAGGATTTGACCTTGATCATCAGCTTTTTCATATCAAATCTGGAAAACCATATCTCTTGTAAACAATTCATTTAATGTCTTTCGTAAATAGAGTAATAAACACAATTTTCTGCTCACGTACTTTGAGGTCGACGACCAGGAGATAGCAGTTTGTTAAAACGGGATCATACACAACGGGGTGCTTAAGATGATGATCACAGCAGTCAGCTTATACTTGTACAAGCTGACAAGCTGACCACTGCCGAGTTTTCCCACGTTCTAAGCCGACTGTTCTATTATAAGGTTGGAATCTTAATCGTGGGAATCGCTAAATGGTGTCGAGCGAATCTGATTCTGAATCTATGATTGTGGATTCGATTCCTACCGAGGTCAAACTTGCTATGAACAGTGACGAGAGCTTTCAACTTTCTGCTAGCTTTTAGCTCTCTGCTCGCATTCGGGTCTCTGTTACGCCAGGCAAAGGGAAAATGAATCACCAGATGGTGAATAGGAGGACTGGAGTCGCTGTTCGTAGATCATACCTGTGCTAGTACCCCTTGTGCTAACCAATGAAACCCCTAGGCCCTAACTTGCAAAGACAGAGACCAAGATTATGGTCTTTAAATCCCTAGATGGTCTTGCTCCCCCGTATTTAAAAGAACTCTTTGTGAGAAATTCGCATGAGTCCTTACACACACTACGCAATACATCAACTGATCTACGGTTGCCACTCATGAAAACTGCAAATGGTCAAAAATGTTTTTCATTTAGTGGAGCTAAACACTGAATTGCCTCTCAGCTGAGTCAAAATCTGCCTCATCGCTCAATTCCTTCAAAACGACCGTATAGATAAGATCTATGATTGCTGTCATATCATCCTGCATCTTTTCTTTTCTTTTCTTTATGCTTAGATTTTCTTTGAGATATAAGTTGTACATTAGGATTTTAAAATATGTTTTCTTATTAAGTATATAATGTAAGTAGTTAAATGGAGAGCCCCTTGAAAACCAGCACATTGCTGAAGGGTTACTCTCCGTAAACAAATGAAAATGAAAAATGAAAAGCTAAGTAGCTATGCCGTCGTGGTCTAATCCAGCTAGCTTGTGGTGTCAGAAGCTCAGTGAGGCTGGGGTTCGAGCCCCAACCACGCGTCTCAGCCGGGGCCGAGATGTCGTTAGTTCATCTACTTCTAAGATCCTAGCGACTGGCGCTTAAAACACTATTTCACCTTAACCTAATGCTTTCCTAGTATGGTGCACTTGTAATAAGCAGCTGGACTTTTGCCCAGCCTCAAAGTTGCTTAAAATTTTGTACATTTCATCCCTCAAATTTGCTTAAAAGTTGCTTAACATTTTTGTGTCTAACAAACAGTCGTGTATTCTCACCAATTGTTAGGTCAAAATACTCATCTGTTAGGCCTACAACGCAAGACTTTTAGGAGACAGCGAGTAGAAGGTTTCATCGTGCAAGACCATGTGTTTCATCTTTGAACAACACCAAAGTAATATTTTGATATGAATGCACCAGCTTGGTTGTTTGACTTCTTAGTTACTTACAATAATTCAACTGAAACCTCAAGTTGCTTAATGTTAAAGTCAATCCAGCCCTAGTTACTTATTCAACAATTTCTTATTAAAAAGTGTCTAGCTGTTTTCTACTTTTACAAAGACAGCTGGTTCAGGGTTGATTCTACGACTCGCATTGACGTATCTTTCGAGTTGTTTCGAACTTAGGATATGTGTTTTTATGAGTACATTATAGTAATTAATAAGCGCTAAGGAAAGCTTGTTTCATTATTATCCCTTATAATCCTTCATAATATGATGAACCAACTTTTTAATCATGAGAACACTCTTAAGCTTTGATTGGGGATTTTGGCTACTGCTAAACAATGCAAGATTCCGCGTGACAAATTGTTAGATTAATCTCATCACAAAATCGAATTTTTTAGGCTAGTCATCATGAAAGAGCTGCAATTTCTTTTGCAAAAGTCAAGGTTAAGTTGCGTGAGAAATCATTTTGTTTATGCCGAGGTTAGTTGCAGAGCCTCTTTCGTCTGTGATGTCCCTTGATCCTGATCGAGGCAGGTTCAGGACTTTTTCAATCACGGTTGTATCTCTGAAGGGAACTGTGATTTGAACCTATTCAACATTTTCATTCAGTAACGGTTCAGAAATTGTCATGACTTCATAACAGACACCCAATTCTTGACTTCTCTTTTTTAACTTTGAAATCGTTGAGTTAAAAAAGCTTTTGTTCACCAATAGCTTTTGCTACTTTGTGTAATGTTGTGAGTAAGAACTCTGGACTCCTGTAATGTAATTATGTAAATAGTTTATTGTGTTACACTGTCACGTGTGTAGTAAGAGATTCGTTATGTTATGTTGTGAACACGCGGTGTCTTCTTGTTGCTCCTCTATCTCTCAAAATATTACATTGGCGACGAGTTTAAGTTATGAATTTCTAGATGGAAGAAACTGAACCTGCACAGCCTGTTCAAATCATGGCTCAGTCTGTTTCAATCAGGCCGGTTGCTGAATTTAATCCAGACATTGAGCTTGTGGACACTGGAGCCACAATAAATGTCATTGATCAAAACACATTTGCAGAAATGAAAGATGTTGAATTGAAGAAAACAAAAACTAGAGCTTTTGCTTATAATAATAACACTCCAGTTGACTTTCTTGGACAATTTCATGCCGTAATTGCAACCAAGAAGCATATTGCTCAAGCAATATTTCATGTTGTCAAGGGCAACAACAGTGGAAATCTTTTGTCACTTTCCACAGCTCAAGATCTTCACCTTGTCAGTTTGCATCTAAACACTATATCCACTGAAGATTCAGCATTCTCTGCTATTGTGAATAAACATGCAAAGGTCTTTAAAGGCCTTGGAAAATTAAAGGGTGACAAGGCAACCCTGAGCATTGATGAAAGCAAGCCCCCTAGAGTACAACCTCAGCGCCGGATTCCATACCATGTCAGACAAAAGGTCAAAGATGCCTTAAAGAAGCTTGAAGAGGAAGATATTATTGAAAAAGTACCCGAAAGTGAAGGGACACCTTGGGTATCTCCAATCGTCGTAGTTCCTAAGAAGGATGGAGCTGTTCGCATATGTGTAGATATGAGAGTCGCAAATGAAGCCATTCAGCGTGTGCGACACCCAATTCCTACTGTTGACGATGTTAGTTTTGCATTAAATGGAGCAAAATTTTTTACTAAGCTTGATCTTGCGCAAGCATATCATCAAATTGAATTGGATGAAAAGTCTCGTCATATCACCACTTTTTCTACGCATATTGGCTTGTATAGATATAAAAGATTGAACTATGGAACAAATGCATCAGCAGAAATATTTCAGTACATGTTGCAGACACAGTTGCAAGGACTAAAAGGCGTAAAGAACATTGCAGATGACATAATTGTTTATGGTGCATCTAGAAAAGAGCATGATGATAATTTGGATAATTGTTTATCTCGTTTACACAATAGAGGTCTTACCTTGAACAAAAACAAATGTCAGTTCTTACAGAACACACTTGAATTCTTTGGTCAAATATTTTCTGCGGATGGAACTAGACCTGATCCAAAACGTGTCAACGACTTGCTGAATGCACCACTTCCAAAGAATGTACATGATGTACGAAGTCTTTTGGGAATGGCTAACTACAGCAGCAAGTATATAGCAAATTATGCGACAATCACAGAGCCACTACGAGCCTTGACGAAAAAGAATTCTCATTTTGAGTGGAATGAAACACACCAAGAAGCCTTCAATAAATTGACACAGGCTTTATCATCTGCACCCTGCGTGTCATACTTCGATATTCGTAAAGAAACTTATGTTCTAGTTGATGCTAGTCCAGTTGGTCTGTGTGCCATTTTATCGCAAAAATCACCTGATTCTGATGACGAGCAGGTTGTAGCTTATGCAAGTAGAGCATTAACAGAGGTTGAGAAACGCTATTCACAAACGGAGAAAGAGGCATTAGCAATAGTTTGGGCAGTTGAACATTTTCATTTGTATTTGTATGGTAATAAATTTACACTGATCACTGACCACAAACCTCTGGAAGTAATATATGGCAGCCACAATTCAAAGCCTTCAGCTAGGATTGAACGTTGGGTCTTGCGTCTCCAACCATACAGTTTTCAGGTTATGTACAGGCCAGGAGTGGACAACCCAGCTGATTATCTTTCCAGGCACCCTGTTTCTTGCTGTACAAAAACTCAGGAAGATTTAACTGAGCAGTATATCAATTTTGTTGTTCAACACAGTGTACCTAGAGCTATGAGCTTACAAGAGATTGCTGACGCAACTAATATCGATCGTGAACTACAGGCTTTACGTGCTGCTATAAGACTAAACAAATGGGACACCGACACGGTAAAACCTTATCGTTTATTCAAAGATGAACTTACCGTTGGACTCCAGAATGTTATTCTGAGAGGCTCCAGACTTGTGATTCCAAAGTCACTACAGAAGAGAGCTATCGATATTGCTCATGAGAGTCATCAGGGTTTGGCTAAGACTAAAGCCTTACTCCGTGAAAAGATTTGGTTCATTGGAATCGATGAATTGGTGAAGAAAACCATTGATGCATGCTTAGCATGTCAGGCTGTTGGAAGACCAAATCCTCCAGCACCCCTCAAACCATCTGAGATGCCAAGTGCACCATGGGACACTTTGCATATCGACTTTTGTGGACCTTTACCGTCCGGCGAGTATTTGCTAGTCGTCATCGATCGTTATTCGCGTTTCCCAGAGGTGGAGATTGTACACTCTACCAAAGCCAGCTGTGTTATACCAAAATTGGATAAGATGTTTGCAGTTCATGGCATTCCTGACAAAATTGCTTCAGACAATGGACCACCTTTCAATGGTGAAGATTTTCGCAAATACTTGAAAATTCTCGGTATTGAACACAAGTCAGTAACACCTTATTGGCCGCAAGCCAATGGAGAAGTTGAACGGTTTAATCAACCCTTGAAGAAAGCAATCCAGACCGCTGTTGTCGAAGGGAAGAAATGGAGACAAGAATTAAATCGGTTCTTGCTTCAATATCGTTCAACCCCGCATTGTACGACAAAAGTCGCTCCTAGCGAACTTTTATTTAATCGAAAAGTTAAGGGTAAACTACCAACCATCGAGAGAAAAACTGTTGTAAATAGGCATAGAGAAGCACGTCAAAATGAACAAAAGAGTCAACTGTATAATAAGTCTTATGCTGATAAACGCCGTCATGCGAAAGAGATTCAAATCAAAGTTGGAGATTCTGTATTAGTCAAACAACAACAACGCAATAAGATCGTGTCTCGCTTCAACAAAACGCCGTACACTGTTATAGAAGTACGAGGAACGAAAATAACGGCTGAGAATCAGGAAAAACACAAAATAACAAGAAATGTGTCACATTTCAAGAAGTATAACTCGAATGTCGATACCTCAGACGATATTGATAGTGAGTATGAAGATACAGTCGTGAGAAATGGTACTGAGGTTCAGAATGAAAAAGAACCGCAGTCAACTAGTGGTAGTAGTCGTCCATCGAGATCCAGAAGACCACCTGAACGTTATGGAAATTTTATTCCATCAAGTTTAATACCCTGAGAACGATTTCTGAAAAGGGGAGTGATGTAATGTTGTGAGTAAGAACTCTGGACTCCCTGTAATGTAATTATGTAAATAGTTTATTGTGTTACACTGTCACGTGTGTAGTAAGAGATTCGTTATGTTATGTTGTGAACACGCGGTGTCTTCTTGTTGCTCCTCTATCTCTCAAAATATTACACTTTGCGCTGTATACGCGCCCTTTTTACCAGATGACCACACCCTTTATTGAAGTAGGTTTTCGTTTCTTCCTCGATTCATTTTAATTTTTCCGGAGAAGGTCGCATCTGCGCTCATCTTCAGAGCTCAGGCTAGACTGGCTACACTAGTTCCAGTTGTTAAAGGTGCTGTGGCGTCGTGACCTAATCCTGCTGGCTCATGGTGTCGGGAGCTCAGTGTGGTCGGGGTTCGAGCCCCAGCTTCGGTAGCGTCACAGCCATGGTTGAAGTCTCGATTAGTCAACCTATTACTGGGGTCCTAGCGACTGGCGCTAAATACACCATTTTAGCTTCGCCTTGCTGTTGTTGTTGTTGTTGCTGTTGTTGTTGGACAGCTCTTCTATTTAAAACAGCGGAGACTTGTTTAACGGGTTGTGCTCAGGTCCCTCTGCATAACAAACTTTGAATGCTGTACCGTTTTGTAGAGCTTTTAGTCGATTAGTTGGTAGAAAACAAAGAGGTTATCTTTGTTACCAAAGTATTCAATGTGCCACATCATTGTGCTGATTGTTTCATACAGCGTCGATTCATTCCTTAGCAGGTGACCAGCTTGATTAATTTTCTTATCAACATAAGAACGATGATTTCTCGATCAACTTTTATCTGTCTCTGTATTTCAACCTGCAAGCTCAAAAAGATGATTCTGACAAGTGAAAGCTGTCTTGCATTATTAACTTGTTGTTGGTTTTGATGTTTCAGCCTACATATCTAGGCCATCTTAAAGAAATTCGCCAACTCTATACTAAGTGTGCGGAAGAACTCCATAAGCGACTCTCATGCGTGATAAAAGCTGGCCTCCTGGCCCTATCATACCCTGTCACACCAAACGTAACACATGGCTTTTTGTAAGAACACTTAGCTTCATTCCCAGCTTAGATATTTGTTATTTAAGACTGAGTTCTCGCCATCTTAATACCCTTTTCTCGATAACGTATTCTAAGTCTGTTACGGGACGACAGCTTATACTGTATAATTGTACTTAACCAAAGCAGTTTCAGAGATTTCAGAAAGATGACCCAAATCTTTAGTCATGCGGCAAGAAACTCGCAGTTACTACAAGCCTCATCTAATACCTACATTAAGAACAGTTTCCCCCTCCTATGATAATGCCAAACGGTATAAAACATCTCACCGCCCTCCCCCCTCCCTCCCCCCTCCCCTCCCACGATTCAGGTATACCTAAGCCACACAATTCCACCACATGCAGCGTAATAACTGGCCCTTTCTTAAGGTTTTTTCACCAAGTCAGGCATCTTGCATTATCTGCGCATTCTCTGCGCATGAGCCGCTAGCATTGTTGCATAGCAGCAGATTCTAGTGAAAGGGTGAGACAACTGATCGATCACCCCCTCTACTTCTTTTAAGATGCTTAGCGACGTAAACTGGGGTTTGTGGAGCAGGTAAATAAGTAACACTACTAGTTCGATAACCTTCGCGAAGAGAATCAGTCTAGCGGGAAACAGCTTAATTAGGAGCAGAGAGATCGCGATTTTAGCCTGTTTCATTTGGGATGGTGTGATGAAGATGCTCTACTGTGCGCATCCTCTGAAGAGATCCTTTAGGTTTGCTTATTGTGGACTTGCTATATGGGCCATGGGGACTTGCTTAAAATAGGTTAGTTTTAGCAGAATTTTGTTGTATTCAACATGGTGGTGCATTTTTCAGAGCGAAAGCTTCAGCGAGTGTTCTTGTTGTCTAGTAGACCTAATAGAATGAAAAGATTGCGACTGGATCGTATGATGAAAATTTAACCTCTGGGAGCCGATCACGGCTTAACGATCTTTCGAGTATTATCTCGCTAGTACAGCAGTACAGCTAACTGGTGCGATCACATCGTTTCGATTAAGGGTAGCGCGATAAGCGTACGATTACACTTTCTTTTAATATACAACTTGACTTTCGTCCAGCCCCCAAAGTTGCTTAAAATTTTAGACATTTCAGCCCTCAAAGTTGCTGAAACGTTGCTTAACATTTTTTGTACCTACTAACCATCTCTGACTTCGCGGGTCAAAATCGTCATCTGTTAGGCCTACAACGTGACTTTTGGGAGACAGTTAGTGGAAAAACGTTAGCTAACGAGCTTCAACATGCAAAACATAAGAACGAAGAACAATTTCCTAACACAAGAAAGAGAAGAAGCTTGGCTGTTTGACTTCTTAGTTGCTTACAGTAGTTCAATTGAGCCCTAAGTTGCTTAATGTTAAGGTCAGTTAGCCCTAGTTGCTTATTGAGCGGTTGCTTATTAAAAAAAAGTGTACTAGATTTGTTTCGCTTAATCCCAGGGCTGTGCCTGTGCGTGGGTGGTCTGTGGTACGTTCAAATGCATTTTCCCACCCTTTTAAATGTTTCCTTAGCTCCTCCACAGCGGAGTCGCCTTTTCAGACTGCGTTATTAACAACGTTCATGTTATGTTTTCATGAGGGGTTTCCCTTAAGGATATGTGGATCAGGCGGACACGCTAAATCATATTAAGTGGAGTTAAGTATGGCATGAGGACAATGTTAATTGGCTTTTAGTCACAGAAAATTGTTGTACTTGTTGATCATTTAAACATTAATAAACTGTCACCTGCAATTTATATTTCACACGGAGAACATACAAGGAAAAGGAACGGCATAAGCAACAATTTAAAGTTTGAAGTGTCAGAAAGAGTAGAAAATTCATCTCACAACGAATATACAATGTTGGATTTTGATGTATAAAAAGTTCCAAAAAGTTTCATTCTGCTTGAGACGATTGTCACTGTTGTTGCTTCAAAATGGTGTTTATCGGTGAGATTTTACCCTTCTACATTAAATTGTTTTCAATATTATTAACGGTTTTGAACCTAAGGGATCCTTGTTAATTCGGAATAAAGGTATACAGTAAAATAACAAAGCTAAACTAAGAACTTTCTTCAAATAAAGTCATGTAAAACCCTTGCTGCGACTCGGTTACGTAAGTGACTTACAATTTTAAAGTATTTTAAGAATATTAATTTTTAATCGTTGTTTTAATAATTAGAAATTAGAATTCTCGATATATTTTGCTAGCAAATTTTCCCACATACTGTAACATTCTTTATCTTGAAATATTCACAAGATGTCCCATCAATCTAACGATAAAATGTTTTGCAAGCAAGAAATATATTTTTTCCTTTTATAAATCTTTCCTTCGATTTCGAATTTTTCTAGTTTGTTTTTGTTAAAAGTGTGCATAGTAACAAAATAACATTCCTTAATTATAGTCCCTAACTCCTAACCTAACCAAGTCAAAACAATTCAAATCAAATTCTCCTTATGCTATTAATAGTTTCTTGTTTCTTTGTTTTATTGATAAGAGGGTCATGGGAAAAATTATGACCAAATACCTCAAGGGAATTTTCGCGGAACTTATTTTCGCGGATTTTTTTCTCAGAAATTTCCCCGAAAAAAACGGAATTTATTTTCGCGGTTTTTCGCGGATTCGTTGGTGAAAGGAATTTCACGGGAACTTATTTTCGTGGATCAAAAAATTTTCATGTAAAAAGAAAGGAAACAAGGAATACTTTGAGTGCCTTTCTTTCTTTTTTGACTAGAAATCTTACAAACGAAACGAGCGATACTGTAAATACAGAAGCAAAAACCATATTTAGTTTTTCAGTGAAATATTTCTCTGTATTTGGCAAAAGCTTTCAAAATTGTCAGATTGTTTTGAAATTTTGGAAATTTCGCGGGTCTTTATTTTCGCGGACAAGCATATTTTGGGAATTTCGCGTGAACTAACTTTCGCGGGAATGACCAAAATCCGCGAAAACCGCGAAAATTAATTCCCGCGAAAATAAATTCCCTTAAGGTATGTTTGCAAAGTAATGATGTTGTTGTTGTTGAATGCTTAAAGAAGTCCCTGATTCAAGGTAGTAGGATCCAATTGAACGCCTTCAGTTTGAGATATAGTTTTAGACTGGTTGAAGGTAGATAAACCATTGAGAATTCGACCTGTTGCGCTTCTATGGCTTGGCATCGAACTACGCTGAGCCAGTTGGATAACCTTCATCATGACAACACAGATATTCAGTATAAGATTCAGATTCACTTCTAACGTTTTCATTTTGCTTGAAATTCTCGATTTCGAGATTCGGAGTTTGATTTTTTTGATTTGAGATTCATTTGACATTTAGTTGTTTTCCTCATTGAGCTCGGCTGAGATTGCCACCCTGTCATAATTTTGTTGCCTACCGCTTGCCTACGCCTACGGTTTCCTTCACCAATGCCTAGGCCGTGTTTCCCTTTCCCCTGGTTGCTGGAGTTAACAGCTCTCCATTAAATTGCAGTTCTATAGGTTTCCTGGGAGAAAATCTCCCATTCAAAGCATATTGGCACTTTCAGCAGTAAATATGTAGTTTTAAAACACATATAAGTTTATAACTACAGTAAGCTCCAACCTTACTGCTTTTAGCATTGAAGGTACAATATTAAAGTACCCGAGTTGGAGTACTAAAGTTGGCTTAGAATCTGCTCGACTTTCTTTAGCTTTCCGTTGTGAGAGAAGTTCCTTCAGACCTACTGCAGTTTTGATAAAACGGAATAGAGTTTTAACGGAGGCTTCTTCTTCTGGTTTCTTTCCCCTTCCCCCGCCTTTCCCCAGATGTTTGAGAGCCTTGGGCCTTGAGTCTTATCGCCACCTCTTTCCCCCTTGTAGTATTGTTTTTCCCCTATCCCTGCCACCCCTCACACACCGTAGTTGGAGAGAGTCTGGTTGACTGTAATCCTCTCTAAGAAGGTCGGAAATCCACAAATCTTTCCCTTGTAAATTATACATTTTGTCTTCGTGGGAAAACTGTTCTAGATGTAAAAGCCATACTAGGGGAGTCTTTGTTAGCGAAACTCTATAAAAACAAGTCTGCTTTAATCAAGGGGTCAAAATAGGTGGAGATTTAATTCTTGTAAAGAATCTGCGGTTAAACTAAAAAAGTTGGTTTTCTTTCAATCTTCACCGTTATGCTTACTGAAAGAAATATTTTTGGAAAGTATGCAGTTCGCTTAATAAAAACAAGGTGGCTAGCGTCATCTTTCTCTCTAGCTCCGTCTCATTAAGACTTGGGTGTTTTGTTTGCAGAATGCGAAGTACACGCTTTTTTTTATAAGGAACCTACCCCAAGGCCTAGTTCTTAAAGTTCCTTATTTTTGGACCTCTTTTGAGGCAATTGTAGTTCCAAAAGTTCCTTTATAGTTCCTTAATTTTAACTGCACATACAGTGGTCTCAACAATAAAAGAGAGACACTTGCATGTAAGCAGAGCTCGAGAATACTCAAGGAAACATTTGATACATGCTTAACGTACAATTTATGTGGTTTTCGACTGCTAATGAATGGAACCGGCTTTCTAATTCTTGAGTATTTGCAGCTATAAAAGTATTCAACATTGAAAAGTTCCTTAATGGTTTTCTCTTTAGTAGTATAAGTTCTTTAAATTTTCGGGCCTTCTACATGTAGGTTCCTTATAAAGTGGTTTCTTATAAAAAAAAGCGTGTAGTCTGTTGTAGGTTATGCGAGACTTGCTAAGAAAGCAAAGAGTAGACTTTATAAACTTTAGTTTACGAGAGCCGTAGTTGTCCCTATCGAACAACATTACCGGCGTTGAAACATCAATTTGCCGCAGAATAAAGTTATGGATGAATATAACTTAGACTTATTACATGGGTTATCGTAGTTGTCCGAAGTGAACCTTTGTTTTGTAGTTATTGCTATTAAATTGAACTGGTGGAAGCTTAAAATACGACTCATAATAAAACTGCAAAATTCTGGGGCTTGGTAGCAACAGTTTTCCAGTCGTCCATTTAATCGGAGGCTTTCGGTGCATTCTGGAACCAAATTCTTGAAAAAATATCCAAATTGGCCCTTTTTTATGATTTGGAGTTTTGAGTGCCCATCTATTCAACTCAACAGCGAAAACGTAGACTCGTGTAGTTAGTCTAAATGCGCGGTACCTCAGGTAGCATCCACAACAGCAATGCAATTCAATCGAGACTGGAAATCTGCTATTAAGGCCTGACAATCGTCATCTATGACTTATGAGACATCTGTAGCATGGCTAGACAATCGCCTTTGGGTGGAACGCGCGAAATATGTATTAGTTTTATTAAAATATTACTTTCTAATAGCTACTGTAAATCTTAATTTGATGTAAGAAATCCTATTTCCTGACACAGGAAGGAAAGTTTAATATTGTTGCTTAGTTACAGTGCAGGTGGTTTGCCGAATCATTTGCGAGCATTGACTCAGACTTAAATTTTCACAAAGAAGCTGCAAATTGTTAAAACGAGACTCGAATGCTCGCGACTTACTGTATTGACCTTGTAAAAGAGTCCCAGATATGACTGCCACACCACCTTAATCTGTTGTTGTTATAAAAGCAAGGCTCAGACTGGAAGTACAGTTCCAACTGTTGTTGTTCTTGGTCTAGATTCGAATGGGGTTTCTTTCGTGAGGAGGGAGAGTGTTGACTTGATTCTTCAGAATTTTTTGTAATAGAAAACTGGCTTAGTGTCTTGATACGTATATAGTTGGCTCACGTTTGAGCGTAAATTAGGGGTCATCTGAACTTTAGGGGGTGCTTTTTGAGCGTAAATAAGGGTTTGTGCTCTTCCGAATAAGCACCCTCTGAATTTTAGGGGGCCTCATTCTGGATAGGGTTGCTCATAGAATTTTGAAAGGGGTGCTTATTCAAGGAAGGCGTTGACTCGGGGCTTGGTTCTCTTTCAAGGTGGAGTCTAGCACTCTGTAACTTTATCAGTAACTATTATCCTCCTTTTGCTAACAAAATGCAGGGTATGTTCCGGTTTTCACCAACCCCCCCCCCCTCCCCCTTCTCTTACTTCTTCTCTTACGTGTGGCCTTCTCTAGAAAGCCCCTTCATGGACCCAAAAACAACGTAACAAAGCCCCCAACTGTTAAAAAGAGCTTTTGAAGTAGCTATTTTCTAAAGATATTCTCATTTATTTTCTAGCTACAAGGAATCCGTTGTCATGTCGGGATTCAACTGGAAAAATGACAAAAAATGGAAAACAATTCACTTTATTTCGCGCAGATAGCTGTGTGGTATGCACATGCGCAGAAGGCAGATCAAAAGGATGCTTTAACGTGAGATGTCCTAAACCAAAATGTGATAATTATCGAAGCATTCCTGGAAAATGCTGTAAATATACATGTCCTGATGGTATGATATTTCTGCTTTGATTTTTTTTTCACTTGGGTGTCTTCACCTCCACCCCCTACTGAACAATCATTTCTAGCATCCAGGATATCTTGAACTGACTTTAACTAAAATTTGATTTTGACAATGCTAACTTTATGTCTATTGATTAGTCATGTGATCCCACAATGCCCATATTTGGAGTTAAGTCGCAGCAAAATACTAATTAAATAATATGTAGCATGCATCATTGAACTCGGCTCGTTAAGACCTTATAAACGATGTATAACTTATATACATTATTTGTCTTTTAATGATTTTATAACTTAGACGTCATACATCTTAATGACGTCATGAATCCAATGAAAGCTGTTAAGATATTGAAAACCTGCATTTTTCGGATAGAATATGCATCAGGCTACTAAAATAACTATGTAGAATAATGGTGGACAAGATTCTTAGAAAGCGAAGACGTTCTCAGTACTGACTCCTTTCTAAGTTTGCATGAATAAGATTGGCGTATGTCAAGGTTTCAAACAACAAATTGCTTTGAAGAATGTTTTGCCTTTTTGTGGCCTAAAATGTTAGCTTTTCTATTTTTAATTTCTATCACATTGTATCACCACTAGTCTTAGAAACTATCGCTCTTCAGGGCGATTGTGTATACATACCAGAAATCTGATGAATCCCTCCTCAAAATAACAAAATAGGCTACTTTTAAGACTTGCAAGAAAATGTTTTGAAGCTTTGCAAACCCAAACCGCACTTTTAAAAAGGGATGAGTCATTGGTTTCATGGTTTCAAACATTTTGATAACTTATCGGCGAATTTTCCCAAACAAAAACATTCATGAACGCAAAAATATCCTTATCTTTGCACATTGATCTGAATGTATTCCCTTACTGATTCATTGCGGTTCAGAAGTTTATCTACAAAAGATATTGAAACATGATATGGTCTTTTTTATTTCATGATGGACTTGTTTTTTGTACATTTTTAATCTTGATACGGTGATTTTCGTTGCTTGCGGAAATCTACAACTATCTGTTGTAAATTTCTTAATTTTGTTTTATTATGTAATCTCAGCCGAAAAAGGTGATTGGTTGTTGTTCAGTAAGTGATAGCGTTTCTTGGCGTGGTTTTATCATGTGACCTTAGTCAGCATAGGTTTGGTTTCTTGCCGTGGCTTTATCATGTGACCCTAACCAATAAAGTTGATTGGTTGTCGTGACAGTGCAATGTTTTTTGCCGTGGTTTGATGGTCCTTGTACCTGAGGAGTTTTCACCTTTTAAGGCCTCCAGATTTTGTGTTCAGCTTTCACAGTTAAATAATTTTTGACAATCTCATGTTTTAGGAACCCAACTCTGTATCCTTGGAACCTGAATTTTAGTAGCCATTTATCAAGTCAGAAGTTTCTGGACACAAGTCCTAATTCGCTACGGAAACCAAAGGAAGCAAACATGTGTTGGGGCATTTTAGCTAAATTAACTCTTTTCGGGAACATAGCCTATTGTTTAACATATCATACCCCGAACAGTCGGACTGATTTATACCTAGAGAAAGCTTTTCCTCTATTTCACTTAGCTATGTAACTTATTATCAATTGAACTCGTATATATATTTCCATTTTAGCTCTACCGATCTCAGATACAAAACAACTGGCGGTGATACTGTCATTATCGATCGCTCTCCTAATAATTCTCATTCTAATAATCATTGTATGGAGACGGACGAGAAAGTATAAACGATATTCAAGTAATATTCGAACGGAATGCACAAGTGCAGATCAAGGTATGTCCTTATTCGTTATTCGTTGACACATATCTGACACTTGGAAAATGTTTTTATATCCTTATAATTGAGTTCAATCGAGTTGGATTGAATCAGATTCGACCAGGAATGGACTGGATTGGACGTGAATTGATTTGATTTGATTCGATTCGATTCGATTTGATTTGATTTGATTTGATTTGATTTGATTTGATTTGATTTGATTTGATTTGAACTGATTTTAACTGATATGCTTGGGCTGGACTGGACTGGACTGGACTGGACTGGGCTGGACTGAACTGGACTGGGCTGGGCTTGACTGGACTGAGCTGGACTGGGCTTGACTGTACTGGACGGGACTGGACTGGACTGGGCTTGACTGGACTGGACTGGGCTTGACTGGACTGGACTGGACTGGTCTGGACTGGACTGGACTGGACTGGTCTGGACTGGACTGGACTGGACTGGACTGGACTTGGCTGGACTGGACTGGCCTGGACTTGGCTAGACTGGACTGGACTGAGCTGGACTAGATTTGATTGGACTGCTTTGCACAGAACTAGACTCCATTATCGGAATGAAGATCGTTTAGCCCCCTTTTGAGATTGATGTAGAGATTGTTTAGGCCCTAGGTCCTGTCTAAGACCATTTAGGCTGTATGTATTCTACCAGAGATATAGAGCTGGCTTAGAGCTGAAGTTTTTCTAGAGATGCAGTTTAAGATATGGGTAGCGTCTTTGGGGTCTGTAAGAGTGTGTAAGAGGTGACATTTACATGCGATAAGTGAGCTGAAAGTCATCTAGGCCCTGGGTCTTATGTGAGAATTCAAGACAGGGGTCGTGTGCATTTTTCTGGAGAAGGTTAGGTAGTTCAACTTTCATTAAACAGCCTTTCAGTGGATGGAAAAATATCTGTGTTTTTCGCGAGGGCTCATTTGACTTGTACGTTTGATGAAATGAACAAATAATGGGTGGTCTATTTCATTATTTTGACACAGATATGTTTAGCCAGGCCGTGAGAAGAACGCTTTATTTAGAGATTGTTTGCAGAGCGAAAACTGTTTGATAAAATGAAATACATTTCTTGGTGAGAAAGCAGCTGTAATGCGTATGAATATTCCCACGAATCACCTCACTTAAGCTGTTTGACCCACAACTGAAACTCTTATACAAATGCCTGGTATTAACCATGTGACTTTATCAATGAAATTTTCTGATTACCAGCCCTCGTGGCCATTCTTAATTTACAATTCAAGATCAGAAAAACAACTGAAAATACTAAAAAACACGTGTAGTTCCGTCGCAGCTTCAAAAGTGGGCTTTGTAAAGATTAAGAGCATTATTTTAGGATTTTTCTTATCGTAACTCAATGGAGTTCTCTTGGTTTTGTTCTCTCCTTTGTAAACAGTGATTAAACAACATTCATTTCAGCCATTGCTTACTTGGTCTATTTGGATTATTTTGTTCCAAGATTTGCTCTCACTAAAGCCATCTTAATCCATTTTCGTTGTTCACGTTTTTGACTTTTATACTGTGTACCTCGTTTTGATTATCTTGCCTCTTATTTAGATAATCTGAGCCTCATTTATGAGTTGTAAAACTGTCATTTTGTTTGAGGTAGTCATGGTTTCGTTACTGTTTAAATAAGTTTCTTTGGGTCTGCATTCTAACTTCTAACTGGTGTCAGCTTGGCTTTAGGCTCTTCAAAGCTTACTTGTACCCCTAAAATAAGCTTATCTGTTATTTAGGAATCATTCTGATCATTTCGATGTATCTGTTCTAAAGACACTTCTTTTCCCTACCCGAATATACTTTAACGAACGGTTTATTCCATTACAGAGGCACTGGATTCTATACCAAATAATCAGAGACAATCTATGAACATAACGCCGAGCGGATCAACGCGAACAACGGTACAATTAACGAACCAAGAGCCACCACCTTATGCTCCTCCGAAGAACCCTGACCCAGAGACTATAACGCCGTGTGAACCACCGCCTCCGTATACACCTCAGGAAATAAGTTACGTGTGACGAAAAAGTTTTCATGCATTGTTTTTGATTGTACGTACCACTGTAAAAATTGGCCTAATTGTAAAACTGGCCTACGCAGTCGCATTTGGCAATGTTTTTCAACTTGGTGCTGTTTTCGACATCATTTTATGGACCATTGTCTAACGAAACGCTCGGCTACCATTTTGGAAGTGTATAACAGGATAAAACTTGCTATGAGACGTTACGAGACGTCGAGATTGATTTTACGTCTAAATTGCGAGATATTCACAGGCTAACGTTTCCGCCGAACTTTTTTGGGAGATGTCGAAACTATTCAACTTGTTCATATACATGGTTCCAATCTTTTGACATTCGGTCTTTTGGAATTATTTTAAAAACTTGTACGCTGCTTGTATAACTTGCGAAGAACTCAAATTTTGTATTTCATGGCTCATATTTTGGTCGTCGCCTGGATTTTGTCTTAATAATGCTTGGATTCGCTTGCTTGTCTCTTAATTTGGTCTTCATTTGCATGTCTGCAAAATTGGTGCTAATTTCCAATTCATAAAACTGGTGAAATGGAGCTTATATTTCGTTTGCTTGAAAACCGTTTATGTGAATCCTTGTAATTAATGGTTTCAAACAGAATCTTCATCGCTACATTTGTTGATTTGGAAGCTGAGAAAGCAAGCAGCGATCATAATAAAAGCTAGTCAATATACGCATCAAAACACGCGTCCCTAGTGACATTACTTGGGGAACTTCTTGGAGAATTATCGATGGTCTTGGATATCTGTACTTTTTCTGTTTCCGGGCTGTTTTCGACTCAAGGGCAAACTTGGATGCAGTATTTTTATGGTATATATGGTGAATTAGTTTTGTACCAGTCATTATAACATACGGCTAATAATTTTATTGATCTAACGTGAAATTTCAAGTCAGCTGTCTGGCTTCAGCAACCTATCGTTTTATCCAGGCGTCGTTATCTTTGCTTGTGGAAAGTAAGCCGACTTTAGAAAATAGGCCAAGTTGCCTTTGCTAGTCGAATCCATGCCACGTAATGAGTCTATGGACTTGAACTCGGGCATCGAAGATAAGCCGATTCGAAATGAGGCCAAGAAAATTTCGGCGAAAAATAAGCTGCGGCTTAGGCCCTGGTCAAACGATCAAACATTGTTTGCCAAACATTTGAAATTCGCTAATCAAGCAATTTTTGAACGTTTAGCCAATTCGCAAATCATTGCTTGACAAGCAAAGATAAGCAAAATTTGTTGCGCGTTTTCTTTAGAATTTTGGAATTTCTGAAACATTTTTCTTGGCCAAGCAAAGAATGTTTGAAAGGCAATGTTTTGCGATATTGCCAAATAATGAAACATTTTGCATGACAATCAAATTTCAAATGTTTGACAAACAATGTTTGATCATTTGGCCAAGTCGTATTGAAAACGCGGTATAGCTATATAAAACCTCTTGAGAACATTATTAGATATTTGGGGCTATCCATAGAACTGCCTCCCCCCGCATAATCTAAATGCAAAATTGATATACAAAATATGCTTTTGGCTAAAACCCTCAACCCAATCTTGCCTTGCACGACCTAAACTTTCTCATTTTTAAGTTAGTAATAAAGATCCTGAACTTCTTAAGATATTAATTATATTATCTTTCGTTTCTAATCACTAATTAACTAAAAAGTGTATTTAATTTGAAAGTCTCTGTTTAAGTTATCATACAGTTTAATAAAGTATTTTATTCTGCACTAAATTATAGATTAAACCTTTATAATTTTCTTTTTTGTATATAAACGTGCGTCAGGTGAACTATATCTTGAAGCTATGGAGAACATTGTTTTGATTTTTCATAAGCGCCCCCCTAGTCTTCTTTCATCCTTCGCCTGTTTGTACTAGATCCTGCGTCTGTAGAAGGGAAGAAGTGTGAAAACAAAACGATACACCCTTTTAGAAATAGAGCAATCCCTGAATTTCCCCTTGATTAGAATGATTTTTGTTTTCTTGGTATTATTTATTGCTTTGTTTAGAAGAATTTCTTTTTTGCTGTCTTGTATGATGATTGCCCTGTAGATTTTTTTTACTTTTTGACTCGGTAGTTTATGCAGAATGAGGGATGGAAACGAATAAAAGCTCTGCTGTTAGGCCCATGCCCAACGATCAAACATTGTTGGTGAAACATTTGCGATTTGCTTTACAAGCAATGTTTGACCGTTTGGCAACGTCGCTAAACCTTGCTTGACAAGCAAAAATAATTTGAATTTGTTGCCCGATGCTTTTGAAATACTTAAAAAACATTTTCTGCTTGTAACAAGCGAAAAATGTTTGACAAGCAATGTTTTTCGAGTACTCAAACGGGACGATATTTTGTTTGACAAGCAAATGTCAGGTGTTTGACGAATATTGTTTGATCGTTTGTCCAGGGCCTTGGGCATGATAAGAAAATTTCAAATTTTTGGCAAACAATGTTTGATCGTTGGGCCACGTCACAACATTTTTCATAAACCTTTTTCTTTCGTCGATCAAAAAATGTTTGAGAACTTTCTAAAACATTGCACATCAATTCTGCTTGTCAAGCAATGTTTTGCACCGTTAACATTAAAAAAATGCTTGATAAGCAAATTTTCAACTGTTTGGCAAACAATGCTTGATCGTTTGGCCAGGGCCTAACACAGAATTCATAAATTACACCAGTTTTACTGAGGTTTATCCTAAACTGTTTCCATCCCTCGTTCTAGCTTACCTGGAAATTTCTTGAATACATTTTCCAGTTCTTGTTGTGAATTTTCTTTTTTTATTGTGGTGCTTATTTGTACGTAACGCTGAAAGTTCTTGGGAATTTTACTCAGACCAGAGCAGTGTCGACAGAAAGTGAGTCGACAAGTGAAAAAGTCTTTTGATTGGAAGCCCGCTTGGGCCCTGGCCAAACTATCAAACATTGCTCGTCAAACATTTCTTGCTTGCGATAAGCAGAGAATGTTTTAGAAATACTACTTGCCGAGTAATATTTGGCAGTGTGGCCAAATGGTAAAACATTGTTGGAAAGCAAACCCGAAAGGTTTTACCAACAATGTTTCAGCGTTTTACCAGAGCCTACTAGTCAAACGTCTGACATTTGGTACCGTTCTACTTGTCAAATAATGTTTTGCGATGTAGCAGGCAAACATTGCTCGTCAAACATTTCAGATGCTGTAGAAGCAATGTTTGACCGTTTGGCCAATCGCTAAACATTAATTGACAAGCAGAATCGCTTAGCAATGTTTTTGAAAAACTTAAAAAAATTTGCTTGTCCCTAAAAAAAAGTTTGACGAACAATGTTTGGAACGTGGCCAAACAGTTAAATAGTTTGTTTAACAAGCAAATTAAGGTTGTTTAACAAGCAAATACGATTTCTAACGAACAATATTTGATTGTTTGGCCAGAACCTATGGTATAGTAGGAAATTGGGACTTTCCACACGGAGATTTCCAAGAATTTTCTAGCTTTTTCGAATTAATTATCTTGACTAAACTTTGCTATTTTAAGTTTACCTTGACGCTATGAGCATATGCATTTATGTTTTCACTTTTCTGTTCATGTAATTTCATTTACTTTATAGTGTGATGATTTCATAGATAATTAATTTTTGCAGACTTTGACGTCATAATTGAAAATGTGTTTAAATAATATCTCGTCTCTTTTAAAATGTTTCTTTTTTCTAATCAATTCTCATGCCGCTGTCTATATGCCCTGATGCAGAAAAGGCGTTTCCACAAATGATGGGATTCGAATTCATTTCGAGAAAAATTGACTTCAGTAATGTAATCGGAGGCTTTTGCATTAGAAAGGGCCCGTAAAATGATTGTGCAGTATTATATTCTACGATTAAATTTGACTACAATCTAATGAACTCTGTTTAAAAAGGCTATTCCCACGAAAAAAGGGCGTGGCCATAAAAATTTTCGCGCCGCGAAGGACCTCCCCGTGATTCGCCCCGGCTACAATCAACTTGCATTATAAGAAGAATGGGTCCTAGAAAATTTCAAGGTACCGTCAACCGGGGTGACTTCGGACTGCTGGGTGACTTCGGACAAAAAAAGTATTGTTTCTGCTTTCTGCTTTGTGGTGGCACTTGAGAAGATTAAGAAATCGTGAATTAAGTTTTTTTAAGTTGTTCGAGGGTGAAACTCTTGCTTTGACTGGAAATTTATCAACTCAGTCTAGAAACTCTCAAAGAACCGGCTCGCAAATTTATCGCAATGGGCCTAAATTCAGCGAATTTGTTTTGATGTCTTTTCTCACGAACAGATGGAACCTTCTGCAAAATTTCTTGCCAGATCTTCTCTTTTTGACTCTTTTGGAAACTTTTGTAGCTTTTTTCATCTTCGAAATATGTCTTGATTTTTTCAATGCGAAAACATTACGTCTGTCCGAAGTCACCCCAGAGTAGGCGGGGTGACTTCGGACGACTTTATCTTCAATTACCGCAAAGGAGATAAGATCGAGGAAATAACAGACACCACTTTTCAAATTTGCTTTGGACCTTTGTTACTTTTATCAAAGAGTTAAAAGAATTATATGATTAGTTTTTGTAATATTCATAGAAATATACCAAAAAGTGTCCGAAGTCACCCCGGTTGACGGTACAATTTTTCAGTTGAATTGAATTTCCGTTTTCATTGTTTAATTCGAAATTTCGAACAGGACACATTGATTGGATTGTTACCCAATCCATAGACCCTACCCTAAAACCTTATCTGAAGTTTTGGGGTTAATTTGAAGAGAGGGCTTTTTGGTGGGGCAATTCGAGGATTTACGATGTTGCGCATCAAAAAAATACAAATTCCAAGTCTGCCAATCTAATTGATTCCAATCGAATACACGCATTTTTTTTTATAAGGAAGTGCTTTATAAGGAAGGTAGTACTCGGGCTGGCAAAAACTTAAGGAATTTCTAGTACTGGACTGGAGACTACTAAGGAATCTGACTTTTTCTTTAACTTAGCATTTCGATTAAAGAAATGAAGTTTTGAATTAACAGAGCAAGCAATACTTATCGCCAATGGTTTTCAATCGGTACTCATTTCTACTCGTCTTATGAAACCTTTATGACCTATATTTCCTTGACCATTGATTGTTTTCAAGAATCACAAAGTAAGAAGTTAAGGAATTGCTAAGGAATATTGAGTACTCAATTTTCACCATCAGTTAAGGAATTTTCAGTACTGACCCTGAGCCGAACTTCCTTATAAAAAAAAATCCGTGTACACCCTTTATTTTGACAGAAAATTTTGCATAGCAAAAACCTGGTTGTCCACGCAAATGTTAATACTTGACCAAAGTGTAGCCAGCGGCCCATTATTGGAGAGACGAAACGATGTGTTCAAAGGAAATATCATAGGGGATGGTATCAAGAAAAATAACCATGTGGCATTTCTATAGCATTTTTTATCAGATTGAGGCTATATACAAAATCTATCTAAGTAATGATTTGAGTGGTGGCTGCCCCCTGCCCCCTTGGCTACCAAAATGACACATGATATTTGTCACATTGGGCAAAATTTATATCAAGTGGGAAACCACCAGTTATCACCGCAATATGATGCATGATTAGGTATATATTCATTTCAGCAAAAATGGAACATTGGTAAACAGCAACAAGATTAAAAATCAGCAAGTATGTCTCCATATTTACCATTTTTATATTTCTTTAGTTTGAGTGTTTGAAGGTGAAGGTGAAATTGTGTTGTAGCACCAGTCACTAGGATCTCAGTAGTAGGTTAACTAATCGAGACCTCAACACTGGCTGTGAGGCTACCGTGGCTGGGCTCGAACCCTGACCACACTGAGCGTCTGACACCATGAGTTAGCTGGATTACACCACAACGCAACAGCACCTTCACTTCTGTTTACATTTCACAAACTGGCTTTGTAAATTCTACAATGTAATAATGTTTCCTTTATAATAAATATAAATTTTTATCAAGTCATAAGTGTATTTTAGTTTCATTAACCACTATAGTTTAACTAGGTTACAGTGGCATAGATAGAGAGAGGTCAGGGGAACAGTTGCTCCCATCACTTAGCTTCTCTGTTATTAAATTGTTTCTTATGTGCCATAGTGTCCTAATGTTCCTTAGGAACAATGGTATTGAGACTACAGAACACTTCACAGTAAACTTTTTGGTACACAAAGAATGTCTTTCATTTTCGGTTCAACGAGAATTCTCCTTACTGGAATTTTCTCATTATTACGGCTGTATAGATACATTAATTTTTCTAAAAGCGTTTTGACGCAAATCCTACTATTTGGTGACAAAAGCTTTCCTCAGAACTCAACAAAAAATACTTGAATTGACTCTTCAATTTATTCATGCACTTTGTCGATTAAATTAGCTAGCTA
Organism: Chrysaora quinquecirrha; assembly: GCA_014526335.1. NCBI lineage: Eukaryota > Metazoa > Cnidaria > Scyphozoa > Semaeostomeae > Pelagiidae > Chrysaora > Chrysaora quinquecirrha. Next base: position 7,067,444 of record JACTAT010000040.1, read on the forward strand.
TGCCTCATTCAACTGCCAAGGCCACGCTTTCTCTCTCTTTAATATTTGTTGATGTATAACATGTGCAATTTATATATTTTTAGGTTGAGATAAAGGATGGCGATATAATACATTGTACACATAAAAAAACCAGGCCTGATCTTGGTGAGTTTCTGTTCTTGTTGTTTCTAAGGAACACCTTTATAAGGTTTTCAAGGATAGAAATTCCCAAAAAACTAAAAGAAATTTAAGGAATTTTTAAGGCTTAGATGAAGAATAACATTTTCTAGAAAGAAAATGGTTTATACAACTAAACAATAGAATCACAATTTAACATAAGAAGAAAAAGCAAGTCTAAATGAATTTGCTGTAGAAATTTATGTTGCTTCTTCTGTTGCTGCAGACACTCCTGCTGCGTTAAGGGACCGCGTCCACTGATCGCCTATTTAGAAATCGGTATTTTAGCCGAATCACTTTTTTGAGGTTTCGGAAAAATATCGGAATTTATAATTTTGAAATTCGGTATTTTAGCCGAAAATTTCGTCTATGAAAATAAATTTTGCCGGTTGATTCCGAATTTAGAGTGATTTCCTTTTCCATGTTTAAACAGCTGCTTTTGCCGTTGCTACTGTAACTGCTGTTATTGAAGCCTATTTTAACCGATTTTCTCAAAAAATTTAACTCTTATGGTTTTTTTTTCAGATCTTGTTTATTGTTTTAAGTTGGAGAAAGACTCATCAGATACTTCTTTAAATCGAGAAGAAGAGCACGATGTCATTAATCAAACTCAGGAATATGAAAGTGAAGAAGGTAGCTTAAATTTAAACTTTTTTCTTTAACGTTTACATATTCTGTAAAACACCGTTTTCAGAGGCCTTGGTAGACATCTTGAGTAAGGAAATCCGCTTTGTATGAAGTGACCGAGATTGCGGTCGTTTTTGGATCAGAAGTGCTGCAAATTTTGCTTCAAATTCCCATTTTATTGAAGTGAAAGTGAAAGAGAGGATTAAAGTCCCAGTTTATCTGCTCAAGGAGGCATCTAATCAAGTATTTTTATTTTTGTGACTTACTTGCATTTTATTTTTCTTTTGCAAGACCCTTGTCTCTTTTTCTCTTCCTTTTTTCATGAATTGATGAAAAAATTGCTTCACCACCTGTCCTAAAGCAATCGCAATCTCGGTCATTGCACACGGAGAGAATTCCTAATATTCCAGATGTCCATCTCACAGAAAAATGTTGCGCTGACCTCTTTGAAAAGGTCTATTGGTAATTAAGCATGGAAGAAGGTCGATGTCTTTAGGTACTGCCTACTAAGAACGCCTAAAGGCCGATTTCCACTTCGTTCGCATTTGCCATTCGTCATTCGCTAACGATCAGCGAACAGCGATTGCGAAAGAAGTGAAAATGGGTATTATTCCTACGCAAGACCAGGCTTTTCAAACCAGACTTTTATCCCATGATTGGTTTCTTGCCAGCTTTTGTAATAGCTCCTCGTATAAAAATAAACTACACCCTAAATCTATTCGATTTTTAGCTGTTTTGGTTTCTATGTTTACTGTCGCAAATACCAGTAGCAGATTGAACACATATCCCTTACTCATCAGATACCTATTCCTTGCCACGATTACAGTAATATGAACTTGGTGGAGGTGCCTTTGAATGTTATTTTATATCTAGTAAAAGATTGCTTGCATTTCTAAATAATCCTCATTTTTAGATATTCCACAAACAACGGAAAGCAGAAAGCGAACATCCGGATCAGTAAGTCAGATATTCTTGTCATGATTTTTTTTATTCTCGAGTGTTTTATTATTTATAGTTTGCAGTTAAGGGGGCCTTATCAAATAGCTCAGTAGCTCCAATACTCCAATACTATAAGCTAGATCACCGAGGCTTATCCTAGGACTGCTTATTTGACAACAAATGTCGTTTCATGTGTTTTGTTCTTATGACTGAAATGCTGTTTAAAAACTATAAGGCAGGAGAAATTGCGGGAAATTCGTAGGAAAAGTCAGTGCCCATAATATAATATAGGCTGGTTCAATTATGTCTATCAACAATCAATCAAGAATTTTAGCTTTCGAAGTTTTTTAGACTTTGCACGATCTGAACCTTGCATTCATGAAAAGTACGTCTTTCCATAATACACAAAGCACGGCCATTTGTTATATTCCAAAAGTCAAAACTACAAGATATGGGATAAAACTAACAATAAATAAGGTCGATGATGATGCTGATGATGATGATGACGATGATTTGTCGATGATGATGATGATGATGATGATTTGTCGATGATGATGATGGTGATAATGATGATGATGATGATGATGATGATATTGATAATGATGGTGGCGGTGGTGGTGATGATGATGATAATTATGATCATAAACATGATGATGTCGATGATGATGATGATTATGATTGTGATGATGATAAAGACTATGATGTCGATGATGATGGCGATGATCATGATGATGATGATGATGATGATGGTGATTATATCAATCAATGTCAACAGGTCTCATCACTAGAGCCTGAAAACAAGAAGTTACAACGATCAGAAAGCTCAAGCAGTGAATGCCTTCCCAAACCCAGCCAAGATGATAGTTGCAAGCAAAAGAATGATAATTATCATGACATGGAAGAAAATCTTACTTGTGGAATTTGTCAGGTAATGTATTTATGTTAAACTCTTGTTATTTTAGTTTATTTGTAATTGTATAGACTTTGAGTAGTACAACATTCTAAATTGCGAAGAACAGCGGAACATTTGTACACATACAGGACATACTAAAAGCTTTTCTCTTCTGACACTTTTCAGATTGTAAACGTCAGAAACAGACCGAAACAAGTGACCAACGGGATTACGGGATTCATAAACTGCCTTTTCACTTTAGATGCAGTTTCTTTCACTGCTCAAAGGGCTGTGTTTAACAGAGAGGAAATCGTTCGTTTTCGTATACGTTGCTCTTTTACTTCAATATTTTTAATATTTCGTCCAAAATATTTTCTAACACGTCTCTTTTTAGGACATTTTCCATCAATGTGTCAGGTAAGACAATCACTTTTAATATTTCTTTGTAATAATAAAGCAAATCACCCCCTACCTCTCAAAATATTAATGATAGAGGCCTTAGAAATATTTGACTGCATCTTTATATAGATTGAGGACTATAGGATAGTGACAGGGGGCTGAAGATTAAAGTCTAGGATAATGACAGAGGGCTGACGCGACGCTCTGGAAAATTTAACTGAACATTTCACTACACGTCGTCTAACATTGAAGTTTTAGTTCATTCGTCATCTTTTGCGGTCACTGAACATTGTTATAGTGAATGTTTCATCGGAGTGAAAAAGGTCTGGGAACAAAATTTGTTCAGTGGTTTTCTCATTTCAGTTGGCCACTCAACCACTCAACTATAAACAAACAATGAATATTTATCCGTTACGTCAGCTTTTTCCATTTTCGTGTATCACTCTCAAATTTCGCGCCAAAGAAACTGCATGAAAAAGAGGCTGAGAAAATTCAAGAAATATTCAACGAAATGACGAGTTCATTTGCCTAGGGCCTAATATCCACTGTGATTTCTCTTGAGTAATTAAAATTCCGTAAAGACCATTCAAGCCGAAGGTTGAAAACTTTGCAAGCGTTCGCTTTACCTGGTTTTATAGTGTTTATTTCTAAGTTGTAAATGTTTTAAGTAGCTGAATTGGAATGATATCGAACCTTCTTTCCAGTGTCCAGCCATGCATGCATTCTTTCTGTGCGGCATGCTATTCCACTTGGATGGATCAATCCAACAACTGTCCAACTGTAAGTTAACAAAGCAGAAATATTTCTTATGTAATACTTGCTCTGAATTAAACACTGTTTTAGATTTTGTTATAATTCATTTAGGAGAAAGCTGCGTTGCTCAAGATGCTTATGTTTGCAACTTGATAAAATGCTTTTTTACATGCCAAAACAAGGCTATCTTATTGCCATATCAAAGAGAAAAGTCTAGGTGAAACTATAGGTGGAAATCTTGCGCAAAATAGGATGGTAACTGAAATCAATTAAGTATATGGAATACATATTTTTTCAACACTATTTTTGTAAGTGTTTGGCCCTAGCCAAAAAATCAAACATTTTTTGTCAAACATTGGAAATTTGCTCGTGTAGCACAATGTTTTACCGTTAAGCCACGTCGCAAAATATAGATCATCTAACGTTTTTGCTTGATCTTGCGTCAAGCAAAAAAAAGGTTTTGAACGTTAAAAAAAGGTCACACTTCATTTGGCTTGTTTTTGCTTGTTTTTTATATGTCAAAAAATTTTTTTGCCGTGGCCGAATGTTAAAACATGGTTTTTATAGGCAAATTCAAAACGTTCTTGAAACAGTTTTCGATCGTTTTGCCAAGGCCTAAGTAAAGCGTTTGTAGCTTGATAAGGACTGGAAACCATTCAGTTAACAGGCTGTCATCAACTGTATTGCGTTATTTCACATTATGGCTAGCATTGAAAAACAATTATTATTTCCTTGATTGTTCAAGCTTGCTTGCTACTGCTGTATAGACTCATTACGCGAGTTTTTAGGCTTCCCTCCTTTTAGTTTGTCACTCCAACAGAGTGATGGTAGGAAACGACAACAACAACATCGGGCGAAGCAGTGGGACTTCTGTAGTTGGTCTAACTGTTCTGCTTTACTAAAAAAAATACAAATAAAAATACTTCCTTGCATTTTTAGTGTCGAAAGAACATCAGACAAGTTGGAAAGAACCATATAATAAACAATTTAGTTGCAGCATTTCTTAAAACCCATCCAGGTACGCACAATTATTTATTTCATTTTAATTTTTTTCTGAATTTTCTGGTTCTTCTGAGGTCCCGAATGGTAGTCTCCCCTACTACTGATACTTGGAAAATGTTCCAACCCTTTCACTTATTAAGACTCTCCTTACAATTGAATTAGGAGATTAAGAACTTTTGGTCTAAAAATTGCCTAATGGCTTACCCAGGTAAATAATGGCTAAACAATTTTTGGGGCGTTTTTCCATAAGCAATATGTAGGCAAAAATGTTTGCGACGCCAATTTGCAAAAAATCAATTGTTTATAAAAGCAATTCCATCACTGTGACGTCAAACCTCCTGCTATTCCAATCCCTTCTACTATTGGGGACCCTGGACTGCAAAACTGCCCCCAAACACCAATTCAAACTCCTGCCTTTTCTTCTGTTTTGATTTAATTGAAAGTTTATTTGAAATTCCTCTTTTATTAGAGCGAAAAAGGAGTGACGAAGAACTGAAAGAGATGGACGCAAAGGACAAAATTAAAGGTGAAACGGTAAGGCATTTGTTGTAATATTTTTTGTTGCTCGAACATTTTTTTGTTTGATACAAGTTTCAGGACACACTCTTAAACAATCTGTTTCTTTAATAATCATACTATCTATCAATTTTCCTGTTGATTATTTATACCAGCTACCTAACTAGATCGCACTTCCCAAAGAAAAGGGATGAAACCAGGACTTCTAGATCGTAACCTAAAGGCTGATTTCCTATAGGTCGAAAGAGTTTGTCTTCTCAATTGGACTCTTCAACAAAATTTCGATTGGGCATTTGAGCCAGTACTAAAACTTTCTTCATTTTGACCCTATTTTAGCACTAAAAGTTTTCTTAATGGTTTTATAAATTTCCCTTGAATTTACGAGAAAATCCTGGTTATACAACCCAAAATGTCGGTTTTTTAGTAAATAAGAGCAGCAAATAGGTTAAAAGGGATAATAAGGAGTCGTTATATCCGAAAATAAGCTGCAAATACCTTGTATTCTCAGGTGGATAAACAGTCGTATCTGGTTCCTTAATTATGTTCATTTTCGTAGTTTCTTCAATTTTGAAGGATGTAGATCTCTTTGGGGTGTGTAGGTTTCTTATAAACCAGTTTCTTATAAACAGTGTTTTGTACTTGAATGATGCATTAATCTAGAGAACCTGTTTTTCTGCCTTCGAAATAAATTGAAACTTCAATGCAAATATTTGAGCTGCGTGAGACCAGCAAGAATAGCCAGCCTACAGAACTCATCCACGTCGTGGTCCCCAATTCTAGAATATAATCTCAGCTTGCTCCTCTAGAACCTCTTTTAATAGCTGGTGATGAAATTTTTTGTCCTAGGTCGAGGTAGATCCCTATAGACGGATAAATAACTTCACAGGTTATCAAGACGATTACGAGTACGACAACAGTGACAGCAGCGATTCTGATAGTTTTCTCGATGGTGCTGTTGATGATGATGATCATGATTATGTTGATTTGGGTGCTCCACTGTTTCCAGTCCCTCTTCCATCAGTGTAAGTTTATACTCTGTTTTTAACATCCATCACGACCTAAACGCTATTTGTTTATTTTGTCGTGACTAAGGCCTTGGCCAAATGATAAAACATTGTTTGTCAGAAGTTTTAGATCTGATTTCAAGCAATGTCCAAGGACCAAAAATCTGGAACGTCCTTCAGGATGAAATAACATCAGCTCGAAACCCAAGGCAGTTTAGGAACTTGCTAAAGACGTGGTTTCTTAGTTACAAATGCGCTTGCTCCTTTTGCAACAAATAATGACCTAATGCAATCTCTGGAGTTGCTTCATGTTAGTGTAAATTAGTGTCACATCACTTTTGTCAAAACTAACATTAAATAAATCTCTATTACTATTACTATTACTTTTGGCAACTTCACAAAATTTTGCTTCACAAGCTTGTATAAGGCAAACAATTTGACGAGCAATGTTTTTTGATGAAGCTGAACGGTCAAATCAAACGTTACAAAACGAATCAAAGATTTATGAAACAAATGTTTGACAAACAATGTTTGATCCTTTGGCCAAGGGTCTTACACTGCAAAATTTACTAATGCTATTTTCGATCTGCAACACGTGTTAAATCCTTGGTTACTTAATCGTGTCTAAAAATAGAAACAAACTTGATAAGTGCAAATATATTTTCTCTGGTATGTCTTCGTTGTTATTTGCGTTGTATTTCCTGCGTTTAAAGTCAGTTGAAACTTCAATGCAAATGTTTGAGGTTTGTGGGACCTTCAAGAGTAACCAGCCTACAGATCTCATCCACGTTGTGGTCCCCAATTCTAGAATCTTATCTCACCCTGCTCCTCTAGAACTGACGTACTGTGTATGAGAATCATTTACATAGAAGCGTTAGATTAGAAGTCAATTGAAAATTCAAGCAAATATTTGAGCTCCGTAAGACCAAGAAGAATCTACAGATCTCATCCATGTTGTGGTCTCCAATTGTTGAATCTTACCTCAGCTTACTCCTCTAGAACGGACGTACTATGTATGAGAATCATTTATATATAAGCGTTAGATTAGAAGTCAATTGAAACTTTAATGCAAATATTTTGAGCTCCGTGAGACCAGCAAGAATAGCAAGCCTACAGACGTCATCCACGTTGTGGTCCCCAATTCTAGAATCTTATCTCAGCTTGTTCCTCTAGAACTGAAGTACTATATATGAGAATCATTTATATATAAGCATAAGAACTGAATCCTGCACTATTTGTTTTCCTTTTTCAGTTTTTCAAGACCTACTGGAGCCAGATGCAGACAATGCCCAAATTTCAACCAACAAAACATTTCTACATCTACAAGTCAAGGTACCAATCTACTGTTTTTGGAAAAATATTAACCACCTGCTTAATGCTACTAATTTGCATTGACAAAAAGCAATTGGAGATTCGAAGTAATTAGAGAAATCGTGAACATATCTCAGTGCCATTTCAATTGTGAGAAGATCCCCTACCATCTTCCAGAAAAATTTCACCCAGTTCAAGACCTCTGGCAGTTTTCTTGATTGTAGGGCCTGACCAAACAAAAAAATGTTTGGTCAAACATTTGAGGGTTGCGTTACAAGTAATATTTGACCGTTTTGTCACGTCACAGAATTTTGCCCGGCAAGCACAATTTCTTTTGCAATATTTACGAAAAATTACGAAAACATTCTCTTTTTTTCACAAGCAGAAAATGTCTGACAAGCAATCTTTTACGTCGTGGCCAAGCAGCCCAACATTTTTTTTTGGACAAGCAAATTTTTTGTTTACAGAGCAATAAATAGCCGTTTTGCTACGTCACAAAACATAGTTTGACAAGCAAATTTTTGCTTAGCAATATTTATGAAAAATTTCGAAAACATTAAGCAGAAAAAGTTGACAAGCAATCTTTCTGAGCTAAACATTTCTTTTGAGAAGCAAATTTTAGATGTTGGAAAAGCAATGTTTGATCGTTTGGCCAGGGCTTAAGTTTTAAGAGAAACTGAAGAGAATTATACCGAACTAGTAATTGGGGACTCTCATAACCATTGTATTGGGGAGAAGATCCTCTGCAATGTTCGGGAAACATTTCGCCTAGCCAAAGACCTTTGGCGTTACTATGTGCTGAATTATACCAAATTAGTGCTTCCTTTATCAGAAATCGCTGTAAGGGCCTGGCTAAAGTAGGAGACATGGCGCGCGCGACTTTGTCGCCAGTGAAATGTCCCCACGATGTCTCCCAGTACAGCCACCTCGGAAACTTTGTAGCGAGCAACAAAACTTGTAGCGAGAGACACGCAAATGTTTCTGGGAGACAAGAGAAACATTTCGTGTCTCCGCGATTCGAAGGACATGTTGCTCTCATGTCACTCGCATGTTTAGCCGCCCTGGGAGACACGCTGAATACAATGTCACGTGCAAAATGTCTCCTTGTTTAGCCACAGCTTCATATATCTCTTTGATTGATGATCTCTTTTGTAGGCAACGACACAGCAGAGTTCGTTTGCTCAATGACACAGAACCATATCTTTTGTTTTTGCTGCAATGAAGTTTTTCCAGATAGAAGAAGAGAAAGCTGGGCTGCGAACAATTCATCTGCTAGCTGTCAATCACAAAACTCCAGTCAATCACAAAACTCCTGTCAATCGCAGAATTCCTGTCAATCACAGAATTCCTATCAATCACAGAATTCCTGTCAATCACAGAACTCGGACATCAGAAAACAAGTTTATTGTAAGTGAAAAGCTCTTTGCAAGTAATTTTTGATCCTTTGGTCACATCGCAAAACATTCGAAAACCAACTTTCATTTGCAATGTTTTCGAAAAACTTTAGAAAACTTTTCTGCTTTTCACAAGCAAAATACCCCGGCCTAATTTGAACCAAACGGCCAAAGATTTGTTTGAAAAGCGAATTTCAGATGTTTCACAAACAATATTTTATCGTTTGACCAGGGCCTTACTGTAGACTCCTTTTGATATTCTTCTTGCAGGCAGATCTTGCGGAAAGCATTTTTGTCACTTGTACTGGGGTTGTAGAAAGCCTGGTTGTCTTGGTTGCCTCAACAAATTTGCAGGTAAGAATCTTTAAATTTTAATTTAACTTCATTTCATTGCTTTTATTCTGTAGCTATTGCCACTACTGTTGCTATATTCGCTTCTTCTGCAACTGGGCTTTTGACGTTGTTGCTGGTGCTGGTTCTAATTATCATGCTGATGCAAATGCTGATGCTGATACGCTGATATGCTGATCGTCATTCTGATTGTCATGTTTCTGCTAACGCGTAGCTGCAGCTGATGCTAAAGTTCATGCTTATGCCGATGCTAATGCCGATGCTGATGCTGATGCTAAAGCTGATGCTAAAGCTGATGCTGATACTGATGCCAAAGCTGATGCTAAAGCTGATGCTGATGCTGATGCCAAAGCTGATGTTTATGCTGATGCTGATGCTAATACTGATGCTTATGCTGATGCTTAAGCTGATGTTAAAGCTAATGCTATTAGTAAAGCTGATGCTGATGCCGATGCTGATTCTGACGCTGATGCTGCTAATGCTTAAACTGATGCTGATGCTAATGCTGCTCTGCTGCTGACACTGATGCTGATGATGCCAAATGTTCATGCTGATTTTGATACTAATGCTGTTGATGGTGCTGCTGCTGATGCTAATACTTATGGTGCTGATGCTGTTTGACTTAAAACTAAACAGAATGGTTTAAATAACTTTATATTTTCTTTCACTGTTAACAGTTTTTTCTTGTTTTTTAGATCTGAATTTCAGCCCAACAAGTTTGACAAGAATTGTTAATAACAATGAATATGAGTCAAATGTTTTAAAGGTAAATTGTATTTCATATTTTGATTAATTTGTCCCACCGTTTTATTACTCTGATGGAGAGCTAGGCTGTGAGGAGGCTTTCATTTTTTAGTCCAAGCGAACAGCTAGTCAGTAGTGTGCGTTGTTTAAGCACTCAACCAGTTATTCTTTCTTTCAGAATTATTTACAGCAAAAGAATATTGATGTTAAAGGACTCCTTCGTTATTGTATTCAGAAGCTTGAAGCAAAAGAATTCGTTGCTCCTTGTAAGTATAAAGTACATTGTAAATCATAGTTATTATTATTTGTATCTATTCTGTGGCTTTCAATAAGAAAAAGAGTTTAGAACTCTGATTGTTGTGACTAGAGGTGTTGTGGCCGAGTGGTCAAGAAGAAGTTCGGCTGAAGATCGTCAGGTCGTGGGTTTGATTCTCGTCAGAACCAATTTCCACAAGCCTACAGTCAACTCAGCTGCCCATCCTTCAGAGGTCAGTATATTAGTACCAAGGGTATTCGATCTATAGTAACAGTCTTGGGGCACAAGCTGCAGGTCCATGTCGGCTAGACAGCTGCCAAATTTCTTGACCTGCGTTAACAAATAATGATTGCTTGCCTTATTACTTGCTTGCTTGCTTGTTTACGTGCTTGCTTGCTAAGTAGCTTGCTTGCTTGTTTGATTGCTTGTTTGCTTGCTTGCTTGCAGTTGCTTTCTTGCAATTGCCTGCTTTGCTTGCTTGCTTACTTGCTTGCTTTCTGTCTGCTTGTGCTTGCTTGACCTCGTGCTTGCTAACTTGCTGATATAATAGAGCACGTCCTAGCCGTACCATTAAATCATGTTATCTCAAGCTATTACTAAAATTCCTAATCCGGCCATTCCTAAGTATATTATCATTTTTCTTTCTGTCAGCTCGACCAATGCTTACATCAGATGACATCGTATGCTACAGCTGTGGTATTAAATTCTTCAGAGAACTGGCATATCAATACCGAAGTACGATTCCGGCATCCGAGTTGCCTGCCGAAGTAACTACAAGAGCAAACTGCTATTGGGGGAGAAATTGTAGGACACAAGTTCATAACTCTGCTCATGCTAGGTAGGTATATCTTTCTCGAATACAAGTGCAACTTTAAGAGGAAGTTAGGAGATTGTACGACGACTGCAACGAATCTTGAAGCTGTTACCTTTGGTGTGCAACCCCAATGCTGTGCAAACTGGTCTGAGGAGCAATTCGTCTCCTTGGGAATCTCGTACACCCTTGTCGTAATATTTTATTTCAAGAAAACCCCTTGGAAAATCCTTTTGTTTCTACAAGAATCCCATAAGTCTTTTGTAACAGTGAGAAGCCCCTCGAACTGAGCTACCTGGCCAATGGCTCCTCGATGACTTATTCCACGAGTCGCGTTTTTGCTCCGTAGGCCTATCTGATATAGATAGGTTTCTCAGAACTACTAGAGACTACTACTACTACGACTAATTCTCTTCGGAAACAGCATCGGAGGCCTTAAGCAACAGCAACAACCGCTTACGTGAAATTAAATTGAATTGGATGGCCTCATTCACATAGTGGTGCAGAAGTTCTGAGCTATGTAATCAGTTTTTCCATCATGGAGGGTCAAACCAGTTGCAGTAAATATTATTGCAGGGGGTGTGAATAAGAATTTTGTGGTGAAAAATGAATTACTGGGGATGCGCATTATTTTGGAAACCAGCGAAAATTCTGGGAAGCGTCAGACAAAAATTGTTATCCCCTAAACTTCTATGCAAAAGACTTTTCAGCTTTCCCTGCATGATTTTAATAATTTCTTACATTGTGATGTTTTACTTGCAATAATTCTATGATATTAAAGTCGAATAACATTTCTTTTTATAGTCGTTTCAACCATATTTGCGAACAGACAAGATTTAGGTGAAAAATATCATCAAAGTTCAGTAGGACAATTCTTAAGTATAAGAGTGTGAATGTTTTTATTTCATTTTATATTTTTACACTTTCTGCTAATGTTAAATTCATAAAATATTAAACATTTATTTAGATTTTCAACTAACCATAAATCCTCGAGCAAGCCCCCTTATATACGCCCTCCCACAAATAAGCCCCCCTCTGGGCCTAAAAATTAGGCCACACCCTAACATGTCACATATTCTTAAAAATTTTCGTCATAATTTTCGTTTTGTTTAAGCTGATTAGCCCATGGAGTAACCAGGGTTTAAGAAACAAACCCTTTAAGACCTTTTAACGAAAAGGTATGTGTGAAAACTTTCAGAGTATTCTTTAACAACGTAGAGAGAGGTATTTTTCTCAAGTCCCCTTCAACAAAAAAATTTCTCAATTTTCAAACTGCCTGTTGACAAAGCCTTTCCTTAGGGCAGGACCAGGGGGCTATACAACCCCTCTCGTGGTTCTTTTTTCCAACTTATTTTGGGGGGAAATGTAGAACCACAATGATTAAGATTTATTCTCATCTATTCTGCCTGGCATCGGGGGAAGTACCTGGTACCATTTTCTGAAAAAAATAGTGACAACCTGGTAGCTCTAACAATTCATATGTATTAACATTTCATTCGACACAGTTGTTTACTTCGATCAAAATTGGGATAACGTGGTACCACTACCTGCGATTAAGGGGGAAATTGGTTCCAAACCTTATACGCCACCGGTACCAAAGACCTCTGTCACCCCCCCACACTTCCAATATCCCAGGGCCTTTCTGTATATAAATGTATTTCTTCTAAGAATTACTAATTCATGTTTTGTACATAGCTGAACAGTTTTATATAAATATTAATAAGATTTGATTTTCTAATATTAACAATATATAGCTCAGTTTGTTATATGTTCTATAAGGTTTGTTACAGTTACGATGCAAATCTTAAGCAGAAGCTAAAATGCAGATGCAGAAAATCAATGTCTTTTTTTCTTCCATTTCTCCACAGGAAACTAGTGTCTCATTCATTCGTGTATATCTCTTCTGCTTTTTTAACGTTATAAAGATATCATTAGGTTTTTCCTGTGAGTTTGAGAAAAATTGACTCTTCACAATGTCGAGCCATGAATAGGGCTCTGAGTTCATGAAATGGGAAAAAGGTCTCTAAGGCAAAATGGTCAACAATCAACCAAAATCCAGGCTTTCCAACATGCCTCAAATCTTCAAAATCCCCAAAAACCCTCCAAATAGGTTCTCGAGGAAATAATGAAGCACTTAGGTTCATAAATAGGGAAAAATGAAAACATCAAGAAAAGGCCATTATTTTTGGGCAAAAAGGCAATCCACCCAAATTAGCATAAATAACCTACTTAAAACCAGGATAATCCATTCTAATGCCTTTTCTAGGTAATAATAAAAGTATTTAGCGCAAAAAATAGACCAAATAAAAACCCTTGAAATCGGCCATTTTTGGGCAAAAAGGTAAGGCTATACTATGGAAAAATTGCAAAAAATCGCCCAAAATCGAGAGTTCCCAAATCGACCCAAATCAGCAAAAATAACTTACTAAGACCAGGATTATCCATTCTAATGCCTTTTCTAGGTAATAATAAAGGTATCTAGCCCAAAAAATAGGCAAAATAAAAATACTCGAAATCAGCCACTTTTGGGCAAAAAGGTAAGGCTATACTATGGAAAAATTGCCAAAAATGGCCCAAAATCGAGGGTTCCCAAATCGACGCAAATCAGCAAAAATAACTTACTTAGACCAGGATTATCCATTCTAATGCCTTTTCTAGGTAATAATAAAGGTATCTAGCCCAAAAAATAGGCAAAATAAAAATACTCGAAATCAGCCACCTTTGGGCAAAAAGGTAAGGCTATACTATGGAAAAATTGCCAAAAATGGCCCAAAATCGAGGGTTCCCAAATCGACGCAAATCAGCAAAAATAACTTACTTAGACCAGGATTATCCATTCTAATGCCTTTTCTAGGTAATAATAAAGGTATTTAGCCCAAAAAATAGACAAAATAAAAACCCTCGAAATCGGCAATTTTTGGGCAAAAAGGTAAGGCTATACTATGGAAAAATTGCCAAAAATCGGCCAAAATAGAGGGTTCCCAAATCGACGCAAATCAGCAAAAATAACTTACTTAGACCAGGATTATCCATTCTAATTCCTTTTCTAGGTAATTACAAAGGTATTTAGCCCAAAAAGTTGAGAAAACAACAACCCTCGAAATCGGCCATTTTTGGGCAAAAAGTTAAGGCTATACTATGGAAAAATTGCCAAAAATCGGCCAAAATTGAGCGTTCCCAAATCGACCCAAATCAGCAAAAATAACTTACTTAGACCAAGATTATCCATTCTAATGCTTTTTCTAGGTAATAATAAAGGTATCTAGCCCATAAAATAGGCAAAATAAAAATACTCGAAATCAGCCACTTTTGGGCAAAAAGGTAAGGCTATACTATGGAAAAATTGCCAAAAATGGCCCAAAATCGAGGGTTCCCAAATCGACGCAAATCAGCAAAAATAACTTACTTAGACCAGGATTATCCATTCTAATGCCTTTTCTAGGTAATAATAAAGGTATTTAGCCCAAAAAATAGACAAAATAAAAACCCTCGAAATCGGCAATTTTTGGGCAAAAAGGTAAGGCTATACTATGGAAAAATTGCCAAAAATCGGCCAAAATAGAGGGTTCCCAAATCGACGCAAATCAGCAAAAATAACTTACTTAGACCAGGATTATCCATTCTAATTCCTTTTCTAGGTAATTACAAAGGTATTTAGCCCAAAAAATAAACAAAATAAAAACCCTTCAAATCGGCCATTTTTGGGCAAAAAGGTAAGGCTATACTATGGAAAAATTGCCAAAAATGGCCCAAAATCGAGGGTTCCCAAATCGATGCAAATCAGCAAAAATAACTTACTTAGACCAGGATTATCCATTCTAATGCCTTTTCTAGGTAATAATAAAGGTATTTAGCCCAAAAAGTAGGCAAAATAAAAATACTCGAAATCAGCCATTTTTGGGCAAAAAGGTAAGGCTATACTATGGAAAAATTGTCAAAAATGGCCCAAAGTCGAGGGTTCCCAAATCGACGCAAATCAGCAAAAATAACTTACTTAGACCATGATTATCCATTCTAATGCCTTTTCTAGGTAATAATAAAGGTATTTAGCCCAAAAAATAGGCAAAATAAAAATACTCGAAATCAGCCATTTTTGGGCAAAAAGGTAAGGCTATACTATGGAAAAATTGCCAAAAATCGCCCAAAATCGAGGGTTCCCAAATCGATGTAAATCAGCAAAAATAACTTACTTAGACCAGGATTACCCATTCTAATGCCTTTTCTAGGCAATAATAAATGTATTTAGCCCGAAAAATAGACAAAATAAAAACCCTCGAAATCCGCCATTTTTGGGCAAAAAGGTAAGGCTATACTATGGAAAAATTGCCAAAAATCGCCCTAAATCGAGGATTCCCAAATCGATGCAAATCAGCAAAAAAAACTTACTTAGACCAGGATTATCCATTCTAATGCCTTTTCTAGGTAATTATAAAGGTATTTAGCCCAAAAAATAGACAAAATAAAAACCCTCGAAATCGGCCATTCTTGGGCAAAAAGGTAAGGCTATATTAACGCTTATCGGCCACGAAGCAGCGCGAAGGAAAGACACAAGAAAACAGGCTTATTTGGCAGTATTTGGGATCGTATATGGCATAACTGAAAACACTGCATACTATTCATCTTATAATTAATATATAATTACATGCCACCAATTCATTGGGTGGCCCTACCCGTCTAAAGGATGATTTTAACATATACGATCCAGTTGGTAAAGGTTACGTGTTCATTAATGAGAAAAGTTTATTTTCCCTAATCATAGGAGTGTTCTTCAATGTTCTACTTCAAGGTCTTCTTACCTCTGTTCTTGATCTTGCTTCCCGGTATACTTGGTCTACTAGCCCTACTTCGTCGTGCGCGTATACTTGGGCTACTAGCCCTACTTCGTCGTGCGCGTATACTTGGGCTACTAGCCCTACTTCGTCGTTCGCGTATACTTGGGCTACTAGCCCTACTTCATCGTACGCGTATACTTGGGCTACTAGCCCTACTTCGTCGTTTGCGTATACTTGGGCTACTAGCCCTACTTCGTCGTTCGCGTAGACTTGGGCTACTAGCCCTCTTCGTCGTTCACGTATACTTGGGCTACTAGCCCTACTTCGTCGTTCGCGTATACTTGGGCTACTAGCCCTCTTCGTCGTTCACGTATACTTGGGCTACTAGCCCTACTTCGTCGTTCGCGTATACTTGGGCTACTAGCCCTCTTCGTCGTTCACGTATACTTGGGCTACTAGCCCTACTTCGTCGTTCGCGTATACTTGGGCTACTAGCCCTACTTCGTCGTTCGCGTATACTTGGGCTACTAGCCCTACTTCGTCGTTCGCGTATACTTGGGCTACTAGCCCTACTTCGTCGTTCGCGTATACTTGGGCTACTAGCCCTACTTCGTCGTTCGCGTATACTTGGGCTACTAGCCCTACTTCGTCGTTCGCGTATACTTGGGCTACTAGCCCTACTTCGTCGTTCGCGTATACTTGGGCTACTAGCCCTACTTCGTCGTTCGCGTATACTTGGGCTACTAGCCCTACTTCGTCGTTCGCGTATACTTGGGCTACTAGCCCTACTTCGTCGTTCGCGTATACTTGGGCTACTAGCCCTACTTCGTCGTTCGCGTATACTTGGGCTACTAGCCCTACTTCGTCGTTCGCGTATACTTGGGCTACTAGCCCTACTTCGTCGTTCGCGTATACTTGGGCTACTAGCCCTACTTCGTCGTTCGCGTATACTTGGGCTACTAGCCCTACTTCGTCTTTCGCGTATACTTGGGCTAGACCCAAATCAGCAAAAATAACTTACTTAGACCAGGATTATCCATTCTAATGCCTTTTCTAGGTAATAATAAAGGTATTTAGCCCAAAAAATAGGCAAAATAAAAATACTCGAAATCAGCCATTTTTGGGCAAAAAGGTAAGGCTATACTATGGAAAAATTGCAAAAAATCGCCCAAAATCGAGAGTTCCCAAATCGACCCAAATCAGCAAAAATAACTTACTAAGACCAGGATTATCCATTCTAATGCCTTTTCTAGGTAATAATAAAGGTATCTAGCCCAAAAAATAGGCAAAATAAAAATACTCGAAATCAGCCACTTTTGGGCAAAAAGGTAAGGCTATACTATGGAAAAATTGCCAAAAATGGCCCAAAATCGAGGGTTCCCAAATCGACGCAAATCAGCAAAAATAACTTACTTAGACCAGGATTATCCATTCTAATGCCTTTTCTAGGTAATAATAAAGGTATCTAGCCCAAAAAATAGGCAAAATAAAATACTCGAAATCAGCCACCTTTGGGCAAAAGGTAAGGCTATACTATGGAAAAATTGCCAAAAATGGCCCAAAATCGAGGGTTCCCAAATCGACGCAAATCAGCAAAAATAACTTACTTAGACCAGGATTATCCATTCTAATGCCTTTTCTAGGTAATAATAAAGGTATTTAGCCCAAAAAATAGACAAAATAAAAACCCTCGAAATCGGCAATTTTTGGGCAAAAAGGTAAGGCTATACTATGGAAAAATTGCCAAAAATCGGCCAAAATAGAGGGTTCCCAAATCGACGCAAATCAGCAAAAATAACTTACTTAGACCAGGATTATCCATTCTAATTCCTTTTCTAGGTAATTACAAAGGTATTTAACCCAAAAAGTTGAGAAAACAACAACCCTCGAAATCGGCCATTTTTGGGCAAAAAGTTAAGGCTATACTATGGAAAAATTGCCAAAAATCGGCCAAAATTGAGCGTTCCCAAATCGACCCAAATCAGCAAAAATAACTTACTTAGACCAAGATTATCCATTCTAATGCTTTTTCTAGGTAATAATAAAGGTATCTAGCCCATAAAATAGGCAAAATAAAAATACTCGAAATCAGCCACTTTTGGGCAAAAAGGTAAGGCTATACTATGGAAAAATTGCCAAAATGGCCCAAAATCGAGGGTTCCCAAATCGACGCAAATCAGCAAAAATAACTTACTTAGACCAGGATTATCCATTCTAATGCCTTTTCTAGGTAATAATAAAGGTATTTAGCCCAAAAATAGACAAAATAAAAACCCTCGAAATCGGCCATTTTTGGGCAAAAAGGTAAGGCTATACTATGGAAAAATTGCCAAAAATCGGCCAAAATAGAGGGTTCCCAAATCGACGCAAATCAGCAAAAATAACTTACTTAGACCAGGATTATCCATTCTAATGCCTTTTCTAGGTAATTATAAAGGTATTTAGCCCAAAAAATAAACAAAATAAAAACCCTTCAAATCGGCCATTTTTGGGCAAAAAGGTAAGGCTATACTATGGAAAAATTGCCAAAAATGGCCCAAAATCGAGGGTTCCCAAATCGATGCAAATCAGCAAAAATAACTTACTTAGACCAGGATTATCCATTCTAATGCCTTTTCTAGGTAATAATAAAGGTATTTAGCCCAAAAAGTAGGCAAAATAAAAATACTCGAAATCAGCCATTTTTGGGCAAAAAGGTAAGGCTATACTATGGAAAAATTGTCAAAAATGGCCCAAAGTCGAGGGTTCCCAAACCGACGCAAATCAGCAAAAATAACTTACTTAGACCATGATTATCCATTCTAATGCCTTTTCTAGGTAATAATAAAGGTATTTAGCCCAAAAAATAGGCAAAATAAAAATACTCGAAATCAGCCATTTTTGGGCAAAAAGGTAAGGCTATACTATGGAAAAATTGCCAAAAATCGCCCAAAATCGAGGGTTCCCAAATCGATGTAAATCAGCAAAAATAACTTACTTAGACCAGGATTACCCATTCTAATGCCTTTTCTAGGCAATAATAAATGTATTTAGCCCGAAAAATAGACAAAATAAAAACCCTCGAAATCCGCCATTTTTGGGCAAAAAGGTAAGGCTATACTATGGAAAAATTGCCAAAATCGCCCTAAATCGAGGATTCCCAAATCGATGCAAATCAGCAAAAAAAACTTACTTAGACCAGGATTATCCATTCTAATGCCTTTTCTAGGTAATTATAAAGGTATTTAGCCCAAAAAATAGACAAAATAAAAACCCTCGAAATCGGCCATTCTTGGGCAAAAAGGTAAGGCTATATTAACGCTTATCGGCCACGAAGCAGCGCGAAGGAAAGACACAAGAAAACAGGCTTATTTGGCAGTATTTGGGATCGTATATGGCATAACTGAAAACACTGCATACTATTCATCTTATAATTAATATATAATTACATGCCACCAATTCATTGGGTGGCCCTACCCGTCTAAAGGATGATTTTAACATATACGATCCAGTTGGTAAAGGTTACGTGTTCATTAATGAGAAAAGTTTATTTTCCCTAATCATAGGAGTGTTCTTCAATGTTCTACTTCAAGGTCTTCTTACCTCTGTTCTTGATCTTGCTTCCCGGTATACTTGGGCTACTAGCCCTACTTCGTCGTGCGCGTATACTTGGGCTACTAGCCCTACTTCGTCGTGCGCGTATACTTGGGCTACTAGCCCTACTTCGTCGTTCGCGTATACTTGGGCTACTAGCCCTACTTCATCGTACGCGTATACTTGGGCTACTAGCCCTACTTCGTCGTTGCGTATACTTGGGCTACTAGCCCTACTTCGTCGTTCGCGTAGACTTGGGCTACTAGCCCTCTTCGTCGTTCACGTATACTTGGGCTACTAGCCCTACTTCGTCGTTCGCGTATACTTGGGCTACTAGCCCTCTTCGTCGTTCACGTATACTTGGGCTACTAGCCCTACTTCGTCGTTCGCGTATACTTGGGCTACTAGCCCTCTTCGTCGTTCACGTATACTTGGGCTACTAGCCCTACTTCGTCGTTCGCGTATACTTGGGCTACTAGCCCTACTTCGTCGTTCGCGTATACTTGGGCTACTAGCCCTACTTCGTCGTTCGCGTATACTTGGGCTACTAGCCCTACTTCGTCGTTCGCGTATACTTGGGCTACTAGCCCTACTTCGTCGTTCGCGTATACTTGGGCTACTAGCCCTACTTCGTCGTTCACGTATACTTGGGCTACTAGCCCTACTTCGTCGTTCGCGTATACTTGGGCTACTAGCCCTACTTCGTCGTTCGCGTATACTTGGGCTACTAGCCCTACTTCGTCGTTCGCGTATACTTGGGCTACTAGCCCTACTTCGTCGTTCGCGTATACTTGGGCTACTAGCCCTACTTCGTCGTTCGCGTATACTTGGGCTACTAGCCCTACTTCGTCGTTCGCGTATACTTGGGCTACTAGCCCTACTTCGTCGTTCGCGTATACTTGGGCTACTAGCCCTACTTCGTCGTTCGCGTATACTTGGGCTACTAGCCCTACTTCGTCGTTCGCGTATACTTGGGCTACTAGCCCTACTTCGTCTTTCGCGTATACTTGGGCTAGACCCAAATCAGCAAAAATAACTTACTTAGACCAGGATTATCCATTCTAATGCCTTTTCTAGGTAATTATAAAGGTATTTAGCCCAAAAAATAGACAAAATAAAAACCCTCGAAATCGGCCATTTTTGGGCAAAAAGGTAAGGCTATACTATGGAAAAATTGCCAAAAATCGGCCAATATAGAGGGTTCCCAAATCGATGCAAATCAGCAAAGACAACTTACTTAGACCAGGATTATCCATTCTAATGCCTTTTCTAGGTAATAATAAAGGTATTTAGCCCAAAAATGAACAAAATAAAAACCCTCGAAATCGGCCATTTTTGGGCAAAAAGGTAAGGCTATACTATGGAAAAATTGCCAAAAATTGGCCCAAATCTAGGGTTTCCAAATCGACCCAAATAAGCAAAAATAACTTACTTAGACCAGGATTGCCCATTCTAATGCCTTCTCTAGGTAATTACAAAGGTATTTAGCCCAAAAGGTTGACAAAATAAAAACCTTCAAAACTGGCCATTTTTGGGCAAAAAGGTAAGGCTATACTATGGAAAAATTGCCAAAAATCGGCCAAAATAAAGGGTTCCCAAATCGATGCAAATCAGCAAAGATAACTTACTTAGACCAGGATTATCCATTCTAATGCCTTTTCTAGGTAATAATAAAGGTATTTAGCCCAAAAATGAACAAAATAAAAACCCTCGAAATCGGCCATTTTTGGGCAAAAAGGTAAGGCTATACTATGGAAAAATTGCCAAAAATTGGCCCAAATCTAGGGTTTCCAAATCGATCCAAATCAGCAAAAATAACTTACTTAGACCAAGATTATCCATTCTAATGCCTTTTCTAGATAATAATAAAGGTATTTAGCCAAAAAAATTGAAGAAATAAAAACCCTGGAAGTCGGCCATTTTTGGGCAAAATGGCATGGCTATACTATGGAAAAATTGCCAAAAATTGTGCAAAATCGAGTGTTGCAAAATCGACCCAAATCAGGAAAAATAACTTTCTTAGAAGGATTACCCATTCTAATGCCTTTCCTAGGTTTTGATGAAGGCATTTAGCCCCAAAAATGGACAAAAATAAAGCCCAAAAATCGGCCATTTTTGGGCAAAAAGGCAATGCAATAGCTAAATATCGGCCGAAATCGAGGGTTCCCAATTCGACCCCAATCAGCAAAAATAATTTACTTAGACCAGGATTACCCATTCTAATGCTTTTTCTAGGTTATGATAAAGGTATTTAGCTCATAAGGTGGACAAAATAAAAATCCTATTTCCATATTATGTAAAAATAAACCAGGTAGAATGAACAGAGAAAGAGAAATCTGTGAAATCGAATACGAAGCAATTGTCTTCCATTATACGCATTTTGAACATTGTTTAATTTTAAAGATATTCTGTTCTAAATAAGATTGCAATGACAAGTTGAATTAAACGCAAAATACTTCAAATAATACCAAATGAAGACTTTTATACATAGTACGATAGGAAAATTGGATGAGTAGAAATTGTCAATACTTTTACGTCATACTATGGGAGTAGGGTATAGAGCATATATCACATTTTGCTGTATCACATTTGTATAATCCTTTCACTCTTAGAGGGGGCATGTACGATAGGGGTTTAAAAGGAAGCATTTATCACATCATTTCAAAACTTAAGGGCCCATATACACTACGACTTAAAATCTTTCTTACACGACAGGGTGCCTAATATCGACCATGTACTCTGCCCATCAAGGTGTTAATTCGCATAATCTGTAGAAGAATGTAAGAAAGTTGCTAGTGTATATGGTCCCTAAAGTGGGTTTGAATTTGACGAGGGTCTTCAAAAGTAGGGAGGGGGCTTTCCATCTAGCCAAGAAAATTGGTATCGAATTAAAATACGATGTTATAAATACATGTTTTCTAATGTTCACATAGTTCTATGTCTCTAACATTCAATTTTTCTTTATCATATTTTCTCTCTGCCATTAATTCCAATCTGTAATCCTGAGCTCTTCGCAGTGGAATCACATTTTGCTGCGGGGCAACATTTCTGGTTGAAACAATCTTCTTGTTTGGATTCACAAAAAAGAAAACGACAATACGGCGGCTTGCAGCAGCACTATTCGAACTGTTGATCATCTTTGATAGCTTGTGGATGTGACAATTTGGAAATACTAATAAGTACCCTTGATTTGTTGGGAAATATCCAAGTGGAATGAACCCCTCGGATGCAAATTCATTTGCAACAACTGGACGGTCTTGGGGAACATTCCAGAACACTCTGTTCCTCTCAGCGACGGTAAATGCTCTTTTGAACCTCAGGTCTCCTCCATCAATATTTTCATCTCGATCAAGGAAATATATGCCTTAAAAGGAAACAAAAAATTCAAAGCAATGTAGATGTAAGCAACATATCTAGCCAGCAAGCAAGGAAGCTGGGCAAGGGGGCGTGGTCAAAAAAACTTGAGTGTTGCATTTAGAAAAATAAGCAAGGGGTATTATTGACCATTTTGTCAGATCTACTCCAAACTTAAAACCTGTTGGCAATAATTGGAGGGCAACTACCCTTTCTTTCATGCCCCCATGGCTGCCGCACTGCCTCAGACTGACATTAGACCAGTAGCATAGAGAGGAAAGTTCTTTGGGGGCTGAATTGTTCATAACACAATAAGAACAATAGGCAATTAAACAAACATTGATTTCATGGAAAGTTGGGGGGGGGCAACAGAACAGCCCCAAAAGAACAATAGCCCCTACTGCCCTTCATTGGAGAATATAATAACTAGGTATCCATTCATCAATTTGGAAGAAGGGGAGCTGTGTAGAGGGTAGAAAAATAAGAAAATCAAAGGACATGGCAATTTTGATCAGGAAAAGAGGGTTGCTGCCACTGCTGCTCTTATACTTTGAGAGTCCCTGATTTCACAACAACCCAACAGAAAACTTTACTATGTAGTCCTTACAGAAACAGGCATGTACTTGATTGAGGTTTTTTACCTGTCATGACAATATTTTCATGAGACATTCCTTCAGCATGCCAAACACCTTCATAGGACTGACCAGGCTGTAATTTGTACTCAACTATCTTTGTTATGATTTGCAGCTCTTGACCTTTGAAGGAAACTGGCTTTTTGTCCAATTCTGGAACCTTTTCAACTTCATCATCATCATCCTTACTCTCAAAGAATTCCATGGCTTGAGCATAAGACCAGGTTTCCTCAAAGTATGGAAGAAACACCTCAAACAATGACTGCAAATCTTCATACAATTTCGGAAACATATTTTGATCAAGATTATTTATGTATTCCTGAATCAAGCATTTTCCATCATCGGTAATCTTGAAAGGTGTTGGTAGCCATTGGAATTTGGAGTCTTCATAAATTCTTCCCCAGAAATCCATCTCATTGTCATCTTCAGTTGAGGGGTCAGCCTTCTGGTTTTCTTTCAATTTGCTTACACCCTTGATATAGGAGTACAGTGCTGGATGGACCAAATCTCTAACAATGTCGTTAGAGTTTGGATGGTAATCAACTGGTGTCTTCTCTGCTAATTCATCAATGTTTCTACGCAGGCTCTGCTCCAAAACTCCTGGTACTTTTCCTTTAACATAACAAACTCCTTCTTTAATCAGCTGATTCATGTATTTCTTCCAAATATTCTCATGAAATTCAGAATCTGTTATATCACCAATGAATTCATCTTGCAAATATCCATCCATCAACAATACAAGTTTTCCAACATGGTACTCCTCATTTGATGAAATTAATTCTTCTTTAACTACCTTTATTTTCCTCTTACCAATCAACCATTTTCTAACACATTTAGCAAGATTCTCATTAGCTTTGTATTTGCTTGCATCTGCATGGACTGTGATGCAAAGTTGCAGATCATAGTCATCGTACAAATCATCACCTCTTTCATCATTATGGGAGAATTCTTCAGCTTTTGCTTCAATTAATTTAAATCCATCTTTTTCTTTCACACCAGGCATTGAAAAAGTGTCTCCTGGAACATATCTTGTGTCTGTATACTTCTCTGTGAAGGCAATATAATCTTCTGCAACTTCTCCATTGGGACCTAGTGTCTTTTCCATGTTTGGAATGTTACCTCTGTTTTTTGCCATACCTACTTAATAGGCTGGGCCTCTTTTTTTCCTATCCGTTTGTCTATCCACTTGCCTTGAACAAGCTGGACAGATTGCTCATCAACGCATGTTTTCTAGATTCTTTGCTTTGCCTGTCCTCTCCTAAGACGTTCTACGGTCTTTCTTTATTCTGTACCACCGATAAACTGTGTAGTTAGGCTTGAATTCACAGATTCACTGTGATCTGATCGGCCGTGATCTGGCAAAAGAATTCAATGAATGAGGAAGTAAAGGAGGAGCGCTCAATGGATAACATGCATCAGATTGAGAAGTGGTCAAAGTTCAAACTCTGGGTCAAGGGTCAAAGTACCCTGGGAAGGGTCAAAGGTGAAACTGTAGTGTCTGTCGTTGTAGTGGGACTAATATTCTGATTTATGTTAATTTATTACTTCCGTTGTGTATATAAATCTGTAAATGATCAATTCTAAATTATTCAGCTTTTACTCTTCACACGAGTCGGATCTCTCGCTCACTTTCTGGCTACTCAAGGTATCAGGGAAGTTATTTGGGCAGTTCAAACCCTGTTAAATCCTGTCACACCAACCTAGGGTGAAACTGAGACTCTAACGAGGAAGAACCTGCAGAAAATTGCTGCAAAATTTCCCCGAAAACTCGCTCAAACTCTTTAAATCGAAGGTTTTGAAAAGGGCTCGGAAACTTAAAAATCGTTGAAGACACTTAAAAAATAATTTAATTGTCGTGAAAAAGATTAACTCTAAAGCCACGTTAAAACCTAAGAAATCGGCATGCGATTACTTCCCATATTTTGTTGTATTTTAAAATTACGCAGAATTGTAGAAATAAGAATTGAAAATTGAAATTGAAAATTGAAACCAGATGAAAGACGAATGAAGACAAAGTCAAGTTTTTAGATACTCTAAATAATCTTAATCAATGGTTTCTGCTAAAAATTAATAAGATACGAAAAAATATTTGAATCATTGTTTTAATTCGACAGAATAAAAATGTCTACAAGGAGTATATTATGATTAGTGACTCGGGAAGTCAAGTTCTTATATTTAAAGTAACATTTTTAATGTTCACATAGTTCAATGTTTCTAACATTCAATTTTTCTTTATCATATTTCCTCTCTGCCATTAATTCCAATCGATAATCCTGAGCTCTTCGCAGTGGAATCACATTTTGTTGCGGGGCAACATTCCTGGTTGAAACAATCTTCTTGTTTGGATTCACAAAAGAAAACGACAATACGGCGACTTGCAGCAGCACTATTTGAGCTATTTATCATTTTTGATAGCTTGTGAATGTGACAATTTGGAAATACTAATAAGTACCCTTGATTTGTTGGGAAATACCCAAGTGGGATGAACCCCTCGTATGCAAATTCATTTGCAACAACTGGACGGCCTTGGGGAACATTCCAGAACACTCTGTTCCTCTCAGCGACGGTAAATGCTCTTTTGAACCTCAGGTCTCCTCCATCAATATTCTCATCTCGATCAAGGAAATATATGCCTTAAAAGGAAACAAAAAATTCAAAGCAATGTAGACATAAGCAACATATCTAGACAGCAAGCAAGGAAGCTGGAATATTTTTAAACCAATTCAATGTTTTAGGCAAGTAGCTGTTGCTCTTAGGCACTACTGGACTAGCCAGAGGTCCAAAAATGGAGGGGCAAGGGGGCGTGGTCAAAAAATCTTGAGTGCGGCATTTAGAAAAATAAGCAAGGGGTATTATTGACCATTTTGTCAGATCTACTCCAAACTTAAAACCTGTTGGCAATAATTGGAGGGCAACTACCCTTTCTTTCATGCCCCCATGGCTGCCGCACTGCCTCAGACTGACATTAGACCAGTAGCATAGAGAGGAAAGTTCTTTGGGGGTGGAATTGTTCATAACACAATAAGAACAATAGGCAATTAAACAAACATTGATTTCATGGAAAGTTGGGGGGGGGGCAACAGAACAGCCCCAAAAGAACAATAGCCCCTACTGCCCTTCATTGGAGAATATAATAACTAGGTATCCATTCATCAATTTGGAAGAAGGGGAGCTGTGTAGAGGGTAGAAAAATAAGAAAATCAAAGGAAATGGCAATTTGATGAGGAAAAGAGGGTAGTTGCCGCTGCTGGTCCTATACTTTGAGAGTCCCTGATTTGAGTCCCTGATTTCATGACTACCCAGCAACACTTTACTATGTAGTCTTTACAGAAACAGGCATGTGTTTGATTGATGTTTTTTACCTGTCATGACAATATTTTCATGAGACATTCCTTCTGCATGCCAAACACCTTCATACGACTGACCAGGCTGTAATTTGTACTCAACTATCTTTGTTATGATTTGCAGCTCTTGACCTTTGAAGGAAACTGGCTTTTTATCCAATTCTGGAACCTTTTCAACTTCATCATCATCATCTTCACTCTCAAAGAATTCCATGGCTTGAGCATAAGACCAGGTTTCCTCAAAGTATGGAAGAAACACCTCAAACAATGACTGCAAATCTTCATACAATTTCGGAAACATATTTTGATCAAGATTATTTATGTATTCCTGAATCAAACATTTTCCATCATCGGTAATCTTGAAAGGTGTTGGTAGCCATTGGAATTTGGAATCTTCATAAATACGGCCCCAGAAATCCATCTCATTATCATCTTCAGTTGAGGGGTCAGCCTTTTGGTTTTCTTTCAATTTGCTAACACCCTTGATATAGGAGTACAGTGCTGGATGGACCAAATCTCTAACAATGTCGTTAGAGTTTGGATGGTAATCAACTGGTGTCTTCTCTGCTAATTCAATAATGTTTCTACGCAGGCTCTGCTCCAAAACTCCTGGTACTTTTCCTTTAACATAACAAACTCCTTCTTTAATCAGCTGATTCATGTATTTCTTCCAAATATTCTCATGAAATTCAGAATCTTTTATGTCACCTATGTATTCACTTCGGCAATATCCATCCAACAACACTGTGATTTTCCCAACATGGTAATCTTCATTTGATGAAACTAAATCTTCCTTAATTACTTTTATATCATTTTTGCCAATTAACCATTTTTTAACCTTTTTAGCAAGATCCTTGTCGGCTTTGTATTTGCTGGCATCTGCATGGACTGTGATGCAAAGTTCCAGGTCATAATTCTCATAGAGATTCTCATCACGGTCAGAATAAGGTGGCATTTCTACTGCTTTTGCTTCAACTAAAGTGAATCCATCTTTTTCCTTCACACCAGGCATAGGAAATGTGTCTCCTGGAACATACTGTGTGTCTGCATACTTATCTGTGAAGGCAATGTAATCTTCTGCAACTGCTCCATCAGGGCCTTGTGTCTTCTCAATATTTGGAATGTTACCTTTGTTTCCTGCCATCATTCAGTCAATGCCCTAAAAAAAGGAAAAAGTGTCAGCTCTTACTTGTGCAGGTACTATAATACATTGATTTCAACAAAATTTCCAAAAATGAAATTGTCTAATTTACTGAAACTCATTTGAAAAGGCATCAGAAGGGTTTTATGGGAACACATCCACGGGAAAGTAGAGAAGGTGGCTCTGTGTGTTGTTATAGCAAGTCCCTAAAGAATTAAAAAATAGAAAATGCAGAATCGTGAATTGGATAACCATAACCTAGGCCTCTTTACAGTGTGGGTGTTCTTTCACATATCGTTTTCGGTTTTGTCATGCTGGGACAGTGCTTCCCCCCAGCCTTATAGCATCTAGGTATTTTTACTTACCGACACAAAAATATTGTGCTTTTCTTCTAGATTCTTTGCCTGTCTTTTCACGACACCTTTTCCGGCCTAACTTTCTATTGCCAACAGAAACACTGTAGTTCCACCAGGACAAGCCGGTTTCACTGCTCCATGCGACAAAAGAATTCCATGAATGAGGAACTGAGAAGGAAGTCAAGCAGTGCTCGATAGATAACATGCATTAGATTAAGAATTCAAACTGAGACTATGAATGAAATAGAGGTTGCGGAAATGGCATAGGGGTACCAGATTTGACTTACGCACAGGGGTACCAGAAGGATCCGTGTATTCATGAGATAGATGAGTCAATGTTCATCCTGCTAAAACGGAGCCTCGATGGACGGGTTGTCTAGGTAATAGGTTCCCTGATTCGGGTGTCGCGAGTTCGAATCCAGCTGAGCTAGGAGCTATCCATTTATGGTCTGGGGGCCGGATATTTGTTCCTCCCCATTCGGCTGGAGGAGGATTAGCGGGAATAGCGATTTCCTGTAATGGGAACCACCGTAAGCCGATACAGCGCCTCAGCCACATTGGTGACTTTGTGGATGCAAGTGGGGAGTATCGCTCTATCCCGGGTCAGTTTTTGTCTTTAAATTGAATGTGGCATTTCATTGTTATCATATAAAACAGACTTGCAGTTTCCTCTCAGTCCTATCTCCGCAATTTAGAAGACGTATAGAAAGAAAGTGTTTTTGGCAAGAAAGTGGTTCATAAGAAAGTAGTACTCAAGATCTTAAAAACTCAAGAAAATTCAATACCTACTAGAAGAAAGTTCTGTTTCATATTCTAATTGGCCCTAATTCTTAATGCGCCGTGCTGTATGTTATTTTCGCTCTTCTGTTCAGTCGTTCATCTTGCTATTAAACGAGTCTTCTGATCATTTTCTATGGAAAACGTGGTATTTGTGCAATGCCTTAAATTGTAAGCAGCGCTGCTACAGAAAACCAAACAGAAATATACAATCAATTTTCAGCACAATAAATTTATTGAAAATATCTGAAAAATATAATAAATAAATTCTGTAATTCTACAATATAACAAAATATGGGAAATAACCGTAAGATGCCAAGTAATTATTCAATTCAATTCACAGGCAAATCCTCATAATTTCGACAAACACAACAAAAAAAGTCACATAAAGTTCTTAGTAATTCAGAAACAGCTAGAAATCCGCGACGGCAAGGAACTTTTGAAGAGCAAAATATAAACTTTTAAATAAACTATTCTGAACCTTTTTATCTAATTTCAAACTCTCTATCTTAAATAAATTTTTCTCTGATTAGCTATAGTATGTCAAAGTGCGTTTTTGAAATAAATAACATTAAATACGGTTACAGGCAAGGATTGGCTAATAACGGTCCAAAATAAAGTTCGTTCACCTGAGAAAACGGTTACCGTCAATATGGTTATTAAACTAGACACATTAGATAGAAAGAGATAGAAATTTGAAATGGTGTTTAGGTTTAGTCAGCTCACCCTCTAGTAAAGCACTGTACCTCAGTTAAGCGACCGGTGCGCTAATTAAAAAATCCGTGTCAAAAAGGAGCAATTATTTGGAAATTTATGAATAAACTAACGTTTTGACGAAAGCTAAGCTTTGGAGCATCTACCAATGGGTGTCACTTGATTTCTCTCATCAAGAGCTTGCACGCACACTACCAAAGGAGGGCCTTGGGCCATCTTTATGGGTAGCTTAATCCATAGGGGATGCTTATTCGAGGGAGGGCGCTTATTCGTGGAAATATGGTAAGCCGAAACTTCCTCAATTCAATAGAGATCATTTATAGAAGCGTTTCTACCAATATTCTTGACTTGCGATGGTCAAGACAGCTTTGAGAAATGATAACACAAAAGAGGGTCGTTTAGGGGGGTTAAATGTTCCCCTGTTCTATAGAGAAAATTCTTGTCCCCTTGAGTGTTGTAGAATTATTTTCAGAATGATAGTCAAGCGGATTGATGGGGAGGATTTAACAGGATCACCGTTTCCCATTTCCTGGTCTTCCTTGTTCCTCTTCAGAAACAGACCGAAACAATAAACTAAGGCGGAATTTATACCCAAATGCGGCTCGAAATGCACCAATAGAAAGAACGAAAAGCTGAATTGGCATTGCGTTTTGAACACCAATCACCAGAATTCTATTGGTCTTCCCGCTGTATCCGACCAGCTGATTGGTGTTCAAAACACAATGCCAATTCAGCTTTTCGTTCTTTCTATTAGTGCATTTCGAGCCGCATTTGGGAATAAATTCCGCCTTAGTTTATTGTTTCGGTCTGTTTCTGACGTTCATACTCTGAGGAGTGTCAGACGAAAAAAGCTTTTAAGTATGCCCGAAAATGATTCCGCTATTCATCGCAATTTTGAAGTTTTGTACTACTCAAAGACTATTCATTTTAATTTTGACAACGTTCTCTTGTTTCTAGATACATTTCGCAGGTTCACATGCTCCCTGGAACCCCTAAAGGCCTAAACGAACCCCTAAACGAACCTCACAAAACACAACATTAAATTAGAGAGAGAGGGTCGGAATTCAGTAAGATTAAGGAAGCTAGAACAGTTAAAAGTTTCTTACTGAAGAAAACTAGTATGCTAAGTCTATTGACAATGAATGCATTAATAAAAAAATTCTATTCAGTTTGAATTATTGAATTTGAACGTCAAAATCTTAAACATTATTAGTTATATTAAGTTTGCTTACAGATTTGAACTGATGGTGTGAGACCTGTTTAGCTTTTCTTTGCCATTGAACCTGCGAAATAAAATTTTGCTACATGAAGTGCTTGCAAATGTTTACGAAGTTTAAAAGCTTGAATTTCGGACAAAATACATTTGAACACCCAAAATAGTGTTGCTTTTATCTATGGATTATCCCTCCCCCTGTTACAATGTCAATGCGAACACTACTATTCCTACCAATTTTACTATTCGGAACCCTAGAGTTGTTGAAAACTGTGAAGCGGGGCAGGTACACACAAAACATGAGAGACTCAGTATATACATAACTCCAATGTCATTCTATTAACAGTAATAACTTTACATTAGCTACCCATCTTGGTAGGGACAAGATTGTGTAGCTCTTCCAGGCAACTACCCAAACTTCTAGTGAGTTATCTTAGTTGCGCCCTGGTCGAAGCCAGAAAGCTGCACTAAAATGCTAACGAGCAATAAAACGAAAACGATAACTTATGATACTAAACTGGTCAAGGCGTATCTCGCCCCTTTACTGCGTGCTCATCGAGCAGATTTACATGACGTGGTATCTCTGATTAGCACCTACTAACTTCCTACGAACCTTATTTGGCTTAACCATTGTTCCAACATTTTAACTAGTGAATTTACTTGCGTAATGCTTCACAACAAGAGTAAAACATACACACTTACCTGACTTTCTGATACCAACTCTAGAGGCAGGATTCCGTGTAGCATTTGATGCCATTGTATTTCTACTTCCTTTACGTGCGTCTTCATTACTTGAAGCACCATTGCCTCTAATAAGTCTTGCTGACTTGGCTGCTGTTGGGACAGGCAGACGTGAGCCTCCTTTTCTGACGATACTATCAAGGGACGTCTCTCGCTGCATGTTTAAATTAACTCTAGTCTCCGACCCCCGTCTTCTGATCCCCTTTGATTGTAGGCTTGAAATATCCAGAGTATACGACTTGTGAAAGTCAGGCCTTTGATTTGCGGCATTCTGGGGGGTCAGTACTAATCTTGGTATCCCAGATGAGTCTTTTCTTCCGTCTGATCTTCTCTGAGTTTGTCTCGGTGTCTCCATGTTACCTAGAATTGATGATTGCCAATGTAAGTGTAAATAATATTAGGTACATGTACAATGCAAGGAAGTAGTGGAGAAAAGGCTTGTCTGGGTACTATGAACCCAGGGGGTGTAGTAGGGCTAATTATGCGCCTTAATTATGCACATAATCTTTAGCCTCGTTTGCACTTGTATATATATTTTAGCTCCTAATCTATTCATGAGTCAATCCTTAATCTCAGTTCGAGTGGTATCTCTTTCGTGCTGTCATTGATTTACTCTGAAGTAACAGACTTTTATTTCTGTTACATGGGGATATAGGGTACTTCCATTGTTCACAGTCACTTGGAATCATAGGGAACAAATCGGAAAAAAGAGGGAATCAGTAGGAATAAGTGAGAATCAGAGTTGTAAGGGGCAGGGTGAACAAAAAGGGAGTGACATGGAAAAATAAGGGAAAAACTTGGAGCAAAGCGAAATCACGGCAGACAAGCAAGAACAAGTGAGAACAAGCAGAAACAAAGTGGAGATCAGTGGAAATGAGTGGGAATCAGGGGGACAAGGAGAATGAAGATAAGATTCACACTAGTTACCTGTTCCAATATCCTTTCTTCGCTTAGCTGCAACATCTGTTTGGTCCCACGAACAGTATTGTGGGTCATTTTTGGCTTTAGGATCAGGCATCTGACTCGTCATCTCCATTGCCTCTGGATTGGTTTTTGTCCTGCGGCGAACCCGCGTGTCGGGCACAGATTTATCGCCTAGAAAGGATACTTCGATTGTTATTTTCAGTTAATGGATTATGTTTCTAGACACGATACAAATGCATGGTCCGAGAGCAATTCTTAGGGGAGTCAGCAAGCCAGTAATCTGCACAGCAAGCAAGACGCTGGTAAAACGATCAAACATTGTTTGTCAAACATTTGAAATTTTCTTAACAAGCAAAATGTTTTACCGTTTGACAGGTCGCAAACTAATGCTCGATAAACTTTTTTGCTTGCGTCCAAAATATGTTTTTGAACTTTTGAAACGTTTTCAAAAACATCAGGTAAGGAATTCTGCATACTTATGCTCAGGGGCGGACTGGCAGGGATGCTAGGTTGAAATAGCAACCCGGGCCTTCTTGTTATAGGGTCTTTAACACACTGTTTCTGTTGTTTCTTGAGCAAATCTCTTCGATTTCTTGGGATTTCCAAGAGATTTGGATGGCTTTCACTCAGTCTGAAAACAGTTGGAAATAACAGACATTGTTTCTCAATACAAATAATTGGAAAGAAGTAAAAATATAAGCAGCATATGCGCACAAAAATATGGAAGCAAGAAAATATAGAAATGCGAAAATATGTATAAAGGGAGACGATTTTGCCATCGAATTATCGTAAATAAGGAAAGAAGTATTTTACATGAACAGTAGCCCTTGCCTCGAATTGATTTTTTACAGAGGAGCTCGCTAGAAGCAACTGACAAGAAAAATCGCTATAGTAAAAAACAGGCCCCTTTTACTGGAAATAGCAACCCTTGAGATTCGCTGCCAGTCCGCCTCTGCTTATGCTTGTCACGAAGTGTTTTGCGATGTAGCCAAACATTCAAACATTGATTGACAAGCAAATTCCAAATGTTTGACAAATAATGTTGGATCATTTGTCAACTTCCTCTAGGACAACTTTATGACTTAGTAAAAATTTGCAGCTAGATAAAATTTTAGATGCTTAACATGCACTTCGTTTCAAAGAATCTACACATTAAAATAAAAAAAAACAAGTATGGATGTCGGTCGTCAAAAGCCAGTATACAGAGAGTTAACTTGAGTAGGTATTATTAGCCTCTTATTGACACTGACCTCGTCTCTGTGTTTTTGGAGATTTAACTGTCTTTCCATATTTCTTTTTAATATCATCAATACTCAAATTCTCCTTTGAGTCAGCCTCGGTTTCATTCTCAACTTTGGCGGGAATTTGCTTAGGCTGAGATGTCTGCTTAGCGTCATCCAGCTGTCTGCGTAGCCAACTATCAGAAGGATTACGAGTTGCATAGACATCTGTATCTTTAATACTGTCATTCATTAACGAAAGTTTTCTAGGCCCAAATATGGTAAAAGCATCAGACTTAGATGTTCGCAATGCATTTTCTTGATCTTCCATGTTTTCGTTTCTACGGCTTCTGATTGGCTCAGATCTGCTGCCTAGCAACGCTACGGAATCGTCGTCTGAATCATGTTGCATTGATGAACGATGTGACGAGCATGCGCTGCTCGACATCTGAGGTGACAAGAAATCCTCAGAGTCCTAAATGTTAAAAGAATAATCATAATTAACAATTTATATGAGAGGGTTGCAGGGTTGCAATATGCTTTCTCTTATCTCTTTATCAAACAAACAAAAAAAGTTAGAAGTCTATCTAGGAGCCTACTGCTTCGTCAATTATCATGACTCTTCAAGGCTACCCTTGTAACCCGGAGTACTCAAAATTAGTAAACGGGGAGCGGACGTTTATTTGGCACCTTAGAGTACAGATTTTGATGGCATCAGATTTTGATGTTCGCAATGCATTATCTTGTATGGCTGACAAATACATAACACACACTTTTCGGTATGAAGAACAGAACCTTTATAAGAAACGTAATATTTGACTTCGATCAAATATTTTTGAAATCTCAGTACTAGACTAAGATACTCGTACCAGCGAAGTCTGCAACCTTAAGGTCACAGCTTTTATAAAGCGCCGTTATTTATAACTGGGCATATTCAACAGCACTTTACAACTATTTACCCCCTTAGATCAGGCCATTTTTTGCTATACCCCTGGGGAGCATATATAGACCCACACGCAGCCATACAGTCGGTGCTATGAGGGTTTTAGGCCTTCGTCACCAAGGTACTAATTTTACACCTTGGTGCGGTGTCAAATAGAGCAAGGTTTTTTACGCCTTGTAAATTTGGGCTCCCAAGCCTGGATTTGAACCAAAGACCTTGAGCCAACATGGTGCAAGTGCTAACCACTACGCTATGAAAGCCCTCAAAAGGAAAGCATTCAATTAGCAAGGCAGAAGATTTTAGAATAAATAAGGGAATAAATAACAAAAACTCACAGGACTGACACTAGTTGCAAAGCCATCAGTACTTCCAAAACTTTCTGAGCTGCAAACACTTCCTTCGTCTGAGTTCTCCATCATTGTACTCAACTTTCGAGTTGGCATTTTTTCTCCTTTGCCCGTTCTGTCAACTTTTCCTATAAACATTATCAGTTATTCATTAAAAATATCCACGGTAGTCAGTTTACAAGGTTGCAAGCGACTTATCGTTGAAGCGAGCTTATAGAATAGACCTATAACACGAGTCCCTATCATCGCTGCTAGTTTAAGGTGCCTAATTGCCGTCCCACACTGCCGAATAATGCCATTCTAATCTGCTCAGCAATTAAGCACCTAAGAGTTTAAGAGTACAAACTTAATTAATTAGCTGTTGCTGTTGTGAATATGATTGGTATATGTAGCTATAATTGTTGAAATTGTAGGGCAAGGGAACAAAGAATATTTTGAAAAGCACAGGTCCTTTCAGTACATTTGAGGGTTGGTACCAACGGTACAGTGGAGGATGTTCAGTCCCATGAATGGATACCTTACCTGAGTCCCTCTGTTCACAAACAGCAGCAACAACCAAAACAGCCCAACAGCTGTTTGCTCAGAGAGGTTTGTTAGTTTGAGCGGCGTTAAGGCTGATGGGTAAGGTGGTACAGATTACTAGGACTCGTGTTATAAATCTAGGATACCAATAGAATAGACCCGTGGAAAATGCTCATTATGTTCGAGACGATGAGTACCGTACCCCGGAGAGATTATAACAGAGATTGAATCGCCTAATGATTCCCTGTTACTTTGAGTAGTAAGAGCAAAAATAGAGTTTGTTTGGTTATTATATGTGCGTACTCGAGGGGGGCTGTAACGAGGGAGAAGTTTTATTGGGACTTTTAATCGAAGGAATACGGTATCCAGTGCCGTGGACTTCAAGTACAACTGAGGGATAAGGAGAAAGAGGATTTTGTTTACTATGTTGTGTTTTTTCTTACTCGTTTGTTGCTTACTTACCGGCAACGTGTAGACGACAAGGATCGTGTTTTTGTATATAATGCTCCAAGGTATCCCAGCCCCCTCCGACCCTGACCATCACGTGATTTCGCATTACCTTCAAATGAATGACAAAAAAAATTCAATCTAAAAACTATTTCAAGAGTATGCTCTTTTTTTGGGGGTGTCAAAATGTGCTCAGTTTAGAAACTTGAAGGCTTCACAGACTTAGAAGTCAAAACCAAAATAAGGGAAACTCACAACTGAGAAAAATTCGCGGGTTCGTGGTTCGATTCCCCCGCTGTGAAAAGTGGTAGCAATGTTTCAGCTTCAGCGACTTTCTCGGGCTTTCTAGTTATTAGATGTGCGCAGAAGATCGGCTATCGGGTACCAAGAAAGCTGATCTCAAAAACTGCAAATCAAAAACACGTGGAAGATATAGCTCTAACTTCTAGCTATTCAGAGAATGCATGTTTAGTAGAGAACAATTTCCGGCCATCAGGTCCAAAGAAATATCTACCATAGAGGTATATCTTGTAGCATATTGCAGTACCATCTTGTAATGATCACAAGCAAGGAGCAAAATAAACAAACGGAAACATAACACTCAAAACCAGGCATTGATACCCAGCCTTTGTAGCTTGCACAATTGAGAAAACGTGCTAGATAGTTCGCCTTCCAAAGTAGTGTGTCCATTCCAAATATTAGAATGTTTTATTATGTTTTATATTCATTTTCATATTGGATCTGGGCTGCATCTTTGTGCTGTCCGCTCGTTTTTCTGGATTCTATATTCGGTGTATAAAAAGATTCAGACAAGGAATATAATAATAATGGCTTTGCAAAGTAACCGCTTACTTAAAGTGAAATATCACTCCGATATCACTAAATTTCCTACAAAAAGCTAGCAAAATACTGACGGAATATTAGGTAATTTTAGCATACCCTGACAAATATGAGTGTTTTGCATTTTCCAAATTTGTATTTCCCCTCTCCTAGTTTTTTCACTGGAAACTTCGACGGACATGTGCAAGTGTCGACAACATCATGAACCTAAGAGAAAGAACGTTGAACGGTTGACGAGCTTGTTGCAGATTTCGAAAGATGTGTTGATCATGATGATGATGATGAAAAGGATGATGAAGATGATGATGATGTTGATAATGATGATGATAATAATGATTGATGATGATGATAACGATTGATGAAGATGATGGTGATTATGATGAAGTCGACGATGACGAGTGACGATGATGAAGATCATGATAGGATGATGATGATAATGATTGATGATGATGATGCTGATACTGTAATGATTGATTATAATGATGATTATGACGATGATAATGATAAGTCTAAAAGCTGAGGCTAAAAGCTGTATAGGAATCACAAGGCAGCCAAGTGTTACAATGTAATTAATTAATCAGGACACGTGGAATACATTAATTACAAGAAACATGCAAATAACGGATAATAGGTCACGGAAATTAGCGAAAACCACAAAAAACTGTAATGAACACACAACAGTGCATCTTTGTTAAGACCTGAGCGTAATCCATTGAACTCAATACTGCAAGCAGCTAAGCAGCACAGTTTGATCTTTATTTACGTTTTTGATTCACCTATATATTAAGCTCTTTCCATTTTCTTCATGGTTTGCAAGAGATCACAAAAAACAGCAAGCAGTATCTTTTGTTCTGATTCTTTGAAAAAACATGTGCAAACGAAACCAGACGAAACTCAGTTTTATTGAAACTTCAAGGTTTAATCTTAAATCAAAAACGGGCAAACATCTGTCTGGGTTTTGTTTTCGGTTGCTTTAACTTCCTTCATTTTAAAACGAAGTAGGCTAATCCCTGAGATGAAATAAGAGTCGAAATAATGAGGGGTTTTCACAGTACACGTGTTGCCTTTCATGAATTTAAAAAATTTACAGATGTCGTAATTCGGAGTGCTTTCAAAAACGTTGGAGCAACTGTTTGATGATTAGGCGACATATAAAATAGCAAATGGAAATCAAGGAACAGAAAATTGGGAACGAATAGCAAACCATTATGTACCAGGAATTCCCTGTTATGAAACCATAAAAAAGGAAATGAAACAAATAGCTTGACGGTTTCAAACTAGCCCTTCTAGTGCTAGGAGAACAGGGAATTGAAACAACGACTTGATGGTATGCAGTTAGCATCTTTACACTTCAGTTACAGACTGAACCGACTGAACTGAAGGTTGGGAAGACAAGGAACGTGGAAGTCCTAAGTGATTCCCCATTCCCCCTTTTACACAAGACTTTGAATTGAACAATACTGGACTTTGGACTTTGAGAGTCGTATCGCAGATTTGACCTGCCAAATTTTTCTGCAAGGAAGAGAGGAAGAGAGAGCGGGGATGGTGCCCCTTTTTATGGGCGAGAGAGGACTAGGGGGAGGGGCGATTCACTCCTTGAATATCTCGTACACATTAGGTAGGAAACCTACAGTGCTACAGTATTGTCTTCTGAGAAATCCTAAAAATCTCGTGCACCATTTTCGAAAATCACATAGATTGTACATTAATCATGTATCCAATGTTTTTTGAGTAGTCTCGAGCTTTGCTCACATGCAAATGTCTCTCTTTTATTGTTCAAACTCTTGGATAAAATAATCCAGAACCAAGTCAAATACTTTTAAACCTTTGATCTTTAAATAAACAAATTAGCTTATATTAGACTATAATTTGGATGACCTTCTATGGGAGCTGAGTAAAATTGGCTCATAAGATAAGAAAACTGATGATTTAATGATTAAAATTGCATATTGTTTATTAATAAGGTAAATAAGGGACTTTAGGGGATTTCAATGAAGATCTAGTGGTCTAATTGTGTCTAATGGAAGAGATTACAAACTGGTCTTTTGCCAAAGGATGAGAACACCACAGCTCAACCCAAGGGAATAAAAACATGGTCCCTATAAGTACATACTATCATATGTATGTACCACCTTTCTCCATTATATTATAGCTGATTCTTTAAAATCTAAATGGAAAATAAACCTATGTTGACCCCTATTTAGGTTTATCCTAAGGAAGTCCGTTTATCGTTCATAATTATCTTTATTAATGAACAATTTAACAAGATTTCCTAAAGTTTTTGTTGTTCACTTTCTAACTGACTTGACACGCCCAGGAGATTACACAGTCTCTTAACCATAACATTATACAAATTTCTCCCCATTTTAGATGTTTCACGTCTATTTTGCCAATTGAATAAAATATATTTCACTTGGCTTCAAAAACGCCCAATTTGCGTCATATGTTTTTGTCGCAACGCTAATAACGTAAAGGTTGGTTAAGATTAAAGATGTTGATAAAACAGGTTCCTTGCTTCTTTTACATGCCATTTCAAAGAAATATTTTCTTCAAGGATAAATATGCTATGCTCCAATATCTCAAAATTACGATGCAGTAAGGAATTCCATAATATTTTTCGTATTTCGACATTCCAACCTGCTTCAAGTTGTTTCACGGCCTACTGATATTTGGAGATATTATATAATTGTTTACATTTTTCGGTAATATGCTCAAAAGCGAAGAATTTCAAAGATTGACAAAGTGGAAAGCTTTCAGACAGAATAACAATATATGCTAATAAATAAACGTTATAGGTGTTAAGTTGACAGCCAGACGTTATATTACTCACCAGTTGGTCCAAATTATTTTCCTCTTCGAGCTGTAATATCTTCTCTTTGAGATTATTTGCAAACTCTTTTTTGTCTTGTTCGATTTCTCTGTCTATTTCCTCCTCGAACTCAACGATTTGCGGAGGTTTTACGCCGAATTTTGCAGCTTTTC
This sequence comes from Chrysaora quinquecirrha, assembly GCA_014526335.1. Classification (NCBI taxonomy): domain Eukaryota; kingdom Metazoa; phylum Cnidaria; class Scyphozoa; order Semaeostomeae; family Pelagiidae; genus Chrysaora; species Chrysaora quinquecirrha. The sequence goes on from JACTAT010000040.1 coordinate 7,107,441, forward strand.
TAGCAACATCAAGCAGCGTCAAAATTACAGTCTTCTCGTTTTTATGAAGTACTAAATCTTCTGTTTCAAACATAACGACATCTGGAATACCGAGGTCTCTACACCATGAGATAAAATTTGCAACGTTGTCTCTCGCAATAAAAGAACCTTTAAATGCTCCTTTTTGTCTGTAAACAACACCTTTTTGGGGTATTTTTATGTCCTTGAAATCCTCTTTCAAAGCATATTCTTCGGCATATTTTTGTACCAAGTTTGCATGCTCACAAAGCAAAACACCATTGTCTAACTTATTCAGAAAGTTGATCGCGTTCAGTTCATCGTTTGTTAAGCTAGTAAGCCATTCAGCAAGATCTTCTTTCATAGCCATAAGAAATCTTTCAAGAAGATTTCTTCTCAGTCTTTTTGTATTTCGCCGATACATTCTGGCCTGCTTTTCCTCCTCACCTTCACTGTCGTCCGCCATTTTGATCGCAATCTTTGTGCAACTGATCTTTGACGTCGTTTGTCCGCAGAGCAAGTGTTATTTACCCCCGTCTCAGAATGAGTCAGGGGGTCAATAAATTAATAACACTTTTCACATCTTTCAAGGGATTGCTGTTATTTTTGGACTGAGAGTGACGAGAGGCAATTCACTCCTCATAAAGGTGTACGAGATTTTTATCAAAACAAAAGGATTTACAAGGGATTTCTGTGAAAACAAAATGTTTTCTAGTTAAGGTGTACGAGACTTCGAGGAGTGAATCGCCCCTCGGATAGTGATCTTGATCTTATCTTTAGTTTACCGTTTAGGGTACCATCTTTTCTTCTTGTCATTCACCAGAGTTTTAGTTGGTACCTGTAGTTTTTGGGAATTTCCAGTACTTTTCTGTAGGTACTTTGTAGAGGATGAATTTAATAAGATCAAACTACCCTGAATCTGAACTAAAGCTCCCAAAGACCTTTACTTTTTTCATTAAAATAAGGAACTTTCTACCATATTTTCAACGCAATGTTGAGCCTCAATTCTATTCTTATAAACAACGTTCTTAATTTTTAAAGATGATTGGGTTCGATAGAATTACACAGAAAATAAGTCATTGCTTTGAATTTCTTACACATTCTTATAAAATAAAATAGAGGGTATATTTTATATATATAAGAATTATACGACATGTGCGCAAACCTGAGCTCAAACGAAGGGGTATCTACAGCTGCGTTGTGTAGTAACGCATTGTGCAATATGGTTGGCAAGTTGGGCGCGTCAACAGGCAAAGTGCAGCGACACGAAAGATACTGTTTTTTTTTCAAGCTGTATTTAATGGACCGACTGAAACCCTTTAAGCTCAATATTCAAGAATCGCTAAGTCCTGTTCTGTTGTTCTCGGGTTGGGCGTCATCGGGGAGGAAATTCCCTTTAGCTGCGTCACAAATTTAGAACATTTTTGCAAGCTCCTCCACATCTAATTACGACACATTTCCTCTTCACGACTTACGAGATCAAACACTCAAAACTCGAACTCTCAAAACCACAAATAGATTTACTACACATGAAACCAGGGGCGTGGTGGCCCACCGGGACTCGGGAAATTTCCCGGTAGGCCCCTCTAAATTCTTCTGGTGGGCCCCTTAATTCTAGTTTTTTTTATTTTTGAAAATATTTCAGATCTACTAAAGCATTCAAGTGGGGTTCCAGCCCTGGCGTAGTTACCCTCTCTACTCCCCCCTCTCGATGGTAGTTCTTGCGCTTGGCTCCAGGTTTAGCCTCGTTTTTCTATTTTTCATTTCATCTCAGTCTCAAGATTGATAAAAGTAATTGAAGCCTTAGTATCGGATGTCCCACTTTAGTATTTTCGTTGTTTCAAAATTCAATGCTATTTGGATCGTCCTCTTTTGTTCTGTTGCTATTTTGTTATGTCCCATCTTCCATGGCTGCTGGATTTGTAGACAAATGACGACTTCTACCTACAATCCTTCACAAAATATACTGAGACTCAAGTCAATTTTTGCGAACTGTACAATTTTTTGGCAGTTTTTCCTATTTTGTGTCTCCCCACCCCCCTCCAAGCAATGTTGTTGTTAGGAGAAGCATTGTGCCGCAAAATTTCAACTTGATTACCAACAACATTGCTCTGTAGGGGGGGAGGGGAGCCATTTTCTCATTTTCTGATGACAAGTCTCATAATTTTTGTGAAGGATTGTAGATTTATATAAATACAGTTCATTTGTAAGTTCAATAAAATAAGATTGTGATTGTAAGATTGTAAAGCTGAAAGATAGAGCTCTATCGCCCTTTTATGGCTCCATAGACTTGCTCCAAGTCTATTTCTCAAAGTCCTTCTCCAGCATATTTCTCTCGCACTCTCCTTTGTTACCACGGAATGGTGGACCTTTGGAGAAGGATATTAAGAAATAGAACAATAATGAGCGAAGAGCCATTCGCAGACGAGGAGCCATTTGCATGGTTTATTCATTTGAACGTCAAGGATTACTATTTTTTATAAACTTGTTAACAATGATTGTGTTACTTAAAAAAATTATAGGCCTAGTGGGCCCAAGCGAAACCGACTAAAATCTGGATTTTCCTATTCAGGCCCATCTAAATTCCCACCACGCCCCTGATTTTCTTGTTTCAAAGAATTATCGTATGAAGAACGATACACTCTTTCTTTATAAAAACAATTTTATAAGAACACGAGCCTGGAATTTGCCCAGATTTTAAGAACAAATTAAGAACAAGCTGAGGCTGGCCTTTTCAAAATCCATAAGAATATCAGCTAAATATGTAAGTAAGACAGTCAGACTGAACGTAAAAAGAAAGCAAACAAAGAAATAGACAAGAATTCTGCATTTTCGCACAAACCTAGTACCACCCCAGACATTCATTGAAAAATATAGCTTTCTTAGTAACCAAGGAATTAAGAACAGATTAAGAACATTTCAGGCACAAAAACAGCAAAAATTTAAGAACAGCCAGCCTCGATCAAAATTTCCTGGTTCTTATAAAAAAGAGTGCATTTCTTTTGCTCAAAAAGCATCCTTTTAAGTATTAGTTTCACGTTATTTTTTCGGATTTTTCGGGGTTTTCTTCAAACTCAATTAATCCTGAGTATGGAATGAGAAGAATTTCTGAACAATCAATTACAGGCAAAAAGAACGTAAATGGCAACGCCTACTTAACTACATCCACTTATTAATCATTCTCCGAATTAAGACTCCAATCAGACTATATTTTGTTGATATTGCTCAAGTTTGTGTTGATAATTAACAAAAATAATTGCACCAAAAGCTTTGAATCACATCATAATATTAATTGAGTTACTTTACTATTTTCAATAATTAGATCGTGAGAAACATCTAATGGCAGGTCACTCTCTCAAAGTCGTACATATATGGGATTCATTGCCTCACTCAACGCCAGTGATTTCAGGATTTCTAGAGATTTATTGAGGATTCCTTAAAACACTAGGATTTCTTAAGATTTTGAAAAAGGGAACCATTTTTCGCTGCTTTTCTTATTTGCTTTGAAAAGCGATAACTTCTTTCGATCTCTTCTCCAATAAGAGGATCCCAACTTCTTGAAGAGTTCTTTGTTTAAAACAATAGGATTTCAAAAGATTTCGAAAACGGAATTTTTCATTCTTCGGATTTCGTCTTTGTGACGAATAAATAGCGGTAACATCTTCGGACCTCTTCTCCAATAAGAGGATCACAGCTACTTGAAGAGCTCTTGTAAACAATAGACGTTTGATTTTGGAAAACGGAGTTTTTATGTGGGTTCGAAAGCCACGGTCTTTCCACTTGTGATTGCAGAGATAAAACCTTGGGCGAGTTGTTAACACAAATGTGCCTCTCTCTACCCAGGTGTATAAATGGGTACCTGGTCGGTAGTTATGAGCGCCGTGTGTGGCTGCACCCTGCTATAAGCTATATGTATTATGACCAGGGGTAAAGTGTAATGTCGACTGAGTAGCCCTAGGCTAGTAGTAGATTTAAAAACGGCAACTTTACTTTACTTTTCTTTAAAGCATGTCCCTGTTGCCTGCGGAGAGTTTTGCATTTGTCATACTGGCTGTGGAGGAGAAAAGCCTCGTAATGGAATTTGCGAACCTGGTTTGAAGTGAGTGGGAAAATTTGCCTACTTATTATCCAGGCACTGTTTAAAGACTCTGTTAAAAGACTGATTTAGAATGTTTAACGGAATGATGTCATGCATGAATAACTTTTTTCCCATACAGGAAACCGTATACAGCAAGTTCATTTCATAATGTATTCGTCAGCATGTTCATTTCTTACTGCATTCGTCAGCATGTTCATTTCTTACTGCATTCGTCAGCATGTTCATTTCATACTGTTTTCGTCAGCGTGTCAATTTCATACTGCATTCGTCAGCATGTTCATTTCATGCATCGTTAGAATGTTCATTTCATACTGCATGCGTCAGCATGTTCATTTTGTACTGCATTCGTCATCGTGTTGATTTCTTGCTGCATTCGTCAGCTCGTTCATTTCATACTGCATTCGTTAGAATGTTCATTCAAACTGTGTTCTTCACCATGTTCATTTCATACTGTATTTGTCAGCATGTTCATTTCATACTGCAATCGTCAGAATGTTCATTTCATACTGTATTCATAATCTTGTACATTACTTATGTATTCATTAGCATGTTCATGTCATAATGTTTATTTTGCAATGCGTTATGCCATTACATATCAATTCATCAGTACGTTGATGGCACATCTTATACATTTGCATTTTTTATAGCCGTAATCCTAAGTGTATTCGTTCACACAGCTATTTTAGCATATTCATTTCATCCTGTAAACAGTAAGGGACGCTGTGCATTTCGCATCGTTTTCCTTGAAACTGTCTTGCCCAAGAAATAATCAAGTATTGTTGGTTAATTAGTTTTCTTTTATTTTAGATGGAATCCACAGTCTTGCAGTTGTAAATGTAATATAGCATGGCAGCTTGGTAGGAATGGAGCAAGAGGTGAGATGTTATTGTGATTTTTGCCCTTAGCAGCGAGACTCTTGTAATAAAAGACAAAACAGCCCGTGTGTGCTTGACTTTACGGTTGTATCATCTTCAACACGCTGGAGACTGGTGTGTAGGGCAAGTACTGCTGTTACCTTCTTACAGAGCCCCTTTTGGGGGTGATACCCAACCAAAGAACGCTTTTTATAAACAACTGAATTTATTCTGACTGGATTTGAAATAATTATTTACAACCCTGACATTACAAGAGCTTTCCAAAATTGGAATTAAATGGAATAAAATGCAAATTTATTCCAAAAAAATATAGGAGTAAGGGTTCTGGTCTCCGGTCAGGGTTTCCCTCTTGCTTGTGTCTCCGTACCATTCCGAGGCTGTCACATGGGTATGAAAAATTACTGGGATCTTTCTCCAGAGTCCAGAAAAGTGGCCAACCTTCCTCCAGACAAAAATACCCCTAGCTGAAAGCCTTCCTCACTAAACAATGAAAATAGGCGTGTCTTAGGTGTGGCATCAGATTTTCTTTTGTTCTGTTTGACCTTCCTCCTGTCAATGACCGTGTGACCGTAACTTTTTCTTGGCTCTGGTCTGTCTTTCTCATTGGTGTTTGCAAAATTTGCTATCTATAATCGCCCAACTTGTTCCTACTCGTTTAAATTGGTCATGATCTGAAAGGCCATTTCTCATCCATATGTTCCTGTTCCAACTTCTCTCATCTCACTCTGTAACTACTGGCGTATATCGAAAGGAAAAACATGCCAAATATGCGAGATAAAAAATGTAAGACTTAAATTCCATGTGCAGCAGCAACGTTCCTATCTTCTATCTTAACATATCCATTTATCATTAATTCTTATAATGTTACATTTTACTTTTTCCAGGTAAAACAAAATCAGTTAGCTTTGAGCATCATGTTATTGCACTGGTGATTCTTGCCTTATTTTTCCTTGTTTGTTTGCTCGTCATCGCGATCTGCTACAGAAGGAGGAAAACAAAAAGAGCGCACAAATACAGATTTCTACCAAAAGGTTAGACTTATTACATTCGTCGTAGTCTACGCTTCTCCACACTCCACCACCCCGCTCCAACTACTCCGCCCCACTCTGAGGAAACAGCTGTATGTTGTTGTAGTTGTAAGAAGCTGTTTCCGAAAGAGTGGGAGGAAGGTAAAAAGTCTACCGAAAGGTTTGTTTTGCATCAATTTTATCTCCGAGAATAACAATCTATAGCCTGCATGCAGCCTGAGAACTATTCTCCCCCTAAACGTCCCTCAATGCTCTGTTTAAGAAAGCCATAAAAAGGGGGAAAAACGAACAGTTCCTACACTGTCCCTTTCATCAATTTTTGGGGAAAGAAGAATTAAACGACTTGTTTGGTTGCGAAAGCCTCTACTATCGTTCCAATAGACCCCAATAGGCAAAATGTAAGTCGTGGCCGTAGTTTTGAGTGCAGCCAAAACATTGAACTCTTCACACATTGATTTAGTATTTCTTCTTTCTGTTAGTGGAATGGGATGAACAAAACAAGAAGAAACTCGAGACATACATTGATTATATTGATGGCAAAAGTAGAAGTGTCAAACGTAAAACAATTTGTGGCTGCATCCCTTATAATGGTAAGTACTATTTAAATTATAATACACGTTTTTTTTTATAAGGAACACCTTTATAAGGAACTCGAGGCTGAAAATTCCCAAAAAATTAAGGAACTTTAAGGAACTGTCGAGGCTTGGATGAAAAACTAAGAAACTCTTTTTTTAAGAACAAGACGGTTTGTGCGAAAAAGGAACAGAAGTACAATAGATTTCCCATCGTTCTTCCCCAAAAGGCTCCATTTATACTTAAGTTAGAAATGAAGAATAGTTTATATGGATTTGCTGCAAAAATTAGTATTTATACATATCCCACGACAAGGAACAGTATAAGGAACTTTCAGCCTCATTTTGTTAAAAAATTAAGGAACTCCAGCCTCAACTCAGACCAAATGTTCCTTATAAAAAAAACGTGTATGGCTCTTTTGAACAATATATCATGGCAACCTTCCCCTAGAGAGACTATGGCCCCCATTTAGCGTTGGAGTGTTAATGTTTGACCCTTTTAGCTGTCGGGGCTTCCTTATCATAAAAATGCTTTGCATTACCTTGTACAGAATATCTGTTACTTCAGAACATTGCTTGTCAAATATTTGAGATTTGCTTTACAAGCAATGTTTGGCGGTTTGGCTACGTCACAAACATTGCTCAACAAGCTAACTTTGCTTTTTTCACAAGCACAACACATATTTGACTAGCAATGTTTTGCGGAGAGGCCACATGATCAAAAATTTTGTTTGACAAGCAGATTTCAAATGTTTGACCATCAATATCAATGTTTGATCATTTGGCTAGGACCCAAGACTAGTTAAGTGTTTTTCTAGAACAAAGTTAGCTTTATACTGCTTATCGATTTTTAGGCAAAGAAGAAAATCTAGAGTTGATGGCATGCGATCAGACAGATCATGGTAAGAATACTGTTTTAAAGCGGAGAGATGCAATAATTGCTTTTATGTTAAGTATTAAACGTCGGGGCTCAAGCCCTTCCTAAGGTAGTGGCACAGCCAGGGTTGAGGTCTCGATTAACCTACTACTGAGATCCTAGCGATTGGCGTTAAAAACATCATTTCACCTTCACACTCACGAATCCTCCCGCCTGGCTCACATTTGGTGGTGCCAGTGATTGGGTATCGTATTTGAAATTGAGCGGTCATCCTTTTAGCTTCAGAAGTCTTGGAAAGTAGAAAATCCATCTTATCTATTTTAAAGGAAACTGGTAAAACGATTTTGAAAGTATGAGCCTAGCCAAGGGTACCATTTTCTCGTAAAAATTAGTCTAGCCAAGGGTACCATTTTGAATACGCTAGAGACAGACCCTGAGTCAAAACTGAGCCAAGAACCCCCCCTGTGCTAGAAGCCAAAGAGACTTGTTGTGGACCAATATGGAATTCCAGTCCAAAATTGGGGGTATCCCACTCTGGTTCCTTTTTCATCTTCTCACTTCAACCATTATCTAAGGTCTCTGCGTCTTTATTAAACTAGGTGCAGTCGTGGCAAATGACAATTTAACTGCAGAAGACTGTTTTAACATTGGTTACATTGCATTCAAGAAAGACCAATACGAGGATATGTTAAAATGGCTGCAGAAAGCTGACGAGATATTACAGTCAACTAATTCTCCTGAAAGGATTGGAAATGTCGAAACTGTCCAGCTGTTAGAGTATCTGTCTTGTGCGTATTTTCTGGTGAGTTATCTGAGAGCTTTTACTGATTAAATGCTGTTCGAGGTATTGTGAAGTCATGATGAAATCATGTTGAGTTTAGGACAAGCCTTAGAAATCTGAATAAACAAAATGTCTTGGCCACAACGGAGAAGGCGCCTTACCCAAAATCTACGAGATGTGGTTCTAGGCTGTTGTGATATGGTCCACTCCCCGCAAGTGAGTTGCCAAGCTTCTAAGTCAGCTCTCGTTAGACAGCTGAGGTTAAGTTTGGTCGTGTGAGGTCAGCATCTGGATTGGTGACTTTCCAGATGAATGACTAAAGAACTCACTCTGCCGTCCTTCGGAAGGGACGTTAATCTAGGGGTCTTGTGCCCGGATGCAGCATGCATAATAAGCCTAAATTAGCTGAAAAAGCTTGAAATAACAACCTACTCAAAATAAAGTAACAACAACAACAATGGCGTGTTTTTTTAGATATTAAGCCTCTTTCTCATTGCTCGATGATGGGAGTCGGAGGTCTCCTGAAACGTTGCCCTGATAAATATCGAAGGCTCGTCATGATAAGCGGAGTTTATGATGTCCAATACAGTGTCAGAAACAGCTTAGAAAAGTGCGAATATATGTATATAGCCTTGTCTAGAGTAAGAAAAGCCAACCGCGTCTTTGCTTTTTATCGAGAATAAAGGAAGGTAGATACTTTCCACTAGAGTTAATCAGCTAATACTGAGCTTAGCAAGCTTAATGAGTATTTAGAAGTGTAAGAAGCTGTAATAGAGATGGAAAAGGGCTAATCGCTGTTCCTAAGCAGTTTGCCTTTAGACGAATGGCGCTACCTTCGATCTGCGGATTTCCATGTACAGTTATAATCGACAAGGTCACAAGCATTTGATTGGCTCGCTTAGGGTAATCCAGGATATGAGATAACGCTCTACAAGCTAACACTGTTAATGGATCTGAGTTCTGGTATACTTTCTATAGTATACTGAGCCGGACTACTTGCGGAGGAAATTCTAGCGACGTTCGTGAGTTTGTACGGCGCCACCGAAAAATTTTCAACAGCTAAGCGTTCCTGCTTCCAGTCGACCTTGATTCAAGTCGTGTCCGGCAGGATGAACTAATGATTAATCAAGGTAATCTGAGTTAATAACCATGCCGTGTCCGGTTTTCGTTTCAGACGGGAGACTCAAGGAATGCTCTGAAATACAAGGAACTGCGGATGAACCAACGTGAGTATATCTATATATTAAGAAAGATTTCCTTGGTATGGCATACCAGACTTATTACCGGAGTCGTAGTTATCGCTATTGAATTGAATTGCTGGATGCTCAAACTAACCTCACTGAAGCGAACAACAACAACATCAATGCAATTCAATGTGAGCGAAAGTTAGGGACATTTGTTTAGCATATGCGATTTTTGTACAATTCTGAATGTATATAACATCAATGCCTTAGATTTACTTCGGTTTCAGAAAAACTTTTGGAAAAAATTAAGTAAAATTAAGATTTTTATCACATTGTATTTATTGTAGTTTTATTGTAGTTTAAGGTTTTATTTGCATGCCCCCCCCCCTGTAAACCAGTTTCACATACTGAGGGGCTTCCATTCTTAAAAAAAATTGAAAATTGAAATTAAAAAAACGCTCCTCTAAACAGCAATTATTTCATTCCACAGTACCTTCGGCTGGTTTAAATGGACAAGCAATGGATGGACAAGATGAAGGTAAAAAGATATGAAATTCATCAAAATATGAACAGATGAAAGTTCCTCTAGAAATTCGTAGCATATTTGGTGTAACAGCAACAACGACTAAGTCTATCAAAATTTCCGAATGCTTTGCTGTAAAAATCTTGCATAATCTTGCCCGAGGTATGAAATGAGTGGACCTCCTGTTCAATACACCTTTTTAACTATGGGCCTCGTTTTCAAAAATATTGAAAATTGCCTCACAGAAACAATAGGCTCGAAACTTATCAATTCACCAGAGTATGACACTGACCTGACAACTCAAGAAGGTGAAGGTAAAATTATGTATCTAGTGCCAGTCGCTAGGGTCTTGGAGCTATATGAACTAGCAAGACCTCAACCTTGGCTGTGACGCTACCATGGCTGGGGTCGAACCCCAACCTCGGCTCCTGGATGGATGAGACCACAACGCCACAGCACACTTATGCAAAACATTCCACTTTTTAACTATATATAGATATGAACCTCTGCAATCTCTTCCCAATTGATGAGAAATGTTGCCATCTAGGCCCAATTACTGAGAAAATCTCCATTTTCTTTTAGGTAGCTCTTCGGATACAGTCAACGTCTCAAACGGCAATCAAGAACGTTCATAGTAAAGACACAGGGAAGGTATACATATGCAATATGATAAAATTAGGCAATGGCATTATGGAATATTATAAATGGTTTTGGCGCTAAACTCCGACTCTGCAAGCTGAATGGTTTTTAATAGATGCTCTAGGCCTATGAACATATTGAAATGTATTGTATCGTAGCTGGATGTGTTTGTTGTTGAAGCCATAATAAATCGACTTTTGGTAAGCATACTGCAAGACTGAAAGAACATTATAGCTTTTGTAAATCATTAAGGAAACGTTTTAAGTCCTTGGCCTTCGGGTGAATGTTTTGCGATCTTGTAAATCTTGAAATAGGTTCTGAAGACACGTACGTCCTTAGTCAAATTGGAAGAATCGAACACTGTTCACTAAGAGTTCTGTTTAAAAAACCAATGTCCTATAGATTAGGGAAGCCAACAGACCTATCTGCTAGACTCACGACACGAGTCTCTAGTTTACGCTCCCCTTATATTGATTTGTCCCTCCACACTAAGCGATTGTAGAAAACAACAACGACAACATCGAGCGAAGTAGTGAGTCTATCTATCTCCTACCAAGCATGGACCCCATTAGCAGCCTATGGTATAATATTTAGTAATATTACGTAAACATAGAAACATACATAGAGGATATTTTAAGCACATCTTTAAAGCTGGTTATCAATTATCTACATATATACAAGCTGTAGTATTCTCATTAGTCATAGTCTCAGATACAGTCAGAGTTATTGTCTATTAGAAGTTCTAGTCATAGTGTATTAGATATAGGTTGTTTTATCAGTGCAGAACTCTGTTGAAAGCATATTGTACAAGTTAAATTAGCATAAATAACGTAAGTTATTTAATTATCAAGAGTGTTTAAATCAGTTAACTTCTCACCCATTAGTTGCTCTTCCCACAATGCCAGTTGGTTTACGAAGGCCATATTTGGGCGCATGTTATGTTTGCATATTTTAACCCTAATCCTACCGGGCTTTTTTTGATCTACCACAGCCGGGGGGTGGTTTCCACCCCCCCTCCATAAATTGCTGTCCAGTAGAGCTAGAGCAATCAAACTTGGCACAGGCATTGACCAATGTATTAGGAGTAATGTTGGTAAATTGGGCGTCTCCACTTCTATTATGACGTCATTGTGACATCATAATCAAAACATGCTATCGACGTCAGTCAAAATCGACCTTCCTTAATATCAATAGAAATCCGGAAATTTCTTTACATTTTGTAGCTAGTAACTATTTTCTATTACCTTGCAAAGAATCAGTCAATTCTGATAAGATTTAATGGTAAAAATAGGCACTTATATGTGGTTTTGGCATGACCGCTTTCCATATAAGGCAATGTCACGTGACCCATTGTTATTATTTTGGGGATTTTTGTATCACATTGTAGCTTATACATATAGGCTTAAAGTCAGTCTGGTTTGCAAGCTTACATCCATTACACAACAGAACAGTTTCAAGAAAAGCTTGAGGGGGTGGATTCCACCCCCCATGGTAGGATTAGGGTTAACACCACGATACTTCTACTAATACCAAGATCAGAGCATATAAGCACTGATTTACCATCCTTGCTCCTTTTCGCATCTGAAATTCAAAAAATTCTTTAAGAAGTAAAGCAAATGAGCGATTTCCGCCAGTTCTGCTAGCGTAAGTCTGAATCCTGCTATCATCGGAATCATAAACTACTAGCCAACGATCAACTCAGCTGTCCATCATTTCGGGCCGGTAAATAACTGCCAAAATTATTTGGTTTAGAGTATGAGTATGAGCCATGACACAAGCTATAGGCGCACATTAACAGTAATAATACCCATAACTAGATCTGCCTTATCTAATAGATCTGCTTGCTTCAACCATGACACGTCGTAAATCCTTTAATAATAGATGCAGTTACGGATGGGAGCTTTTCGAGGAAACTTTTTGCCAAACTCTATTCTTAGCTGAGGGCTTATTGGAGGAGAAGTCTTATTCAGAAGTTAGGACTTGCTCGAAAGCTTATATGTGGTGATACGAGGCAACAGAATTTTTAAAAATGCTCAAAGCTTTTTCATTGAGCCCCTCAGAGAATGAAAGTCAGAAACAGAGGAAATGGGCATCTCTGAATTATGGCCAAACATTTTGTCCCGAAGTTTATTTCTTTGAAAAAAATCATCTACCATGGCGGAGACACCTCTCTACAATGGATCATAACATTGGTCCAGTAATTTTATGTTCCACAGCATCAGCCAGTTATGCGGAGGTTCCACAGTAAATATATTGCAACATTATGTTCTTTCTTCGTCCTACCTATGAAATCACAAGCATCCTTTAGAAACCTTAGAATATCTTCATTCTTGTTGTCAGACACAGGGATGTCGAAAACAGTTTTTATTTTACTATCTTCGTTATCTTTTTGCATTTTTTCTTCCATGCTAAAATAAAGTAAAATTTTGTTTACAACATAGCTATAACTTTTAATTTAACGTTTATTGGATTATTTGAAATATTTAGGAATTTCAGCAGCCTCCCTCAACAGTATTGATGCAATTTTTAAAACTACTTTAAACGCCAAATTGAACTGGTCATGGTCCAAATTAATAGGTGCAATCATCCTTATAAGTACCCTCCAATCCAGGTCAAGGTTAATTATCAGTCATTACATCATTATGGACTATCCATAACGTACGAACAGAAAGGGGGGAGGGATAGGGACAAACTGCACTCTTACGTCTGTTGTTGGTCCTGTACGTTTCTATTGATTTTTGCAAACATGGGGCGAGGCTAAACCAGATTTAAAAGATGGCAAGTGTGAATGTTCTTACAAGGAATCACGTTTCTTTGTTGCGTTGACATGTGCTTTGATTTTCAAGTCCTTGTTAATTTTTGCATTTTGAGATTGTTCGTAGGTTCCATTGTAAAGAAAGCCTGGAATTATTTCTACAGGGTATGTGAAGATGTGGTCCAATTCCTGAAACAGAAAACAAAACATTGTAAAGTTTTTAGTCCTTTTCTAACAATGGAACCACAAGAATAGTACATGGATTCTCAATGAAGGAACTAATTGCTAATAGTCCAGTCAATATACGTTATTTCACTTCTTGATCTCAAAGTAATTGCAAAAGAATTGGTAGGAATAAGCGGTTGGTTGGATGGAGTTTCAGTTTAGGAAATTCTAGAAAAACTCTTCAAGCAGAGAATTCCTTTAAAAGCATTTTTGATCGGCGATTCCTTCCAGAGTATAAACGTCAGAAAAGGACCAAAACAACGACAATTAATTATTTAAGGTCGCATTCATTCTTCCGAAGCAAATCGAAATGCACCAATCAGGAAACTGGATTGTTAGTTGTGAACAACAATCAATCCAGAGGGTATACATTGGTAGCAATAGAGGATGTTGTTGTCAGGGCATAGGTACGAGAGGAACTCCGCTGACCCATCTCAAATGAGAGAAACGTCGGGGAAACGTCAGACTGCAATCACAGACAAAATATTTGTTACAAATGGGTTTCCCTGCAATAAGAAATACCCCCTCCCCAAATATCAATGTTGTGTCGCTGTAATTGTGAGTTCGTTCAAGCTCAAGCTCAAAAAAGCAACTCGACAACATTGATATTTGAGGGAAGGGGCGGGGAAGGGGGGAAAGAACAGCTTATCCAGCTCTTGTGACATAATACTTCGGCTGTGGTTGTAGAGACATAAGCAGCCATACCTGTGGAGTGTAAATCATGTCCTGTGTTCGCAGAAAAGGATATAGTGCACTGAAATTCTCATAACCACCTATAACGAAAATCTACCAGTTTTAAAAAATTAAAATTAACGCTTGAATTTCCACAAGATCTCAGTCACATAATGAGAAAAGAAAGCTCAACATAGCCGAAACACAAGAAGCCAAATGGGAGGAGAGATTTGGGCTGTATGACTTGGAGAGTTACTCGGCGATTTCGTTGGGAATAGATTTGAATCGAACACAATAAAGGAATACAATGAACCTTGAAAAGAATGAAAGTTTTCCATATTTCGTAGAAACTCTCGTTTCCTAATCAACTTCTCCAAAGTCTTCCGTTTTTGGAGAAAGTGCGTCTTTGGCGTCAAGAATCGCAAGCCTCCCAAATCCATGTTTTTCAGAATTCAGAAGAGATAAAAGTTAAAAAGAAACCCTAAACACAAAGATAAAACCAATGTGTACCTTTCAAAATCTTTACAGGATATTTGCTGCCGCAGTCCCAAAGATATTGACCATAGGCAACTGCTGGTGCATCTAAGACAAAATATTGACCATAGGCAACTGCTGGTGCTTCAGTCAATGAGTTGATCAATCAAAAATCAGTCGAGTAATCAATTTGAGCAATCAAGCAATCAATCAAACAACCAATCAATCAAAGCAATAAGTCAACTAATCATCACATACAATCAGTCAATCAGTCAATTAGTTGATCAATGAAGAATCAGTTTAGCAATCAACTTGAACAATCAAAGTAATCAATCAATCAATCAATCAATCAATAAAATAATCAATCAATCAATCAATCATACCAATCAATCAATTAATCATGGCACATCATCAGTCAGTCAGCTGATCAATTAATTAGAGCAATCAATCAATCAATCAATCAATTAATCAATGATACCTTTGGCTGCCAGTGAAGATGTTCTGTTATCATAAATAACAATATTTTGTTTCGTTTCAAGTTCAGTATCATAGGAATTTGAAAGAGCCCATCATCTGTCTAAAAGAAGGAAAACTGGGCTGACATGATGACCAGATGACCATACAAACATGGCAAAAGTCAAGAAATAGGTAGGTACTATACAAGCCCCAAAAATAAATACCTTTTTTACAAGCTTTGCGGTCAGGATATGACTCTCCATATATTCTGGGGTTATTCTGACATCTGTAAATATGATTTTAATGTAACTAATCACTTGAGTTTACTAGAGACAACTCTGCTTAGTTTCATAATACCGAATAGGCCTACTGCATAGCCCAAACGTCTTTATACAGAAGTAAAAATATTGGAACTCAAAGCTAGGGCTAGATATCTCACCAAGGAGAAGAAGGTAGCAAGGGTTACTCAGCATGGGGTATCTTGTTTCCTAAAAATAGAGAGGATTCGATTTATTCAGATCAACAATGAAAAAACAGTTACAAAATGGTTGACTAGACTAGGACTAAACATTACAGCAGGATTAAGATTTTATACCTGATTAAGAAGGTTGAAAAGACCTGTTGGTTCTAGTAATTCAAGCCCATCCATCTTCCTGAAGCAAAATTATAAAAATCAAACTTTTATCATTGCTCATCCAGGCCAGCCATCTTTCACTGTCTCCTTGGTTTCAGAAGCAGTGATAATGCAGAGCCTCTCTTTCATTAATCCACAGCCTCTCTTGGCCAATTCCAAGTAGTGACGGTCGAGGGTCATATGACAATCCTTCCTTTTCAAGATGGTGGTGTTTAAGACAAGGATCTCACTGGGATGTGTTCTGTAAATAATTTAAAATGGTATGCTTCATGAAGGGTTAATTCTGAATCCATAGTACATGAGCCTTTTTGAACATTTTTTGTTCTTTGTGATCATGGAACATTTTGGCTAGCTCTGGAGATTTAGTGATTCTTTTTTGTCCATTTGGCATTTGTTTAAACTGCAAACACACACCAGGCCTATTATAGGCAGGCAGCAGGCTAGAACCTTGCGCCTTTCTTTGTCTGAATGTTGACTACCGACTGTTGGATTTAAGCATTTAAACTAGCATATCGACAAGAATTTTTTGACAGAAAATGGTTGACTTCATTGAAAAATTCGATTTCATCAAGGCAGTAAAACCACATATAGAAGAGGTCTATGATCAAGAAACCTTTCTTGACAACAGGATACCCAAAATCATTGGCCAGGAAAGAAATGGAGTAATTCTATTCACATGGCATAGCAAAACAACATCAATAAACAGTACAAAACCTAAAACGCATGTCTCATTATATGACACAACAAAACAAACATCAGTATTATTATTTACGCATAATGATGACATTGACATTGTAAATGCAAGTGTCAATCAAGATAACATTTTGCTTGCATTTACTGTGAGAGAAATCCAGCCGTTAACTGGAAACATGAGCCCTGGTGATCCTACTGAAATATTCAAGTCATACTTAGCTGAGATAGCACCTAGCAATAGGGTATTTTCATTAAATATTGAATGGCATACATACCAAAAGGTCCAGTTTCTTTATAATTCCAAACCATCAAGTAAAAAGATTCATATGTTGTTCATTCACCATAAAGAATCGATTGGCTTGTACCATATTCCTGTGGGCAAACTTGGAGATGCTGGCTACATCATGAGCTCACAACCAAAAACAGAGCAAATCGTACGACAGTTTGTTTGGTGTCAATTTGATCCAGCAACTCAGAGACTGTATTTCATTCAACTTAATGCACAGGACGAGGAAGGCATTGATGGAGCAGCAATGTTTAACGTTATTCAGTTTACTGAGCCAGGAGAGTTTAAATATATGCTGAACTTTCAGTTACCTTTGTCATTTAAAATGGAACTCATGAGAGAAACCGTGAAATACTTTGACTCCTATCTATCACAAATCGTTGCAAACCGAAATCTGAATATTGATACTTTAACTGGACCCAAAGGTGAACTCAATGTATGTTATCAACATGTAGGTGAAGACATCATAGATAAATCTTCACCATCTTCAGAAAATGATGATACAATTTCCGTATGCAGTATAATACCAGGTACTAATACCATGGAGTATTCAGTGTGCTGCTTGCATGGCGGCTATACCATTCGATGTGTTGTCTCTCTGAGGTCTACCAGTAATCAAACAAGACTGTTTTTTACAATGTTGGGGGATTATGTGATGGTTTTTCTCCCCGGACAGTTTATTCATTTGCTTGACTGCAGCAGTGAGCACAAACCAATGCACCATATTCTATTAACGGAAGATAATTTCTCTCAGTTGGCAGACACTGATACCCTTCTATCTCAGGTGCATTGGGATTACATTCCTTCTTCTCAGAATGGAATGCTGTTCTTTGAAAATCACTCGAAAAAAGCATACAAAGCAAGTTTCAGCCATAAATTGTTAGCAAAACTTTTCTCAAAGACAAGGCAGTCAATTACCAGGCTAGCAGTAATGCATGCTGCTATTGTGCACATCAAAGACTCATCCTCGCTAAGAAACTTATTGAATGTTTATGTCAAGACCCTGCAAATGTTGAGTCTTCAGAACTGCTAAAGGAATACCTTATTGCATATGCCTATGCTAATATGAAGCGAGTTCTAAGCAAGCAATATTTACTAAAAGCATTACCTATGTCTTGCTCAGAACCATTCCGAGGCCAGATGGAGCGGGATCGAGACAACGAACGGGCAATTATTCTGACGTACAAAAAATTCCGTCGTGAAATTGTGGATGTTTTGCTTGGTCTTCTGCGAGGGTGCGAAATGGATTATTGGAGTTACTTGAAAGAGAACATTTCGATTTCGCAGAATGGAAACATTAAAAGGTTTTCTTTGAAACAGCTAGCCTACGCTGGTCTGCAAATAAGCCAGCCACATTTATCACCGATTCCTGTGTCAAGGAAAAACATTGCGGGTAAAGGTAAGTGAGATCCCATTTACATGGTACTAGTTTTGAAAATATGGTGCAATTTCATACCGTGAATGCAACATAAATTGTATGTTGATGCCAGTGAATACGGTAGAGTTGTGCTAAAAAAGGATGATGCTTAAACACGTTTCGCCCCGTATTTGTCAGAATTCTCGTTTCAAATGGTATAATTCGTCAGCATCATCATCATCCTCATCATGATAATCATCATCATCTTCATCATCATCATCACTATCATCAGCATCAACATCATCTTCATCGTCGTTAAAATCGTCATTATTATCATTATCATAATCGTTATTAATCATCATCGTCATAATCATCTTCATCATCATCATCATCACTATCATCATCTACAACATCATCATTATTACCACCATCATCGCCATCGTCACCATAATCATCAACATCATCATCATCATCATCGTTCTCCCTTTTCTGACACTGCAACACGGTTATTATTTCTGTCATTAATCGTTTTTTCCCATGTTACTTTCGGTTATGGAAAGATTAAGCTACTACATTTTTCTTTTATTAATTCTTGAGAAAGTTAATTTTCTTCGCTTTTCTGAATTTTTCATTACTTTCCAGTTAATCTATGTACACGCCTTTTGACTCTAAGAGATTGACTGGTTATCCGAATTTTTGAAAATCTGCCAAATGATCGTCTGATTTCGCTAATGCTGTACAGGATTCAGAGTGTTACTTGCCCCAAAGACTTGCCCTTCGTGAAATTTTCTTACTATTCGTCATTAAGATCAAAAGCACATACTGCTCAAAAATAGAAAGTTTGTGTATTCAAATTGAGTTCTCAAATTCATGAATCATTTAGGGATTTTCATCAGCCACCTTTCAGATATTTCTGATTTAACTGTCTTAGATTTCCAGAATCGTTTGCTTAAAATAGATGTTTCCATACTGTAATCAGGAAGAAAGCTTCAATCTCGATTGAAGGGGTTTCCGGTGACGAGGTGACTGCGATACTGTTTTTCAAATAAGACATTATGTATTTCTTCTTATAAACACATAACAAATCGATAGAAGATGACCAAATTTTGAGCGATATTTTCTCTAGGGGCCCCCGATAGGTTTGGCATGATGCTTTGTGGAGCATTTTTTTGAGCATTATTGCGTGAAAAGGCAAAATTTTGTGCGTGAATGTGATTAGAGATTTCTGCATTCAGCGTGAGAAGCCATTTTTTAAGGCGTTAGCACGTGAAAAATGTTTATTTGTGCGTGAATACGTGAAATCGATTTGTTTTGAACTGTTCATGACCCTTATGAAACGTTTCGGCGTTTATTTTTTCTGCGTTATGGGTGAAAAGGAGCTAAAAATTGCCGTCATTGCGATTATAATAAGGCGCAGTGTTTATTTCAAACATCTTCCCTTAACGCCGCGGCGTTTCTTTGGGACGTTTGGGTGTAGCGTTTCTTAGGACTGCGTTTGTAAGAAGGCAGCATGAGTTACAGAAAGTTGATTTTTTCGTCTTCCGCGTGAAAATAAGGCATCTTATGCGCAGGAAATGCTTTATTATGGTAAACTTTTATCTGACATAAGTTTACTTTTTTTCTATAGACTCTCCAGAGTTACAAAGAGCTTCAAGAAAACCCGAATCTCATTCTCACCAAGAAGAAACTCGACAATCAGGCCACGCCGAAATTCAAAGTCGAGATGAAGCTCTTATGCAGATTGTTATAGAGAAGTTATCTGCCCATATTCTACAATGTTTTCCACGTGAAAGTAAAGGAAAAGTCCACAATATATCCCTTGAATACGCGTCTTGTCGTGGCAAAGTCGTCAAATCATTTTGGAGGAATATTTCGAAAGTACTGGACTACAATTCAGAAATCGACGTATTAAAAGCGCCTTTATTACAAACAACAAAGTCGTCAGATTTTGCCTTATTTCAAATGTTGGAGCGTCTACATTCTTGTATTTCACAGCTTTCGTATCCAGAATTCAGAGATATGTCAAATGTTTTTATTACTCTCGCATACCGATGCCTCCCAGTACATTTATTCATGCAATACCTCAATGCCAATGTTTTCACTGTGAAAGCAGATTTTGTGCAACGATTTATCACCGAAGTGCCAGACGAAGAGCATTTGATACCAGTTAAAGTGGAGCTTGCATCTAGGCTGCCAAAACACCATGCAAAAGCTGTGCTTATTAACTGGAAACACCCGATTGCAAAACGTTTTATAACTCACGAACTATCAAGCAGATTCGACGGTGAGGATATTTCAAGTGTTGCTAATGTAATAGGCCTAGAAAGTCAGCAAAGCATGGAACAAGAATCTGAGAGGTTTCTACCGCTTGAAACATTTTTGCGCTCCATTAAAAATGAAGACAGACCTTTCGGAACACATCGACTCACAGACGAAGAGCTGAACTTCATCGAATCAACAGCTCTTAGCCAAATGGATTTTCTATCAATTGTAGGTTACAAAAATTAACTGTAAACTTTAGAAAAGACGTTTTCAATTCTTGAAATGTAGAACCTAGGTTAAATACTGATGACTTGGTGAAACGATCAAACATTGTTATTCAAACATTTGATATTTGCTTCACGAACAAATTTGGACTGTTTGATGACGTCACAAAACATTGCTTGAATGTTTAAAATTTTTTGAAATAACCTCAAAACAGTTTTCTGCTTGTTAGAAAAGTTCAATGAGTAATGTTTTTCGACGTGGCCAAACGGGATCACATTTTTTAGGGTAAGCAAATTAAGACGTTTGACGTTGGGCAAACAATGTTTGACCGTTTGACCAGGGCCTAAAAATGTACGAAATTAACGATTAATAAAATACAGTATCAATTTACGAATAAACCTGATGTTATTTTTTAGAGAATTTACTGAAATTTACTGACTTCAAGTCTTAGATCAAGAAAAAGTATTAATAATAACACTGACCAAGACAAAGGGCGGTTATTTCGACAATGGAGGAAATGCCCTTCTGATCATGCCAACAGCAGATTCTAATGTCGTGGGCTGACAACTGACAAGCTGTAGTTTTTCGGACCTGTTTAGGGTTTTGAATTCTGCGCGAGTTCAAGCGGGAGTTCTAGCGAATTATGTTCTGTCCACATTGGCTGATTACAAGTAACATTCAACCAGTCAGATCACGGAGGGGGGTGCTAGAGGGTATACTTTTTGGACTTCTAGTCTGGCCAAGGGTATAGTTTTTGGCAATTTTGGTCCAGCAAAGGGTATCTTATTTGGCAATGGAGCGGCCATGCTTTCGTCCTTAGTTAGCCTTGGAAAGTAGAAATTTCATCGTAAACATTTTAAAAGAAACTGGTAAAAGGAATAAGTCGACCTTTGCATTTCCGAGTTAAGACCAACAATTTCGAGTGTATTTGTCCAGCCAAGGGTATCATTTTCTCGTAAAAATTAGTCTAGCCAATGGTACAATTTTGAATATGCCGGCGGCAGACCCCTACCAAAAATTTTAACCAAGAACCCCCCTGTGAGTCACATAGGCACCTCTTAGCGAATTACAACCAAGTTTCGGAGTACCCTTTTGACATAATTGCAGTTGGGGGCACTTCACCTGTTAATCAGTAAAGCTAGTTAGCATAAGAAATCCTCATCCAAATCTCTAACTAGCTTAACGTTATGTACACGTTTTCCTGAACGTTTATACAAACTTATACCTAGCTAAACTTTTACTATAAAGGAGTAGAAACACGTTTCTGCAGTTTAAAACTGAATAGCTACAAAAGTTCATTTCATGTTTCAACCTCTCGAAGCGTTTCTTTTCATCCACAAAGGTGACAAGTTTTGGGACAAAAGTGTCTCATTGTTGCTCGATGACTTGTTGTGCCGCAAACAGCGACAAATCGGTTGCAAAATTGTTTTGAAAAGTCCTTGCAAGCTGTAAGGTAGAGGAAAAGGGTGTTTTAACGACTTTTACAGAGGTTTTATAAATTTTTGCGCTTTTTATCGTAATTTAAATTGTTTTGTTGCAGAGCAGATCAAACCTAAGAATCACCTCTTCGAAATCTCCTAAGAATCACCTCTTCGAAAATAAATTTCAATTCGAGGCTTATCAAGCAATGAGCACATCTGAGATTTACCTCGACATTATGCCGAGACAAAGGCTGCATTTCAGTTAGACTCACTACATAAGCTTCACCTCTTCGCTTGATGCTGTTGTTGTTGTTGTCTACAAGCAATCAGTGTGGACTGAACTCTATGGGACTTACAAATCAAACGTATAGACATATTACATTCGTCGTAGTCTACGCTCCTCCACACCCTAGCACTCCGCGCCAACTACTCTGAGGAAACAGCAATTATGTTGTTGTAGTTGTTAGTAGCTGTTTCCAAAAAAGTTGGAGAAATGTAATAAGTCATCAAACTTATGGGAGGGTAAACTAGAGATTCGTGTAGTAAGTCTACATTTCAGAAGACCTGCAGTTGTTACTGAAATTTTGTTTTACTCCTTGTGATATAGACTTATTACATTCATCATAGTTGTTAGTAGCTGTTTCCGAAAGAGTGGGAGGAATGTGAAAAGTCTACTTACAACAAGCACTTTGTTGTTTACCCACCTGGGAATTTAGGGCATCCTTTGTAGCCTGTGTCCAGGCATGGAGTCTTCTTATCCAAACAGCAACCGTGTTTCATGTAGTTGCATGATGCCTTTGGATACTGAACGGCTGTGTGAAAAAGACTCATTGTGACTCAAGAGAAATTTACAGATTCAATAAAATTTTCTAACAGAAAAAAATTAACCTGGCATATTCAGTATTAGGGGTATGGGATATTTCCAGACAAAATCAAAGGTACAAGGGATAATTCTAGACACGATAAAGGGTATACAGGATAGCTTTTTGTTAAATTCTGGGATAAAAGGGATAAAACTTATAGGGCATAAGAGATCTGTTTAGAAAATGGTTGTATAGAGGATATGGAGTGTTCTAGATATTTAAGATACAACACTGATTCTTTTTACTCACCACAGAAACTGCATGATTGAGGACAGATTTGTTTCATTGCTCTCTTTCGTGTTTTGCAAAACCCAGCTGCAGCCCATTTTTTGCAAAGTGCTGACTCTGAACGCTTCTTGCTACACATACGACGCTTGTCAGAAAATGCCACTCCTAAATATCAAACAAAGTATGTATGCATGAGTAAGCGTCAAGGATGTGTTGCATCGTTTTGTTTCAAGGTGCTTACATGCCAACGCTTGCATACTCTTGAGCATTCCTTTGGGTTTGACTGTTTCATACGTTGATCATTTGGGACGTCATTTTGTACCACATTCATTGCAGTTTCAATTTCATACCGTTTTCATTGGGGATTTCTTTGCATTCTGCGCTATATTAACAGCCTTCTGTGAATCATCCGTGTCTATATTTCATACCATATTAAAAAGCCTTCGAGCACGCCTTCCATTTGGCTAAGTTTACCGCTCGCAGCAGAGCGGCTATTGTATTTCCATTGTTACTTCTAACGATGGTCGCATCTAAATGCTCCGGTTCGCGCGTTTTTGAAAGTTGGACTGACTTCAACCTTTCCACCGCGTCCAAGGGCGCCTGTCAATCAATCGCTCGAAAGATTTTCTGCGACGTCACTATTCTAACTGGAGCAGCGACTGATTGCTATTGGAAATTGAAAATATTTTTTAACGCGTGCCTTGCTTCAAAAACAACAGCCGCTCCGCTGCGCGCGGAAAAATTTGCCTGGTGGAAAAGCGGCTCTACTCATCAGTGTCTTTGGTAGAACCAATTGTTTAGCGAGGTCTAGCGTTTTAGTACTGGTTGGTTGTATATTTTGTGTGTATATTGTGTGTGATAACATCGAGAGGAATTAGGACTAGGGTCGCACTGCTCCGATTAGCTCTGGGCTATTCAGAAGACCCCAGTGCAACACCTCGAGAAGATAGCAAATGTATGTCCCTGCATACACAAATACTCTCATTTTTCTACACTAGCCAAACAAGTGTGTCATGACAAGAGTACAGATTTTTTAAGACGGCAAATTTTTGTGAGGAATATCAGACCTACCTCTGTCACATGGTCCATAATTCTTAACAGTAATAGCCGGTGTGTCTGGTTTGCCACAATTTCTTTTTTCAACATACAAAGACTTTGATACTCTCTTCCATCTCTTCCACAAACAACCCCAGTGAAATGGTCACCAGGTTTACATTTGCCACTGCATTCGCAATAAGGGACACCCTGGTTCCCAATTCGACATACAGAATGAGCTGGACAGCTGTAATCATGGCAGGGATCATTTTTACCTGAAACAGTAAATTTAAAAGTTACATATCCAAGAAGAAAACGGAAAATTTGTTTCGATTTGTTATGTACGAAACTTGATGCTTCACGATTTACTTTAGTCTGAAAAAGCAACTCAGGTACACGCTGTCCACATCACGTTCAATGGCTGCTATAAAGATAGAAGAACTCAAGATAGATTTTGCCGGGGTTGTTTAAAGTCTTTTTGGCCGGCTTTTACCACAATAGACCTTATCAAAGAGGCCTGGATCGGACCATATTTCAAGTTGTTGCACGCGGAGAGGATTCCCGTGCTGGAAATGTCTACCATTTTCCAGAAAAATGTGGCGCCCGACCCAGACCTCTTTAAAAAGAGCTCTACTGATTAATTCTTCACTAGGTCCAGGCCAAAGAAAAAACATTGTTTTTCGAATATCTTAAATCTTGTTGAATGCAATGTTTGACCGTTTGTTCACGTTATCAAAATCAAACAATTCTTGATAAGTATATTTATTTTGCTTGCAGCAAGCAAACATTGTTCTTCATACTTTGTCTGGCAATAGCGAGTTCTGCTTATAAAGTCATGTTTCTACGACGTGCGGGGCAGTGGGCTAACACTCAAACATTGTTTGGAAAGCAATTTTGTCAAAAAATGGGTATGCGCAAAATTTCAAGAAAGTTATTTACGTATCCTTCAAATCGCCCGAATGTGTTTTTCTCCATTTTTGTAGACGCAAAAACCTTTTTTAGATTCATGTAAACACATTTGACGTTTCGTGTAGCCCGAAATTAATCTTGTTTCTGTCCTATTATTGACTACGTTTCAGCTTTGGCATATGCTTAAAAGTTTTGAAGTTGCGATCTCAGACAAATCTCTTTTTTTCGATAACTTACTTCTTAAGACATATCTCAGTAAATTAATAAACCGAATAAGCCGTCTATACTGTGACATCTTAAGCCCAGTAAATCATAGCGAAGTAATTACTTCTGTAATTGATTCTGACGTTTCAGACTGGAAAATACCATATGTATATAACATCTGTTGTAGTTTTGTTAGGCCCCTGTTAGGCCCAATTCCGATAAATCGGTCGCTCGATTTCTACTGTGCAGTCATTGGTGCGATCTGTCTTAGTATGTCCCATTATTCCTCACGTTACATGAACCATATAGCCAAAAGTGGCGGGGCCAGTGCTGAGACACGGCTGTACCAGTTCTGAGACAGTGGTTGGTATAAAACGGTTTCATATTTACTCGCATTTCATTGGCTTGTTACAGTCATGTTCTCAATGAGAACAAAGGCAAGTGCCACAGACACGTCGCCGACGGCTGTGCCACATTTTCCCATTAAAATCTTCTAGTGGCACAAACGTCATAAGGGCCAGGAAACTTGAACCAAATTCAACTTTTCTGTAGGCAATACCGCGGTAGAGCAACTGTCCAGCCACGGTAGAGCCACCGTAAGGAAGTGCTTCCATTAAAACTGAAAACGTCACAGCCGTGTCTCAGCACTGGCACAGCCACTTTTGGCAATATGGAAACCATTCGTCCACACAGGGTCCTTGAAAAGGAAGGAAAATGAAATCTGATTTCTCAAACAGTAGTAAGAAGCTGAACGCATTATGTGTGCATAGCATTTGCTAAAACTTGGCATATACTCGAACGGTAGGCTGGATGTCGCATAATGCATCTTTGTCACAGATACTTTGGCGCATTTAAGGAGCCACCCATTTTCAGAAAAAGTAGTAGCATCTAGCTATTCATTTTATAGTAATTGATATAAATGATAGATATAAATAATGATTAATATAAGATACAAAAAAACATTTAATGCATACATAATGGAACTGGGGAACTGGGGAACTGGGAATAAAGGAGCAAAAACGTATTGGGGTTAAAAGAAGGTTGAGAGTTGAAGTCTGTTTTTTCAGGCCATATTCGGTTTTTTTAAAGGAACAAGGCAGCAACGAAGAGCCTCTACTGTCGATCTTCTAGACAACGTTTTCCGGACATTTTACTGTAAGTGCAAGCAGGAGCTTTTACTTTTCCATTCTCCTTTATATAAAAGCTCAACTTTGAGTACTGAAATGCTTTTTAGAAATTTGATGAATCGATATGTATTACCAAATATGCTTTTCTTTTAGAACCAGTAAATTTCAACTAAGTCCGCCTATTTTCAGACGGAAATGTTTTTAAGCTGTTCTAAGTTCTTGAGCCCTTTAGATGATATAATTTTTATTAAATGGACGGAAGGGGGGCACCAAATTTGTGTAGATATATCTACATGGTTAAATCAGCAACCTCACTGCTTTGTAAACTGGTTGCTAACGTCTTCATTTGTTTGCTTTTTTATTGCTGTTGGTGGTCTTGCTTTCATGTTTATTTTCTTTATAATAATGCTAAGCCTACCCTGGGTACCAGAGCCTTCCTACCTCTCAATAATAACAAAACCTAAAAAAATTTAAAAAAGAGAGCTTCTCTCTCTACGCTTTTTCTATAAGCTATTTCTCTTCAAGTTCTCGTAGGCTCTGGTATCGAGGTATGCTACGCCCAGCCCAGCCTTAGTTGCTTTAAGCTTGTCCCTGAATACTAGGCGAAATCCAGGCTCGTGTTCTTTTAGAATTTTTCGTATAAAGAGTGTGATGACTTACAGTTGTAGTTAAAATTAATAGTATAGTTTCAGTTTCTCATGCGTGCAAAGATTCTTACAATTTGCTTTCTTTGAGAATGTAGCTAGAGCATAATTAGGACAGGAAATGTAGACTTACTACAATATCCACACGTCACTGCACATCTTTTTCGAATTAACGAACCAGGTTTAAAACACTGACCATTCTTCTTCAATGCACGACATATAACTTTGCCAAGCACATCCTTGCAATCATCTGATAAACATAAGAAAATTGATTAATCGTCTAGAATTCGGAATTTTTAGCTTAAGATGCCTGGTAAATTTGTTCGAGGGGAAGTCACTCTTCAAAAAATCGTAAGTTACCAATACATCCTTGCATATGTGGTCCTTTTGCCAGAGTTTTCCCATCGAAACAGCATCCATATCTTGACATATTGCATGGAGGATCGACTACAAAAAATGAATCGTAAATGAAGAGCACGAGCACAAGGTAAAATAAACCATACACGACATGTATAGTTAGGGTAAGCTACTCTTATAGTTAAGTCGGAAGGATAAGCTATCCTTTTCAAGAGAAACACTTCCATAAGAAGGAAAACAATAATTCTGTGTTATATCCGTTCAGAGGCTAGAGTTGTTCAATTTGCATCAGTTTTGCGCAAGCGTATTAGATCTACAAATGAGTGCAAAGATGACCCGAACTGAGTCTGACTAGTTAAGACAGCCTATAGTATTAGAGGTAGGCTTAGACGTATTAAATTAGTCCTAAGAATGCTGATACCACAAGTCTCCCTATGTACCACTACCCGTCGGGACCCGCTCATAGTATCAATTATTGGAATGCAATGCATGAAGATGATGGCAGCGAAAGCTGTTGCATGTCACGGAGACAAGAAATATTTCTTTTTCTCCCAGAAACATTTGCTTGTCTCTTGTTAAAAATTTTTTCGCGCGATACAAAGTTTCCGAGGTGGCTAAACTGCGAGGGCATTAATGTCGCGTGCGACATGTCTCCAGGCCTTTAAACAGCGCTAGCGACGACAGAATGCATACCCTGGGTGCCAGAGTCTCTAAGAAAGAAGAAAGGAAAGGGCAAGGGAGAGACAGAGGGAAAAGAGTATGAGACTCTGGTTCGAAGAGAACCTAATCTCGTTCTGAAAAAAAACGGCTGCACTTCCGCCTATGGTTTATGAGCCATGGCCGCGGCGAACGCGGTCAGAAAGCCTGGGTGGAATCAGTTGCAGATCAAATGAAATGACTGAAACACTTGAGAAAGCTGTGAAACGAGATTCATCGGCCTAAGGAAACGGTTGAAAAGGATGGCGAGATCGATGCGAGGAAACGAGCCAAACCAGGCCAAGCAATTTCGATGAGGTCCTGAAGAAGGTGTACTCGTCGATTATTTCCTAGTTAGATGAGAGGAAGTATAAATGATGACAGATCGAAGCTTTGAAAGTCAGCCGTTTCTTTAGGCCAATGAATCTTTCATCGCAGCTTTTTCAGAAATGAACGGTTAAATTCGAAAACTTGACCCCACAGCCCCATTACAACAGAGTCTCGCTGATTATCCAATCACAACCATGATGCACGTTCGTGTATCTTCGATTTGATTGGCGAATGAAAAACAATAGAAGGACGCATTTGAACAGAGCCCTCCTTTTCTCTTCTCGTGTCATTTTTTCTTTTTTCCTTTTTTCTTATTCTTGAAGGCTCTGGCACCCAGGGTACAGAATGTAATAAGTCTAGATAGGCTCTGTGGAGAAATAAAAGATTTAACTCACCGCAGAATCCACAGGATTTCTGGCAATTTTCTTTCATGCTTCTTGGTTTTGTGTTGCATGCTCCCAATTCAACAAGATATGCACATGATCTAGAGTCCAGTCTGTCTACGCATTCCAGATAGCTCTGCCTCGGTTCGAGAAGGCGGGAAGATCCTACACCTTTCAGAAGAAAAGATATAACCATATAACAAAATTGCAGCAACAAGAATATAATTAATAAAGAAGGCAATATATTTTTGCTACGAAAAGGGAGGAACACATGTAAAAATTTCACACAGTCACAATGATTGATAGTTCACCTGTTTTCTAGAGTGGAGAACAAGACAGCATCACTTAAGAAATTAAATTCTAATTTGTTTCTGGCTTCACAAAGCCTTGTAACATTCTTAGCATGTTCTTAACTTTTCAGCCTCTGAAGCCTTATGTTCTTATATACTTAGTTCTTATAAAAAGAACGACAGCAGCTGCTTGGCAGGTTCATTTCAATATCAGTCCACCTTCTGTAAAACAATTCAATTCAATTCAATTCAGTGATTTCTCATTGCTTTTTTGAGTCCTTGAACGTTGCTCTGGTTCTTCGCTTGATTTGTTTAGGCCCTCGGGCCAAATCATCAGTCATTGTCCGAAGTCGTATTCCAGTGTCCAGGAGCCTGATGCACGGATTATCCAGGGTCTTGGTTCAAGAGTCCAGTTTTTATCATATCGTTGGTGCAACATATTACTTTTCCTCCAACACCCCGAAAGTCGACTTTGTTGACGCTTATAGCTATGGTTTTGCAGTCAGTAGATGAATTTTCCGAAGATGAATATTTAATGTAATAACTTATGTCAATCATTTTTCTCTATACTTTAATCGTTTTTCTTTCATAGATTGTAAATAGTTGGTCTTAATTAGTTGGTTTTAGACTAGAAACCAACCAACTGTAAATAAGTGTATGATTCATTGATTCAGCCTATTTTCAGGCACAAATGCACTACTGAGTTTCGGAAGCACATTTCGTGTTCTGAGCTATGGAAAATTCATCTACAGACTGCAAAACCAGCTATATGCGTCAACAAAGCAGGGATTTGAGGGGCATTTTCTCGCAGCTCGCGTCCTACATAACCAACACGACCCGCTTCAGCACAAAATTCTATTGTCTTTCGTGTACTCTGATTGGTTTGCTGCGACTTTCAACATGGTCCCTATGATTGGTGGAGACATTTTTTCCCCTTGCTAGCCACTGATCTCGCTTGCTGGCCAAATGTCCATTGTGTGGACCGAACAGTTCAGTACAGTAAGATTTCTGGTTAACTCGCTGTTATCTACGATCAAAGGGTGGCAAAAGTCATATATTTCAAAGTATACCATTCGATAGAAGAATGACTTGGTTAATTGCATCTTCTTTAAATGCCTGTTCTGCTAAGATAATATCAGTCATATCTGCAAAAAATCAAGACAGATTCGATCAGTTAACTACGAGACGGATGATGCCTTCAGCATCGGCAAATTGCGCCACCATTTTGAATGTGCAGAAAAGATAGCCTAAGCGTAGACCCTCTTTTTCCAAACGAAAGGCTCTAATCATGAGAATTTGTGTCACCCCCTGTCCGACCCATAAACTCTCTGATATCTGATAGCTTCCTCCTAACTTTAAACCCTTTGTCCACAACTTGAATTGGTCGCCTGATACATAAAGTACTCTTTTTGATTCACACTGTCTTTTGCCTGAATCTTTTGGGTTATCTATCATCAAAAAGGAAAGATGTAATTGAAAAAGGCCACAGACATGACCGCTCGCATATTTTAGGGACAAACACATTTGTAAAACACTTGGGGGCATTACCACTGCAAATTAAGGCTCCTGGCTGATCACGGACCTAAGTTGACTTCTGATTGATCAAGGGGGAAGCGAAGCATGAATTTGCCGCTTAAAATTGGGCACTGCTGGATGTGACACCCGTGATTTGCCAACTAGGCTAATTTCGTACCCACTAAATTCCTGTAAATGTTCAAAACCTTCGCGTGAGCATGTTGATTTTGTTTAGGAAAGGGAAGACGCC
This sequence comes from Chrysaora quinquecirrha, assembly GCA_014526335.1. NCBI lineage: Eukaryota > Metazoa > Cnidaria > Scyphozoa > Semaeostomeae > Pelagiidae > Chrysaora > Chrysaora quinquecirrha. The sequence goes on from JACTAT010000040.1 coordinate 7,138,307, forward strand.
GTATCCAAACGTCCCTTAGCGAGCTTGTTGGCTTAAGTATATACGTCATTTCCCCTAAGGCGCAAAGGCTTAGTTTTGCTTTAATTAATGCCTTCCTGCTTTAATCAGTAAGATTCATGGAAAATCGATCAAACACTTGGGATAGCCAATTGAGTCATTCATTGATTTTGAAAGTGCTTGTCCCGATTCCTGGCATTTAAATTCTTGAAAGCGAAGACAAATTCAAATCTTTATTAAAGGACAATGTCCCTTGCATCACCTACTTAAAGGCAGAAGTTAGCTATTAAAAGGGCAATGTCCCTTGCATCGCCTTCTTAAAGGCAGAAGGTAGTTATTAAAAGGGCAATGTCTCTTGCATCGCCTTCATAAAGGCAGATGGTAGCTATTAAAAGGGCAATGTCCCTTGCATCGCCTTCATAAAGGCAGATGGTAGCTATTAAAAGGGCGATGTCCCTTGCATCGCCTTCTAAAAGACTGAAGAGGTGCTTGCGTTTGCTCATCTCCATCTTCCTGTTACATTGGTGTTAAGATTAAGTCACCCTCAAATGTAAGAGCTCTCAGCCAATCAGACTCCTCAGCAAACTAGATATGTCACCCAAGTAGCTAGACGTCTCAGCCAAGAAGAGTTCTGTTACCAATTATGACTAAAAACCAACGACGCAATTAAATTCGTTCTAAAGTTTCCAAGGGCAGCAAAGAGGTGTAACCTTTCTTTGGGTGTGCGATGATTAGATATTAGGTGTGTAAACATATACTAGAAGGCTAAGGTTTTGCAGTTAACTGTGACAGCTAAGAGGGCCTACTTCGTTTCTCTAAGAGCACATCGGGCAAAAGAAAGTACATCCCTTCCTGTAATAGTTTATTTTAGTTCAATTCGTGTACCAGTTGATCAGTCCTAAGATGTTATCCATAGTGTATCAGAACTTTTTCATTATCTTAGCAGGCCTAAGGAAGGTCAAATATTGACTGATACGACTCAAAGAAGGATCAGGTCTCGCCATCAACTCGAAACAAATTGAACTTATCATTCAATTCACGTATCTTTTAAATTTCGTGCTCATCTTGGCAAATCATCGAATTTATCTTAATAGCAAGCCTGACACGAGTTATTCTTATGTTTCCTCGTAACCTTTCAACAATCTATCGACCTTTCTAATGTCCACTGCTTTCCAAATCGAGAAATGAAGTTAGGATTATCTAACATACAGTTATGTGACCACAAACGAACTTTATGATTTCGAGAACCCAACTGCCTTTAGCTGAAAAATGACTTCAATAGAACACAAAGTCTCTTCTGTTTCAAACAACGCCTTAATAGCCTTTCATAGCAGAAAACTTTAAGCTAGCAGCATAATTTGCCTAAACCCCCCAGGCTAAATATCTGAAAGCTGCTCGCAATTACAGAAAACACTTATAAACAAGAACAGAGACAAAATTCAGAACCAATACACTGCTTTTCCCAAATTTATACCCTACAATTAAGAACTAGCTACCTAAAGGCTTATTAGAGCTCCGTACGATATGAAACTACACTGCACTTTTTAACAATCGCCAAACTATCGTTTACTGAACATTATGCATCCTAGGTTCGTTTTCTCTCGCGGAATGTTCATGGGCATTTGAGGATAGCTAGGTTTTGTCCGAAATACTTGCATAAACGTACGGAATTAGGACAGGAGGAGCTACAGTACGACTCATGAAACATCGTTCACTCGCTGTACTCCAAAAGAAACAGTTCTTATAACCCTTTAAAGACTAAAGTTATTAGAAGTTTGGCGTACTGAAAGCATGCGAAAACTCCACTTTTTATAAGCTTATGATGATAAAAACACATTGTGGGGCAAGATATCTTGGCCAATCGGTTTGATAATGGTAACAGATTTCGCTGGATAAAAAGAAAAGTGCATAATCTTATAAAAGAGACATTAAAGAAGAAAAAAATAACATAAGCCCACCTTGAACAGCATAGTTTGGATGTGCCAAGACAAGATTTACCAATAGTAAGGCCAATAGAGCAAACATCATGCGAACCATCTGCAACAAATAGAAAGCGAAATAGGAGACCTGTGATCTGACTCAAACGAATGAAAGACGCAAACTGAAAACTATTCGCGGTGGTGGTTCTGTTTAAACCACATTGATCAAGAGCCTCTGGACTGGTGTTGATAAACGGGGGAGTTGAGAATTACAAAAATAATCTAATAAACGGTGGGTTCTTCATAAGGAGGGGATTTGACTTTTCAAAAAATTCTATTAGACCGTTGGGTATTTAAAGCGAGGGAGGGGTTACCCAAATTCAACACTAGAAGGGGGTCAGATCAAACGGGGGACTTCTGTCGAAAGTTCTGGCGAATCGGGCATTTTCGATTTCCGCGAACATATGTAGTGGCGTAATAAGTAACATATTTTGAGCTTAATAGTTTACAGCTATTGACTTGTGAGTTTCATGACATTTTATAAGTAATCCCATCTTCGACTTTGAATTGCTCAGGATGATTTTAATAAAAAACCATTGCTGTGTCTATTATGTAACGATTTCTTAATCTTATGAATGGGTTTCACAGGTCATCTCCAGCCTCGGGGTTGCTAAACAGATTGTGATTTCAGCCACAGATTTGGCAACCAGGTTCCCTATAAAAAAAGTGCATAAAGTTCAGTTGTGAAACGCACAAGGTAGTAACTGCTGGGTCTTGTTTCTCAGGCAGATAGGGGTACAAAACGCCTGGGGTGGGATAATTTTCAAGACTAAGCGTCCCCCCGTTTATTGGACACCGAATAATAATATTTTTCACATATTTGTAGACCTGACCCCAGGGCCTCAAGATACTGTAGAGTGATTGAGAAAGACGCTATTGTTTCAGCTAGATCAGATTTCTTAGTTGCAAATTAGGCCCATAGGATTAAAATTGTTGGCGCAACTGATAAACCCAGCCAAATATCGTCATTGGATGGAAACTTGATCAGTGCAAGCCCTCTGAGTGGAGGGCAGGAAACGTGGAATGAAATAAAGAATCACATGGATCATCATCTTGACGTCAAAATGAAAATGCCCTTACTTTGTCAAAGCAGCAGCTGGGAGCTGATTCATAAAAAATCGGATACGGGGGCAACGGCCCCCTTGTAGCCAGGCCCCAACCACCCCAACTCAAATGCCTCTCTTCAAATCTCAAACGGTATCGGATTTGGGCCCTGTTACTGGCCACATAATTTACCAAAATATTGGCAATTTTGGCCCAGGCAAAACATTGAAAAAGGGTTTGGAACTAGAAAGATGTTCTCAACAAGGAAACAGAAATGTTTGCAGCATCTTTATCAATTTTCATACGGGGGATATCGGTCTATTTCGGTGTGATACTGTAATGAAATTGTGACGTCATGGTTTCATTGGTATTGTTTGAACAACCGATCAAATTTCGTGTGGAGTATGCCGATGTTCTGTTCACCCTGGGAACGAGATTGTGTTACGCATACCAGTAAAGACTATGACTTCTTTTTCCGAAAAAGACATCCCTAAGGGTGCGTTCTTCTAAATTCTTAAAAAGTAGACTTTCCAGGCTTCCATAGCCTGCGCGCAAACTCAGACATTTTCACGTCTACGCATAGACTGATTACGACACTGAAATAGTCTTTTGGGCACGATCCATATATTGCATTGAAAAGCTTTAGAGAATGTTCCTAGGAACATTTTTTTCTTTACGGCGTATTCTGGTTACTCCCTCGACAAGTTTCGTTTTAAACAAAAAAGGATGCCTTTTCCGTTATCCATTCATCTTCATTCGGCGCGTATAAGAAATCTTAACATAAAATCAAATTGATACATAATGATACGGCAATAAACCATCAAATATGTATTTGAAACTATGGTTTATCTTCTGTTTGAATCAGACAGACTTCAAGATATACTGCTTGGAAGCAACTTCGTGTCTATTTTTGTTTGCCAAAGTATTCCATTCTTGTTTCGCTATCGCTGTTGTAAATTTTAGCAAACAAAATGCCATTGAAACAATTTTCGCAGCTCTTTGCTCGCAGCTATGTTTAAAGCCAGCCATCGCATGGCGCTAAATGTGCACTCACAGAGCGCTGAGGAGATGATAACACGATGGTGCAAGTTTATGATCTTGTGGACTTCGGAACACTGTTTCCTTTCACAAGGCATTTAATTAAAGATAGTGGCTAGGTATTTTCTCCCCCTGTTTAACGCTGTAGAGACCAAGCATTGTTGGCAGGTCATCAAGTTGCCTTCTTACCTTACCTTTATGCTGTCCGATGTTGCCTGATGTTGCCCGAGATGCTTTAGGAAGAAAATTTATCAGCATCTCTGCATCTATGGCAAGCTCTGGATTCATTCTGTGTACTTTCCCAAAGCGAGTTTTCCTGTTTAATTAAGATAGAAAAAACCTTAAACGAGAAAGATGCAGTTGAATAGGATACGATTTCCTTCAATTTAAGAGCCTGTCTATAACAAGATGGGGAATAAGAGTCAATGCAGCTTAGTCATCTTTGAGAAGACTGATGATCTGCACGCAACATTGGAAATGTTGAAGAATAATCAATGCATCCCCGCTAGCAGCAAAATAAGAATCCAAGGAATTCTCGTGCCCCAGTTGTCTTCAGTCCTCTTCTTTTTGAATGTGACAGGAAAGCTTGACAAGATGCACCCTTACTACTATGAAACAACTGACGTGATTGTCCAGGTTAGGAAAGGTTAGGGCAAGAAGATCTTGCTTTGGTAAAGAGACAATGAAGAATCCTGTTAAAATCGATTATTATAAGAGCGTTTCCGACAGATAGCCTAACACACGCTTCGATTCACAAAGGACTGAAGACAACTGGGGCACGATAATTCCTTGGATTCTTATTTTGCTGCTAGCGGGGATGCATTGATTATTCTTCAACATTTCCAATGTTGCGTGCAGATCATCAGTCTTCTCAAAGATGACTAAGCTGCATTGACTCTTATTCCCCATCTTGTTATAGACAGGCTCTTAAATTGAAGGAAATCGTATCCTATTCAACTGCATCTTTCTCGTTTAAGGTTTTTTCTATCTTAATCAAACAGGAAAACTCGCTTTGGGAAAGTACACAGAATGAATCCAGAGCTTGCCATAGATGCAGAGATGCTGATAAATTTTCTTCCTAAAGCATCTCGGGCAACATCAGGCAACATCGGACAGCATAAAGGTAAGGTAAGAAGGCAACTTGATGACCTGCCAACAATGCTTGGTCTCTACAGCGTTAAACAGGGGGAGAAAATACCTAGCCACTATCTTTAATTAAATGCCTTGTGAAAGGAAACAGTGTTCCGAAGTCCACAAGATCATAAACTTGCACCATCGTGTTATCATCTCCTCAGCGTTCTGTGAGTGCACATTTAGCGCCATGCGATGGCTGGCTTTAAACATAGCTGCGAGCAAAGAGCTGCGAAAATTGTTTCAATGGCATTTTGTTTGCTAAAATTTACAACAGCGATAGCGAAACAAGAATGGAATACTTTGGTAAACAAAAATAGACACGAAGTTGCTTCCAAGCAGTATATCTTGAAGTCTGTCTGATTCAAACAGAAGATAAACCATAGTTTCAAATACATATTTGATGGTTTATTGCCGTATCATTATGTATCAATTTGATTTTATGTTAAGATTTCTTATACGCGCCGAATGAAGATGAATGGATAACGGAAAAGGCATCCTTTTTTGTTTAAAACGAAACTTGTCGAGGGGAGTAACCAGAATACGCCGTAAAGAAAAAAAAAATGTTCCTAGGAACATTCTCTAAAGCTTTTCAATGCAATATATGGATCGTGCCCAAAAGACTATTTCAGTGTCTATCCTGAAGCACCACTTTTATCGGCTTCTTCTGCTTAACTTCGTTCTCTATTGCGATTGCCCTTTCTTTGCTCCTAGCCACCCACTTGTCGTGCCATCCGTCCAACGTTCCTGCCATTCAAACTTGTCCTATACAGAATTGCTTCAAGGACGGTCCTTGTGTTGTAAAGAAAAGCAAAGGTAGAAGAAATGGTGAACTGATAGGCCGTTGAACTACACGGACACTCTAAGATGACCCATAAGAGATGTTTCTGCCTCTAAAAAGGAGTTTTCATGCCATGATAGACATGCTAATACCTCTGAGACCCAATTATTGCTCATGAGACTAAGGCTAGCACTAAAAGGAGATCGCTCAAACTGGTTTAAGCGTCCAATTCAATAGCGAAACTACGACTCAGGTAATCAGTCTTGCCTACACACTTGAAAATGTCTGAGTCTGCGCGCAGGCCAGACTTCCAATTCCAGAAGCCAAAACGCACTTTCTGGAATAGCGACAGAATTTAGAGTCTGCGAAATATATCTCTTGGGTCAGGGAGAGTTAGGAGCTTCCAAAGTCATCGATTTCTCAGAGAGTTGTTCAAAACAACAACGGTCTTGGTATCTCTCGGAAGTCCAGGAAAAAGGTCCCCCGGGGGGGTAACTTCAAGAGATCAGTGACGGGGGTGTGCCATTTTCGTAATAAAAAGTTGACCCCAAAATTAATGAAAATTCTAAAAAGTATACCCCAGAGTTCACAAAGAAATATGAATAAAGTACATAGAAATACTCAAAAGTCTGTTTCAAGGGTTATACAGCTGAAATTTATTTGGCAGTTATTGTGACTTTATCAACATTGATCATCTTAGCAAAAATGATACCCCAAGTTTGCAATTTTAGCAAATTTGATACCCCAAAATTTATTTTCCACCCCTAAAAGGTACCGAAAAAACGGCACATCCCGTACCCATACATATGGGAGTTACCCCCCCCCCCCGGGGAAAGGTCCCAGAAGAGTGCACCCTGTGTGACAGGCTGTTAAATATGCAGAAGCTTGTACGAAAGATATTAGTTTACCTCAGAAATGTTGACTTTCTGGGCCTTGAATTCAAATCAATCATCTCCAAATTGTCCTTAAGCAATCCCTGTAAGCAAAGATAAGGAATTTAGATGGAAACCAGAGTTTGGGATAAATTACAGAAAAGACGGCCACAGAAATTTGTTAAAATGATTGCCTTATGCTGAAAAATTTGGAGTATTGAAAAACATTAAACTTATTGGGGTTTTTGCATAACAGTGGGTTTATAAGCAGGATTGCTGCCCTTAGGAACTTCAGCATTGATTCATGGTGAATGAAACTGTCAAAAATGAACAAAGAAAGATAAAATATAAATATTTTGAATTTATGAGTTATTTTGGACGAGCAGCCAGTTTTCAGCACGGCCCAGCAACTCAGTTCTCAGAGATCTCGAGTCAGTTTTGGCATGCGAGGTCCCGCAAAATTGGTGAATTCACAGCCTCGTTCCCTCGCTTCCCCATGCACCCACACCCTCACACCCAAGGTTGCAACCCCAGCTCAAAACCCAAGGGGGATACTGCGGACGTGCCGCCTAAAACGGTATCGTTTTTCATGATTTTGGAAAAAACATGGGTCTTAATTTTATAGAATTGGTACAAATAACGGCATCGATACAGACTCGAAAATCGGTATGAACTTGATAAAAAACGGTCTTATTTTCGTTTGTTTTCTTTTTTCTTGGTGGATTATGATTCGACTTGACGTATTATAGTACATTTAAGCACGTAAAGTAGTGTACGAGTTAATACTTTCGTACAATTTTGGGTGTATATATGAGGTATTTGGTATAAATATGGGTGGCATACCCGAGACTTAGTCAAGTACCCCCCCCCCTGGACTCAAAACATCAGGAAATTAGAAACATAGGGGAGTAGGGAGAGGACTAACAATGAAAGTAGGTTACCATCTGCATAAGATCACATGGGCCAATCAGAATCAGCTATCAAGATTCTGTCTGTTGGAATTGTTCAGTCTGAAGCCTGCAACAAGAACGAAAGAATTAGAATAAAAACAAGTATAAATGTTGATAAAACAAATTTTTGAAAAGGACTTACTCTTTATTCTCCAACAGATCAACATTACCGACTGCGAGCTTCATCATCGACATCAACGTACCTCGAATTGTGTCAAGAAGTCCAGGCTATTAATGATTATCATGATGAAGAAGAAGATGATGATGATGATGACGATGATTGTGATAATAATGATGATAATGAAGACAGTCATTATAATCATGGTGATGATGATGATGACGATAATTATGATGATCATACAGGTCTTTTTTTTATAAGAAACCGGTTTATAAGAAACCTAGAACTAGACACCCAAAATGTTAAGAAACCTTTAGAATTAGGAGGAAGAAGTTAAGAAACTGTAGAAATGTTTGCATCCATTTTCCAACATAATGATTCACATTTGTGGAGGTAGCAATTAGTTGTCAAGCATTTCCATAAGATTGCTCGCACCAGCGTGGCTAATTTCGTTCAATTTCTCGCATCTGTAAGCAATACTGTATCCCATGTATCCCCACAGAAGGTTCTTTGTCATTTTTAGTGCAATTTATTTCAATTAAGTATGAAATTGTTAAGAAACTTTTAGAACTAAAATTGGACCAAAAATTAAGAAAATTTTAGAACTAGGCCCCGAGCTAGGTTTCTTATAAAGAAAACGTGTAATTACGAAGATAATGGTGATGTTGGGGACGATGTTGATGGTGATGATGATGATAATCATGACGATGACCATAATGATGGATGATGATGATCTGATAATGATGATTTAGATGATCATAATAATAGAGAATGATGATGGTGATGCTGATAAGGATAATCATGATTATGACAACAAAGATGATAAAAATCATTAACCATTCTCTAAATTGAAGATTCATTTATTCTTCAATGACTAAATAAAACATATAAACAAACCTACTACGCAAAAACATTTAAATAAAACTTTTAACTCGACGATTAATATATCAACAATTTATCAAAAACATTAAACCATTAAATTGCACTTATTTATGTACTGATGTTCATTATAAAAGAGAAAGATGCTATTATTAAATTAATTGTAGCCAGCTACGAAGAAGCATAAATTGCTAACGAAACGAAATAATGGCTAGAAATCTAATATATTTGAAAAATATATGAAATAACAAAAGGAAGTTCCCCAGAAAGTGTAAATGCATGGGTGGTTAGACACAGTGTACGCGGGGGATAATTTTTTGCTTCTGCGGAGGAGACACTGAAAGCCCTAAAACGAAAGGAAACTTTTCCTCTGTTCTCCCTTTGCTGACAAACTTTCAAATGGCCGCTAAGGCACACTTAGGCTCCTCTTTTAGACTTATTACCTGAGTTGTAGTTATCGCTATGAGTCTATGCTGGGCGCTAAAACTACCAGTTTGAGTGATCTCGGTTTGGTGTAGACTCGGTCTGGTGAGCGATAACTTGGACTCAGGTAATAAGTCTACTCCTCTTTAAGCTAAATCTGCGGTTTGAAATTTATGAACACTTCCAGTGTCTAATCACCCATGGTAAATGCAGAAGAGCGAAAGGAGGGACCCAAGAATTTTTACATCATTAGAACGGTTGGAGAAGGACAGGTGAAGTGACCAAGTCATTGTTTATGTTTATTCTGTCAAATGTTACCCGTACCCCAAACTAGGCCCACCATGAAATCTCGTGGTTTCTAGCCTAGCCACAACGCCCCTGGGTGATTTCTGTAAACGTCTCTTATCATTTTGTGAAGATAAGGCCATTACTTTTAGCTTTAACTCTGTAAAAGCTGCTGAGATTATTAACCAAAAAAGTTTTAATCCACAAATTAAAACGCCATGGGTCAAGATGATAACCCGGACAACATTGTCATTAGTCAAAGATTAAAACAACTTTAGCATAAAAAATTTCGCTTTTCACTCACATTTGAAATTTCGATAACAGCCAATCACATCACAGAGTTTTGTCGCAGGCTGATGATTACTGAATTCTGATTGGCTAAATGTTTACAAAGTATGAGGCCCTGGCCAAACGATCAAACATTGTTTGTCAAACACCTGAAGCTTGCTAGTGAAACAAAACATTTTACAGTTTGGCCACGTCGCAAACAATGCTTGTCAAACATGTATGTTCTCAAACTTTCGAGAAACGAATTCTGCTTATTTATGCTTGTCAAGCATTGTTTGTGACGTAGCAAAACGTTCAAACATTTCTTGACGAATCTCAAACCCCAAATGCCTGACAAATAATGTTTCATCATTAAGAGGCGGGAGCAAAAAATTTCCCACAAGACTGTAATCTAGACTGTAGTGCTACACAACCTGCAGTTGTGTGTTGTTCAGGAGATCCTCTCCCCAGTGAAACAACACAAGGAGAAACCCCTTACCAAATCTTCCGGAAAAACATCCAGATAATGGTTTATTCAAATTAACCGGCTGAATTACTTAACATTGTACCAACAACGAACTTTCATCTACTTTAGATGATTAAACTTACAAATTAACTAGTCAACATGTTTTGAAATATAAAATAATTCTACCTTACCTATATAGTTGCTCGTATACAACCTGATAGTCCTAGATATTACGACATGTTCTTGAGGAAAGTCCAAGGAGACCTGGGTACGACAGAGCGCCCACGAACCATTCACTGCAAGAAGCGGCAGGAAAACTGCTAGATGATGACATGCGCCACAGTGATCATGAACTTGAGCGTGTAATTAACACAGTTTACAAGTTTTTGGACAATAATGTCTCATCGATGACTTGTGTTTATGTGACCCACAAACGGCTACGAATCGTTTACAGAAAACCCTTGAAAAGTCTCTGCAAGCTAAAAAGAAGGGAAAATGCGTTAGAATAAAAACATGCGCTAGAATCATGTAAAAAGTTGCTCACATTTAGCCAAAGATGTAATGGTTAAAGCACTTATATTTTGGCAAAAAGTCTTACTATCTATCATTTTATCTTACTCGTTTAAATCAAGACTATAAACTATGAACTTTAAAATTGTGGGCTATTGCGGAACCAGGGGCGGACTGGCAGGGACGCTAGGTTGCGATTGCAACCCGGGCCTTCTTGTTATAGGGTCTTTAACAAACTGTTTCCGTTGTTTCTTGAGCGAATCTCATCGATTTCTTGGGATTTCGAAGAGCTTTGGATGGGTTTCGCTTAGTCTAAACAGTAGCCCTCGCCTTGAATTGATTTTTTACAGAGGAGCTCGCTAGAAGCAACTAACAAGACAACTTGCTATAGTGAAAACAGGCCCCTTTTACTGGCAATAGCAACCCTTGGGATTCGCTGCCAGTCCGCCTCTGTGCGGAACCCTTTGGGCATACTTAAAAGCTTCTCTCGTCTGACACTCATCAGAGTAAAAAAATTAGAAGCAGACTGAAACAACAGACGCGGATAGAGGCGGACTTTGTACCCAGTTTCGGATTGAAATGCACCGATCAGAAAGTGAAGCCATTCATTTCACTACCAATCAGCTTGCGGAATACAGTGAGAAGACCAATAGGATTAATGAATTAATAATTAACTGAAGAGTCAGATTGAGAAAACGAACTCTTTCAGTCTACAAAGGACGCTTTAAAGTATTAAAGTATGTCCAAAGATGCATCTACTATAACTCGCAATTTACAAGTTTTGTAAAATCAAAGAAAAAGCTATCAATTTTGAAAATGCTTACCGGGGTATTTTGGACAGCCTTTATAATTTGTGTCTTGGCACGGCGATTTATTATCTAAGCAGCATCCGTGTTTTGTATAATGACAAGCTGGCTTTGCAGTTTGAACAGCTAAAATACAATTAACAGAAAATAATTTCTTGAATGGCAAACTGTACGATACAGGGCCGTCGGAAGCGGGGGGAGGAGGGCTGGGGGGCTAAAGCCCCCAATAATTTTGGAAACAATAGAATGACGTCATAAAATAATTACGTCATCAAGTACTGTTCAGTTGTTTAGCCCCCCCCCCCCCAATCTGAGATTCCTTCCCACGGCCTTGCGATAGATTTTCCTTATACAAGTACTACTCTTCGCAAACAGAAACGGCAACTTTGGCAACAACAAAACCATTTAGTTACAAAATTGAATTGAGCTCAGAGCTGAGTGACCTGTCTATCAGACTTGCCAAAGAAGAGAAAACTACGATTCGATTCGTGTAATAAGTCTACTTGGGCTGTATGTATAGAATCTTCGCAAAAGACGGCAGCCATTTCTTTCAGTCCTTTGTTTTTATTAAAAATCTTCGAAGGGAATCCTGGGAATAATTTCCTAAGTTACTGGCGTTATTGTTCCGTTCTTCAGAAAAATGAAGTAGGTCTACTAACCGCAAAAATTGCATGATTTGGGACAGATAGTTCGCATTGATTGCTTTCGAGTGTTGCAAAAACCAGCAGCAACCCACTGGCTACATAAGACAGGGTCTTTTCTTTTTCGTCACAAATTTTCTTCTTTATACCTGGCTGCCAACCTTATACAAGAAAAAGAAACAAAAATCTAAAATTATGGAAAGATTTGCGAGAATATTTTGAAAAATCGTTCATAGGATTGCAATAATTTTTACTCTACTTCAAACTTCAACAAGAAGCTAACAAAGTTTCTCTGAATAATGGGAAAGGCTGTGATGTTTTGCATTAAGCTGAAGGTAGGTAAGACAATCTTCTTACGAGGTTTAGGGCATTTTCCTTGCAATTTCCGTAATTATTCTAATAAAGCGAGGTGTTTGCTACTATTTTTATAAGGAAAGGAGGTCATGTATTAGAGGGAAGCAACAATTTATCACTATGTACTTAATACACTATTTGAGAAAATGCAGTAATTTTGGACATATTGTATTCCCTCGACTAACCGCCCGATTTGGATTGAATTGCCCATCAAGTTGGTTCCTGATACTCGTTTGAAAGTTTGTGAAAGCTACTGATGGGAGGAATACAGAGACAACTTTTGCCAGTTGCTGAGAAAATGGCTTTTTGTTAGAACGTTAGTTAATCCATATAATTTCAAAGAAGTCCTCCTCTTTGCGACGGATTCTTAAAGAGCCCCAGCCGCTTAATGAAGAAGATACGATAGTTACCTGCTTGCTGACAGCTTCCATATCTTTTAACCGTGACAGGCTGGACAGACGGATGATCACAGTTTCGTTGCTTCAATTCGCATAAATTTTGATATTCTATGCCATCTCGTCCACAAATCACTCCGGTATAATAGTCACCCTCATGGCACTTCCCATCACAGTGGCAAACAGGTTGACCATCGCTTCTTACTTTGCAAACTGAGTGCTTTGGGCAGATGTGGTTGAAGCAAGGGTCTTTTGAGCCTAAGATATAATGGCAGAAGGCAATGTTAGTTATAATAAGTCATCGATAAGGTCCCATTAAGGAACTGTGGCGTCGTGGTGTAACTCAGCTGACTCGTGGTGTCAGGAGCTCAGTGTGGTCAGGGTTCGATACGAGCCAAACCACGGAGCGTCACAACCTACTACTTTGATTCTAGCTACTGCCACTAAAACACAATTTCACCTTCACTTTCACCATCAGAAAATAGATTGAACAGTAAAACGTAGAGGGTTTTGCCCTATTTTGGCCTGACGGATGTTTTTCGGGAATTCGGGAGGCCTCAACGAATAAGGAAAATTTGAAATAGTACAAATTTTTTCATACCGCATAATTTGCACGATTTTCGACATCTTTCTGCCGCCACTGCAACGTTGCTTGAGCAAACGCCATATTGTGCTGTAAGCTGACACTCATAAGGGTCTTTATCAACACATGGTCCTAAAAGGGTAAATGATAAGAAAAAGAAAATGAAGGGCGTGATCTTTTCGCGCCAAAAGTCTTGCTTGCCTCGTCCCCAGGCACATTCGAGGAACTTATCCTGGCAACTGGTAAAATGGAAGTCTCATTCGAACTTCAAACCGTGAATTTCTCGAAAGTCTCGGAAACCTTCTGCTTTTAATGCCACAAAGTTTTGGAGCGCTCCAAAACCTGCCGTTTTCACAAGAATGGCTTAGAAAAACACACATTCCGAAAAAAGAAGGCTACCAAAAAAAGAATTTGTTTAGAAGAACACACCCTAGATGTTATCTCTTGAGGAAAAGATGGTTCACTTTTGAAAGAATGTGAGATAAATTTAGGCCCTACAGTTTATCGTTATAGTGCATACTCTAATTGAAACAGTCCCAGCTAGGATCATTACCTTAAGTCCAAGTAAACACCCTCTTGTGTGTCTGTGGTGAGCGTCTCTTACCAACTTCGGGGCACCGTTGATAAAGGACATACTTTTTATGGTAACCTCATGTTTTAAGTAGACGCCTTCTCTCTTTCAGTAGACACTTTCTATTTTGTTGAACTTTGACACGCATTTCTTTGGTGCCGTCTTCAAGGTCAAGACGCTCGTCTTACGATCATGAGATCGTAGGTTCGACTCTGGTCGGGACAACTTTCCACAAGCCTACAGTCAACTCAGCTGTCTATCCTTCCAAGGTTGGTAAATGAGTTCCCAGGGTCTTCGTTCTAGAATATCGGTCCAGGGGCACAAGCTGCAGGTGCACATCAGCAGTATTGCTGCAAAAAACCCGAACCTGCGTTGCAAATAAATATATGAACAAGATGAGTCAGTGAAATGTTTTACAAATAAAGGAAGATAGGCCTACTGTACTTACTGCAATATCCACATGTTACTGCACATTTACGTCTTATATCAGATCCTGGTTTTAGACATTCTCCTCTTCTTTGCAAAGCTTCACAGATCTTCTGTTTATAAATGTCCTTGCAGTCATCTTGAAAAAAGAAAATACATAATTGAAATACATTATTATTGCAACAAAAACCCCTATCATTATCCACATAATTAATTGTCAACTTATCAAACGGAATCCCTAGTTGTGTATAACCAAGACCTTTATCAGGTACACATTTGTCTTACTCATGTCGACTTACGATACGATAGATAATGCTAACTTGTTTTAATTGTTAACTAATGTCGAAATGTTAACTAGCTGAAGTATAAGCCCCATGCTTTTCTTCTATCAAGCTTCCATCATTCAGTTCAATAGCAAGAAACAGTAATTATCTAATATGTTTATAAGAATAATATTTTTTTCAATTCAGAAATACATCCATAATTACCTTCACAGCCTTGAAGATTTGGTCCTGTTGCTGCTGTTTTTCCATCGAAACAACACCCAAATTTAGTGAATTGACAGGATACTTCAGCTGTAAAACAAAGCAACGATCGATAATTCTTCAATATTAGCTTTCTCATCAGTAAAAATGTTGCATTCTAGTTGGGTTGTTGAGGAAAGGAAAATATACTAAACATTTTGATTATCATCTATGTAAGAACATCGTCAGGTCATAAATGAAAAAGTAAACTTAATAAGTAAATAACGAAGCAACTAACCAATTAACTAACTAACTAATTTACTAAACAATCTAACTAACTAACTAACTAACTAACTAACTAACTAACAAACCAACTAATTAACGTATAAACCAATCAACTAACTAGCCAACCAACTAACTAACTAACTTATTAATTAGTGTGTATAACTAACCAACTAACTAACTGAATAACTAACTAACTAACTAACTGAATAACTAACTAACTAACCAACTAACTAACTAACAAACTAACTAACAAACTAACTAACTAACTAACTAAACTAATTAACTAACTAATTAACTAACTGACTAACTTAGTAATTAACTTAGTAATTAACTAACCAACTAACTAACAAACAAACAAACTAACTAACTAACTAATCAACTAAATAATTAACTAACCGCAACCAGCTAACTAATCAAATAATGAGTGCAAGTAACTAACAAACAAACAAACAAACAAACAAACAAACAAACACAAAACAAACTAACGAACGAACTAACTAATGTAACCAATGAAATCACTGGCTCGCTTACCACAAAATTTGCATGTCTTTTTGCAGCTCTTTTCCATGAGAGCTTTTCTTGTTGAACAAAATCCAAAAGAAGCAAAATATAAGCATGATCTTTCATCCAGCTGGTTTATACATTGGTAAAAGGCTCCTCGTTGGATTCTATCATTGTTTACAGCAACAGCAACTAAAACAGAAAAGAATATGTTAGAAAAATGGCTGAGAGCCTGGCCAATCGATCAAACATTGTTGGCCAAACATTAGATATTTGCTTATCAAACAATGTTCGGGCGTATTATTTTGGTAACCTGTTTTTGGTAGACCTTCCAGATTCTGAAAACGGTAGACTTAAGAGGAAAAAGTTTTCTGTACGAAAAAGACACAGCTGCTGAAAACGGTAGACTGATCAGAACAAACTAGAACAAAACCATTAATTTAAAAGCGAGAACGAGATTCCTTGCGATGTCTGCAAAATTTTCCAACTTCCTGCAGAGAAGGTTTTGGAGGCCTGCGAAACCTATCGTTTGCAGAAGACGGTACCAAAAAATACGTTTCGACGTCTGCCTAAAAGAGAAGGCGTCTGCTGAAAACGGAACGTGACCAACAAATACCCTTTGATCGTTTAGCCATGTCGCGAAGTATTGCATGACAAACAGCAATCTAAGTCACGGTTTTGAAAAACTACGAAAACATTGCCTGCTTGCCACATGTTTTGCAGCGTAAAACGGTCAACTATACTCTTTCTTTGAACGGTCAAAAAATTTCAGATATGTTTGTTCAACAATGTTTGATTCTTTGATCAGGGTCTTATACTATGAATGGTGGGAAAATTACCCTTAACAACGCATACCAACAAGACCTTTGATAGCTGCAGCATAATCGTGACAGAGCTAGGCCATCACAAATATTATCGTGAACCTAGTTACAATTCAAAGTAAGGTAAATCTTAACTGTTTCTTACTAAACGCTTGTTTGGAAGTCGAAAGTGAAGCACCTTAGTTCTACAGATCAAGAGCGCATCCATAAAAAACAATTTGTCAGAGGTCTGGGCATGTGCACCACGACATGATCCGAAAGATCCAGATATCAGAGCTTTTGGGTAAGGGATCTTCTCCCTGATACAATGTCTGTGTTGGTGTGTGACATTGAGAGAAGATCCCCTGCCAAAGGCATATGCCATCAACAGAAAAATGTCACACAGTCTCAGACCTCTTGCAAAAGGTTTATTGCACTGAACTTCTTTTGACCGTGATGGATTTGATACAAACTTGCGCAAGACAAGTTTGGAATTGCCAATCAAGTTGGACACCGTGTGTCCAAAAATGCTGAGGAAACCAACGCGGGCTATTTGAGGCAGAATTGTTCAGGGTAACACAATGATTATTAGCACAAGGTAAAATAATCTATATACCGATGATTAATGATTAATGTTTTTGGAGAAAAAGTTATTTGACATATTTAGATTAAGAAGAGGGAATTTTAACAAGCTTAAGGAATTACGGAGGAAGAATCTGTTCTATTTAAGTAATTTCCTGAAAATCGAATAGAACTCCGTTAGAGCTATTGTAAGAATTAGAACTACACACTCGAATCACTCTCGATATCATGTTGAGGCTACTGTGAGTATTTCAATGCAACTTATTCAGTAAGGGCGAAGGATTTAGGCGAAAATAATGAAGCGGAGGAAAATTGTTGCGAGAGCAGTGAAAACTATTTTAAGTCACAGCACTGCTGAGAAATTGAGAAGCTACAAATAGAGAGTTTGAAAAAATGGGATAATCAAACGGATGGGTGGAATAATGTCTTTATAGAAATTTTTAATGTCAAGTATAAAAAATCTGAGGTCTCACAGCTAAAAAAACGATAAAATATTATATGGAGACTATGGATTAGGACTCATGTCAATGAGATTTATAAAAAATTGAATTTTTTACACGATTAAAAACTTCGCGAAAAACAAGCAAAGAAAATTAAAATTCCATTTTTTTAATGGATTAAAATCAGAAAGAGAGAGAGGGCAAAACGCTAGAAATATGTTCATTGAAACAGAAACCTATTTGGCAAAACAGGGAACAAAGGGGTTAAGTGGAAAGAAGTAATTAATATCCACTTAGGCCAGTCGCTGTACAGAGATACAATAGCTGATTTTCGAGTTTTCTCTTTGTTTAGAGGTTTGATCGTTCGTTCCCAGGCTCAAATGTTGACATGTCTCCTGAAGCGATAAGGAAAAGTTTGTCGCAAAATGCCGAAATGAATCTTGGGTACTTATACTTGAACCATCTTTGAGTTATCATATACTTGAAACCGCTTGAAACATCTTTGAGTTTTCTTGGAGCATGGCCAGGGCATCTTTTAACATACTGAGTGGTGGGGTAATTGCCCCACCAGGCCCCATCGGCTGCCCCACCACTGATCGTTGAAATCCTGGTTTTGCCCCACCAGTGATGGGCCCTTTTGACTTAGGTATTATCGAAATAATTCAATTTTTGGAAAGACTAGTGCATGATGCGCATAGATTAGGGAGAAAAGTGTTCACTGAAATATCTGTAAGAATGTTTATCAGTTTTCGCTGTACAGTAAAGTAAATAGATATCCATTCAGACTGAGTTCTTCGACTTGCAACAATTGATGATCGATATCAATGGCGAAAAGCACCATGGCCTTGGAAATCCAAAGTATTGTCTTGGAAATCTGAAAGTGTGTGGTGTACTTTTCTTTTGAAGCGAAGCGATATTTTTAGTTACAAATTGTCCGTGTTCTTTTATAGAGTTACGTACAAGTACAACAGATGAATCCGCAGGCTCACCCCCCTAGCTACACCCAGCTTTTTTTCAAGATTTTTGGGGGTATGATTTTGTTGCTCTGAGCAAAAATACCTAGTTTAACTTGTTCATTCTACAAGTGTTACTGTCTTTCTTTCTCCAATAACATAAAAGCTCTGATAGCATAGTTTTCGAAAACTAATACGAAAAACCACCAATCTAAGGCAATCTGCAGGTGGTATTTTGGAAAATTTTCTGGGGGAGCATACCCCCTGAGCCCCCTTGATAAACAAACCTCCAGTGCGCTGTGCGACATTGGCACAAACACCCGAGTAGTCTTGAGAAACCCGAGTGGTCTCGAGTAGTCTTGAGAAATTTCCTTACAATATGCCCTGTGTCAGGAGAATACGTTTACGGGAATCATATTTGTATAGTTAGAAGGCATGGGCCCTTTGAAATTTTTGCCCCAGCAGTCAAAAATCCTTAAAAGATGCCCTGATATGGGATCCCAATGCAGTTACTCAGAACAGATGCCCTGAAAGGGTCTTTCGAAGGGTTGGTAAGTGAGAGTAACAAAGATATGTCACTAACAAGATTTACGTCAAAAAATAACTACGTTGATTGCGATTGTTTCCAAAAGATAACGGACATTCAAATAAACAAAATTTCCAAATCAGGTTAAAAGCATCGATTGAAAAATCAGAATGAAAATTTTTGAGAGATTACTTTGCTGATTGACGGAGAGAATGACAAGAAAATTGCTTTACTTGTCTACAAAGATAGGAGACAAGAAGTTATCTGAAAAACGTTTTGTAAGGCCAGAATTGGGAAATCCTTGGCTGCCAAGAAGAAGGGGGTACCCTGCATGCCAGATGTCCGTGCCAAGAAATCGAGTTTTGGCATTCGTGGTTCGAATGAATTTGGCATCAATTGCAGATGAAGGTGAATGGTAACCAAATGCAAGTGCCACCACGTTCAATACCCACCGATACAAGTTAGGCCAACAATTTCTGTGAGACATTTCACTGACAGGGACTGTGCAGGAGAAAGGACTTTGCAAGCTCCCAAGGAACTTTTGGAAGGTGAGGGCTGACAACAGAGACACGAAGGGAGGCATCTGAAATCTTTTGCAGTGCAACACACAACGTGGACGGAGAGGGCGGCGGAGAAGATCAGAAGAGAGAGAGAGAGAGAGGTGCAAAAAAAGAGCACAAGCTTCACAGTTCCTTCATCCTTCTGTATCTGATATAGAGAAGAAAGGGCTAATGACATTTGGCACCTTGGCTTGGCACACCCTCTCTGTAACCTCAACCTTGCAAAAATCGTCTTATCAAATCACAGCTAAGCGTACTAGCGCAGTGCCAAATTCATTACCACACTTAGAAAAGTAATATGTAACGAATTTGTGGAAGTAACTCAAGTACTCTACTGAGCCAAGCCAAAAAATTCCTGCCAAATTCTCCTTACACGCTTTTTTTTATAAGGACCCACTTTATAAGGAACCTACATGTAGAAGGCCCGAAAATTTAAAGAACTTATACTACTAAAGAGAAAATCATTAAGGAACTTTTCAATGTTGAATACTTTTATCACTGCAAATAATCAAGAATTAGAAAGCCGTTTCCATTCATTTGCAGTCGAAACTCACATAAATTGTACGTTAAGCATGTAATCAATGTTTCTTTGAGTAGTCTCGAGCTTTGCTCACATGCAAATGTCTCTCTTTTATTGTTAAGACCACTGTATGTGCAGTTAAAGTTAAGGAACTATTAAGGAACTTTTGGAACTACAATTGCCTCAAGAGAGGCCAAAAAATAAGGAACTTTAAGAACTAGGCCTTGAGGTAGGTTCCTTATAAAAAAAAACGCTGTATTACACTATATGTACAGCTACGTCCAGTGCCCAATTCATTATCATTCTTCTAAGAAGAAATGTGTGCAGAATTTGTGAAAGTACAACATAACTCAAGTATGTGATCTAGACTTATTGGTTAGAGGGAGAACGGTGAATCGGGGAAATCGTGATTGTGACAGGAAAGTTGGCAACAACCCAAAAAACATAGATCTCGTTTTGGATTTCAAAACAAGGATAAGAATAAGAAGGCCGGAAAGAGGAATTTTCAGATTGGGCGTCGGTTTTCTAAAAGAGATCAAATTTTTATACCCTCAATAGCTCAAACCAATCCGAAGTCTAATTTATTGGACCAAATACTTCTAAGTGAAAATACCGACCTTCTAAAACGATGAACAGTTTTATGAGTAATGCAGTTATTTATATGAGACAAACTTCGTCTCAGAGATGGGCAGGACTATACCCAATTTTTAATAAACAGTTTAGTAAATTGGATTTGTTTACTTTGCAATAAATATTTAATTTGGATTAATGAAATGACGGCAGAGCATCAATTGGTTTTCAAGATGGCGGGATGCGCGTGTTTTCGCTCGTGTATCTTTTCCTTTATACCGAAGTCTTTATCAACTTAGCTGTCAGCAGGAGTAAAGATGGAGGTTTTGTTATGTTTTACTATATAATATTCAGTTCGTTTCATTTGACTTATGAGCACAGAAAGGTTTTTCAGCAATTTTTTATTTTACTTCGTCGTAGGCCTATATTTAGGCCTAATTTAATTCTGTCAAGATCCAGTTGTGCAAGTAATGGGTGAAGAAGAAGTTTTAACCTTGGGCGTCGTTAAGGCGCTCATGGAAACTCAAGCAAACGCTTTCAAAAGTGCTTTCAAGATGATGATTGAGGACATTAAAGACGACATAAAGTCTGTTAAATCAGATATCAATGACCTTCGTGAAAGTTTGACTTTCTCACAGAAGGACATTGAGAACCAAGAAAAGAAACTATCCGACATTGAAAAAACGGTCTCTTCAAAAGTTAAAGAAATTGACAATCTGTCTGACTCAATGGATTCAGTAGACAACAGCATTGAATATCTAGAAAATCAAAGCCGCAGAAATAACATAAAGATTATGGGTGTTCCTGAAGATAAAGACAATGAACGCTCATGGGATGATACTGAAAAGTTGTGAAAGATCTAATTAAGGAAAAACTTAATCTAACTGAAGAGGTAGAAATTGAAAGATGTCACAGGGTTGGGAACCCCAATTCCAGTGGAAGGAGTCAACATCAAAGAAGAGGTGGTAGAGATGCCAACGGCCCCAGAAATATTGTTGTCAAATTAGCAAAATGGAAGGTGAAAGAAAAGATCCTAAAGGAAGCAAGAACTATCAAGCCAGATGGGGTGAAGTTTCTCAACGATTTCTCTTCAAGAACTCTTGAAAGACGTGCCGATAAAATTCCTCAGTTAATTGAAGCTCGCAAACAGGGTAAAATTGCTTACTTTGTCATGGACAAATTAATTATTAAGAACAGACCACCTACTCAAAAGCAAGATGTTTCACATGATTCTGAGGTATCTTTTGACACTTTTTAAACTACAGAAATAAAATAGCTACAAAAAACAATCGTTGCGTTGAAGAAAATTTGACGTTGTTGTTTAAGCCAGTCAGTTTTTTTTTTTTTTTTTTTTTTTTCAGTTTATTCTAATTTCTAGGCCCAAATGGTAAGAACTATTAATCACCCATGTGGCACCTGTCACAAAAATGTAACCAAAAATGGTATTCTTTGCAATGAATGCAATTTTTGGTATCATATAAAATGCAATGACATTTCGGTTACGGAATATGAAACACTTTCCAATGAACCTGATGATGTTCCA
Source organism: Chrysaora quinquecirrha (assembly GCA_014526335.1). Classification (NCBI taxonomy): domain Eukaryota; kingdom Metazoa; phylum Cnidaria; class Scyphozoa; order Semaeostomeae; family Pelagiidae; genus Chrysaora; species Chrysaora quinquecirrha. The sequence goes on from JACTAT010000040.1 coordinate 7,160,567, forward strand.
TGGTTTTGTCTTAATTGCACTATAGCGTATTATGAATCTATTTTTCCTTTTGGCTCTATTGAAAATGAACCATTATTAAACCTTTTCGAACATGATATACCGTCCCTTTTTGATACATTACCCTCAGTTGAAATTACATCTCACCTTACTAACTTACCTAACCTGCAAGATTATGATATTGATGAGCATTTGCCTTCTAATATTGACTCAAGTTATCATACTATTCAAGAATTATCTTCTTCTGATGCTTCTCACAATGACCTTTCTTTCTTGCATATGAATATAAGAAGTCTTTCATGTCATTTTGACGAACTACATTCCTTGCTAGTTAACCTTAAAATTGGTTTTGATGTTGTTGCTGTTTCTGAAACTTGGGATTCTTTTGATAGACCACTGAGCACAAATGTTAACATTGATGGATATACTTTTCTTTCAGCAAAATCTCAAACTCAGAATGGTGGTGTTGGCCTTTACATTAAAACATGTTTGGGTGCTATTCCAAGATCAGAATTAGATAGTAATTGTGATGAGTATGAGACAATCTGGGTTGAAATTGAAAATTCCAGGGATAAAAACATTTTAGTTTGCTGTGCCTATCGTCATCCAAATACTGAAATATCACACTTTACTGAATACCTGCAAAGGACTCTGTCCAGCCCATCTGTCGAAAATAAACATGTCTTCATCTTAGGTGACTTCAATATTAACCTACTAAATTATGACTCTCATAGTGCTACAAATGATTTTGTCAGTCTTCTTCTCTCTCACCATTACTTACCTTATATTACCCATCCAACACGTGTATCTGATCATTCCTCTACTATTATTGATAACATATTTTCCAATATATGTGATTTGGATACCAAAAGTGGTAACATTCTGACACAAATTGCAGATCATTTTCCTCAGTTTTTAACAGTTAAAAAGGTGGTGTCTTCAAACAAAACCATGTCATATTATCATCATGATTATTCGAAATTTGATCAAGAAAGATTTCTCGAAGATTTTAATAATCTTAATTTTGATTATTTGAATGATAATCAGAGTGATATCAATTCAAAATTTAATAGGTTTCTTGCCATCCTTGAAGGCATTGTTGAAAAGCATGCTCCATTGAAGAAGCTTACAAAAAAAGACATCAAATTGCAAAACAAACCATGGATAAATAGCAAGATTAGAAAAATGATTCAATTAAGAGACAAATTACTAAAAAAACTTAGGAAGAAGCCCGATCCTGTAGTAAACCTTGCATATAAACAATTTAGGAACCGCATTGCTTCTGAGCTTAAAGAAAGCAAGAAATCTTATTACCAGAACTATTTCAATGTCAATAGTAATAATATGAAACTTTTATGGTCTGGAATAAAGTCTATCATAAGCATTAAAAAATCCAGTACAAATCTTATTAGTAAACTGAAGGATTCAAGTGGCAATCCAACAACGGATTCTACAACTATGGCTAATACTTTTAATAAGTTTTTTGTCAATGTGGCTGATGATGTTACAAAAAGTATACCCAGATCTCCAAAATCTCCCCTTAGTTACCTTGAAAATATAAATGATAGTACATTTTTCATTTCTCCTACAGCCCCATATGAAATTGCAGATATAATAAATCTCTTAAAAATTGGCAAGTCAACTGGTCCAAATAGTATACCTATTAAATTATTGAAAATTCTTTCTGTTTGTATTTCTTCCCCCTTATCTGATATCATTAATGAGTCTTTTCAATCTGGTATCTTTCCTGCTAAAATGCAACAAGCAAAAGTTATTCCTTTGTTCAAAAAAGGCTGTCCTTTGACTGCTTCAAATTATAGACCAATATCTCTGCTGTCTGTATTCAGTAAAATCACAGAGAAATTGATGTATAAGCGTTTATATAATTTTTTGGAAGAGCACAAAATTTTGTATGATCTCCAATTTGGTTTTCGTGCTAAGCATTCTGTAAATCATGCACTAATTAGTTTAACTGAATCTATCAAAAACAGCTTGGATAACAAAAAATTCGGATGTGGAATTTTCCTTGATCTACAAAAAGCCTTTGATACAGTCAATCATAAAATTCTACTAGACAAGCTTGAACATTATGGTATTCGTGGTACAGCTTTGGCATGGTTTAGTTCCTACCTTAGTAACAGAAGTCAGTACGTATCTGTAAATGGTTGCAAATCTAGTCATCTGAATGTTAAATGCGGTGTACCGCAAGGGTCTGTTCTTGGCCCACTTCTATTTCTAATTTATATAAATGATCTTCCTAACTCTTCTTCTAAACTTTCCTTCTATCTTTTTGCTGATGATACGAACATTTACTTTGATTCAGATACCTTAGTTGATCTTCAAAAATTGTCAATAAGGAACTTAGACATGTCAAAAGTGGTTGGATGCTAATAAACTTGTTTTAATATTGGAAAAACAAACTTTGTTGTTTTTCATTCTGTACAAAATTCCTTGAGTGAAAGTTTAACTATAAAAATTGGAAATCAACACATTACACAAGCTAAATATGTCAAGTTTCTTGGCCTGCTCTTAGATGAACATCTTAGCTGGAAGTACCATCTGTGTGAACTATCCAAGAAGCTTTCAAGAACATGTGGTGTATTCTTTAAAATAAGACATCTTCTACCAGCTAGTATTCTGGTATCTCTATATAATTCTTTATTTTCTTCATTTCTTCAATATGGTATTGTTGTCTGGGGTCTTACTTATGAAGTGCACACCAAACCAATATATCTTCTACAAAAGAAAGTTCTTAGAGCTATTGCATTCAAGTCTTTTACTTCTCCATCTACACCAATCTTCTCTGATTTCAAAATTCTTAAATTGTATGATTTGTTTTACTTAAAGCTACTCATCTTTGTTTACGAATCTGTAAACAAGATTTCTCCTGTCTGTTTTCACAATCTTTTTGAAATTTTATCATCTGTTCATCAATATAATACACGGCAGGCTTCTAAAGGTGATATTTTCATAACTCGTGAAAATACAGTTTTGTATGGGTTAAGATCTATCAGATATGCAGGTGCAAAGGCATGGAATGACATCCCCTATTTAATTAAGATATCTCCCTCAAGCATGAATTTTCGTTCAAAACTTAAATTACATCTATTATCTACAAATTATCAAGTGAGCTAAAATCTGATTTGCACAATTCAGCATCAAATTTCCAATTGATACAAATAAATTGAAATAGGTTTTTATCAACAGGGGGTGCTCTCTCCTCGATTAGTTTAGCTACTGAGAGAGTTCCTCCTTTAAGAAATTCCCTCATACAATAGATTTTGACCTTTTGTTTTCTACTTCACACACTTGTATTTGTATTTAGCTATATTTGTATTTGTATTTAGCTGTATTTGTATTTAGCTGTATTTGTATTTGTAATTTGAATTGTATGATGTGGAATTTTAAAATGAAATGAACTGAACTGAACTGAACTGAACAGATTTACAATCAAGAGTAAATTGGAATTTGAAAATGAAAAGACAGAATAAAGTAGAAAGTAAACATAACGTAAGACTAAATGTAAAAATTTCAATAAATTAACTGTGCAAATATAGACAAAACATTTTCTGATCTCAAGGGTCAAAAGCTGAGTAAAAAAATTACCTGTTATCTGTGCCGACATGGCGAAAACGAAGATGAAAAAATTTCTTAGAATCATGTTTATGTAATTGTTCTCCATATTGTCGTTTCTTCTAAATTGACGATGCAGTTTAACACCAAAGTGCAACTTATATGAGAATGTTGTTCTTTGAAGGCAAGCACATATGGTCACTTAATTCCTACATCTGCATCCAGGGGGTACCACTGTCTCCGTTTACATTACTTGAGAACTCATCCAAATTCATGATCCAAACAAAAACTTATTTCTCATTGATTTGATAACATTGTGCAGCTTAAACTGTTGTTTTCTATTACGTAACAGAATCCAAGAGCTCTGATTGGTCATTTTGGATGAGCATGCGCACTGGAGCTTGGATGTTTAAAATTCTCAAGTGTCAGGATTTAACTCTGTCGGCTTGCAAAATTGTTTTTATTTAATGAATTCAAAACAGCCAGGAAAACACGCAATAGGCTTTGTTTCTCGCTTGAAAAATTCCATGAATCCATGAGAAAATTTATGTAAAGTTTGAGCAGATTTGTGATAGTTGGTGGGAAGACAGAAACTGTATCACTGATTAAACCGCCATCATCATCTTTCATCATTTTCATCATAACCATCTTCTTTAATAAGCATGATAATAATAATAAAATCATCGTCATAATCATCATCAATCAATCAAGCAATCAATCATCACTAAAATCATCATCATCATAATTAGAATACTTTTGATCATCACTATTATCACAATCATCATTATCATCGTTAGCATTAACATCATCATCACGTTCATCATCATATCATCATCATATCATCATCATCAGCATCATCACTATCATCATCATCATCATTACTATAAGCACTATCATCATCATCATCATAATCATTATCATCATCACTATCATCATTATCATTATCATCAACGTCATCATCATAATCATCATCATCATTATCATCAATCATCATCAACCATTAATCATCATCATCATCATCATCGCCACCATCATCATATTTCACATCGCAACACAGTTTTATCTTCACGCAGCGCAGGCTAAAATACATATATGTAACAGAGAAGAATCTAAAGTACTACAGAATTAACAGCAGACCAAGTCATTAAAAGAGTTACGAAACAATAAACAGAGTAAAATAGGAAATAAACAAAAACAAGAAATGACTAAAAGGGAGTTGGCTTTTAAATAATCGTCATTGCTGTATGTTTTTTAAATATCCTTAGCCGAAAATAAATCAGATATATTTATATCAAACTTCGGAAAATGATTTAGAATAAACTTTGTTATAAGATTAATCCACGAAGCAAAAAAGGACTAATAAAAGGTGTGTCCGAAAGAAAAACCAAATACGCTGAAAATACTAATCCTGTTACTGGGCCAAGTCAATATTCCGGATGCCTTTTCTGTTATGAATTACGATATAAATAAATCAAACTAAAAAATCCTCAAATTTCTAACCAAGTGCCATCAAAATCACTCCCTAACATAAAGCTTTGGAGAGATGCGCTTAACAAGTAGCCAACTAAGTTACAAACACGTCTAGAAATGAGGGTGTGAGCCATAGAAATGCACCGAGTATAAGCATGGTACAGTAGGTCTTCGACGACATTCCACATATCAAGAAAATACACTAGAATTTCTTCCGATTTCCACAGCAACAACAACTTTCCCTCAACAACAACAGCGGAGTTTTCTATTACAACAACAACTACTCTACTTCTGTTTGATTCAGATTGGGAATCGCAAGCCACGAAAAATTTTTCTAGCAAGTTGCAGGGAGAAACTGCAGCATATTCCACACTTGGCTTTTCATTTACAAACTACATAAACCGGTAACAAAGCAAAAGCGTCAAATATCAAGCAGACTTCTGTAGCAATACAAGTAACAACCTCTCATTATAATGGACGTCTCAAAGCAACAACAACAACAACAACAACAACAACAACAACAACAACAACAAATTATGTATCTTAGAAAACAGTTGAGGGTTTTCAAAGGTAACTTGATACCCCAGCCCTAGCATACAGCTTAACTAATGTATTTGAGCTATGTAACCATGTAAGTAATAGTTGTTGTTTCATACTTAGGTTTCTCGTAATCAGAAAAAAACCGGGGCAAATCCTCTAACTTTAAAATAGCCACAAAAATGGGTGTGCACTGAGCAATAATGCCTGCTGACGCATGTCTACCTTACGCCTAAAATACCACAAAAGGAACGATGACACTTCATTGCTTAAAAGTAATCCCTCAGCTAAACAAAGCAGCATTATGCAAATACTGTGGGTCATGGGTTAAAAACTTCTCTAAATAAGCGCGACATGATGTCAGAGCCTAATGCTGCGGAACTGAAAAACAGAAATCCCTTCTGGTTTCTTAAGGAATTTCTGAAAATGCTTGTCGTGTTTCTGTGTATTTGTTCATCAAGTAGCTGCTTAAGCATACATATATACTATGTAATTACGCTACTTGATTGAAAATAAAAAATCTGAAAAAAATCTGAAAATCTGTGTGGTACAGCTCGAAGAGAACAAGGGCTGACGCCTGCAGGCTTCGAGCTCGAAGTAATACTCTATTTCTATGACAAAATAATACCGTACTGTACCCCATTTCAACCAAATTTCAAGCTATGTTTTATCATCATCAAGAGAACATCATTCGCTATTTGGAGCATGTACACTATTTTTTGAATAAGCAACTGGACTTTGGTCAAGACCTCAAGAGCTGCATATACAGTATTCCAGCCCTCGCATAATGACTGATACCCCTAAAACCTCTTATTTTGGCTCTTTTCTGGCTTTTCATTGTAATTGACAAATTTGTTGCAAGGATGTACTGTATAAAGAAAGCTATTTCACCAAAAATTTTAACAAAATCTCAGCCCTAGTTGCTTATTAACCAGTTTCTTATTAAAAAAATGTATCTTTTAAAGGGCAAGATAGCAACCCGTTCACTTTATCCATTGGGGTGGGGTACTAGACTCACTACATAAGTCCCACTAATTTACTCGATGTTGCTGTTGTTGCTTTCTACAACCGCTCAGTGTGGAGTGACAAATCCAAATAAGGGGAGCGTAAACTAGAGACTCGTGCTCGTGAGTCTAGTGGGGTACAAGAATCTAGGTTTCCATGGTAACGAAAAATGTTATGGCGGTTTCATATGGACAAGTGGGTGTTGGTAAACAGTGTACGGAATTTGCGCCTTAGACCATCCCATTTAAATCGACAAAGGGGCCTTTCTCGAATCCCTGGATAAGAATGGAGGAATACCTAAGGGTAGCCCTTGGTGGCAAGCGTAATGCCAGATGGGACGGACTCAGACTAACCACAGTGATTTCACATTAATTATAATGCCGTTTCGATTTTGCAACAATGTATTGTGATTGTGTTTTAATCTTTCCGAGGGAATTACTTGCAAAACATTTGAATCGAAAAGTCGCCACTTTGTTGCGCTATCTATACCGCTCTAGTCTATTACATCCTCTCATAACAACACAAAATACACAAAATGAAGATATATCTTTCTTCAAGAAATGAAAAGAAACTAATAATTTGTTAATAAGTTGCCAATTCAGTATGGTTTGCGGTATAGATGCAAATGCAGTTGTATATTCTGATGGTATTTCAACGTTTGCTTTGCATGCAAAAAAATTTCAAGCAATAGAAAATTATTTAGTCGCCATTTTGTTGCGCTATCTTTGTTTCTACGGCCTTAATACACAATTTTAACAACAAAAAATACACATCATGAAGATATACTTTCAAGAAATGAAAAGTAACTAACTATTTGTTGATAAGTTAATAAATTCAGCATGGTCTGCGGTTGAATTTCGTGTCTACATTTGATACTGTGCTGTTCTGCACCAAAGCAAGGGTGGAATTTGAAACTTGAAAGGTACAGTAATGGTGAAATGAAAAGAGAATCTTTGGTTACCAAAATCTGATACATTTGATTTGCGAAATTTCATCAAAGAATTACCACATAGCAATGAAATTACCAACATTCGTTTTTCAAACGATTCCTTTTTTAATTTCCTCAGTCGTCTTACAAGCATAACAATCGATAGACTTGCTCTAATAAGTCAGGTTTTGCTGTTTATTCAGTTTATGCGGAGGACAGCAGAACCACAAGTCAATGCATTGTCGCTACTAGTGCGAAGGAGCAACTGAAAAGAGAGGGAGGGGCATAGAAAATTGAAGTGTAGCTATTCCAAGCAGTCGAGGGATACAGTGGATCTCTCTTGTTTCAAGAAGGAGTTATCTTTTCTGAAGGCTTAGACCATTTCAGTTAGAGTTCATTTCCTAGGACAGAGCTTTTTCAGAAAAAGTATCTACTAAAAACTTGAGAGCACATTCGGAGTCAGTATATCTCACATCCCTACAGTTTTCTCAAGATATCCCTTATCCCCTGTATTTTTCTTCTTTTATCCCAGAATTTCACAAAAATCAACTCGAATACCCTTTATCTGGTCCAGAATTACCCCTTATCCCTTTGCTTATCCCAAATCCCTACACCTTTTTTTTTAATAAGCAACCGCTCAATAAGCAACTACACGTTTTTTTTATAAGGAACCTTTGGTCTGAGTTAGGCTCGAGTTCCTTAATTTTTCGACAAAATGAGGCTGAAGTTCCTTATATTGTTCCTTGTCCTGACATATGTTTGAATACTAATTTTCACAGCAAATTCATATAAATTTGCTTCATTTTCTAGCTTTAAATATAAATGGAGTCTTTTTGGCAGAACGATGGGAAATATATTGTTATTCTGTTATTTTTCTGTACAAATAGTCTTGTTCTTGAAAAATTTATTCCTAGTTTTTCATCCGAGCCTCGACAGTTCCTTAAAATTCCTTAATTTTTTAAAGGTGTTCCTTATAAAAAAAAAACGTGTAGGGCTGAACTGACCTTAACATTAAGCAATTTGAGGGCTCAATTGAATTACTGTAAGCAACTAAGAAGTCAAACAACCAAGCTTATTCTCTTTTTTGTGTTAGGAAATTGTTCTTCGTTCTTATGTTTTGCATGTTGAAGTTCGTTAGCTAACGTTTTTCCACTTACTGCCTCCCAAAAGTCATGTTGTAGGCCTAACAGATGACGATTTTGACCGGCGAAGTCAGGGGTGGTTACTAGGTACAAAAAATGTTAAGCAACGTTTAAGCAACTTTGAGGTCTGAAATGTCTAAAATTTTAAGCAACTTTGAGGGCTGGACGAAAGTCAAGTTGCTTATTAAAAAAAAAGTTTATATGGTTCAGAATTACCCCTTATCACTTTGATTATCCTATATCACTACTACCTTGATCGGGCCTCAGACTTTGCTGCAGAAAGGTGGAATCTTATAATTATAAATCATTCGTTATTGCTAAGAACATTGAAACAGGAAAGAGTTTAGCTTCGTAATATAAACTTCAAATCAAGATAGGGATATCTTTTGTTTTTTTTATGTTTTTATGTTGCTTTACTTTAACGATAATAGAGGTTAGCTCCCAAAGGCTGAAAACTTGATTTAAGAAGCTAAGTATATACTGTACAGTTAAATTAAAGGATAATCTTAACTTAAAGCCTTACCATTTATTGACAAAATAAAGCAGAAGAATCTCATCATAACCAAAAAGCCCATTGCCTTTTTGGTCTTCTCCTTTGATTATATGTGCGTGTTCTCCTTTCCTTTTGATTATATTGCACAAAATGAACTCCAACTTGTAGAATTTCACTTATTTATCAGATTGAAACAGTATCTTGCTCGGTAACTTGTTAAAATAAATTGCGATCGCAAGTTATCTGACAAAGAATCTTTCTCGAATTGTAAGTTATTCGATGCACAGTTGCACAGTACTGATTATCAAAAAGGTCATGTTAACCACATCCGAAAAAACGCAGATCTGATTTCTCAAAAATTTCCAATCGGTTTAACACATGAAACGGCTTAGTGGTAACGAAATGCTGCGACGTATGCTTCCGAATCATACAGCAATTATCACTGAATATTTCTGGCTGTACTCAAGTAATTATTTGGATAGCATTATCCATACGAGGATAATCTTGAGGGTGTGTTAAGCTATTTCCAATATTATTACCGCAATAAAAATACAATTATCATGCGGTAGTTCCAAAAGCATTCTCGGGCACCTGAAGATTGGCTTAACGATGCTTGCATCCAGCCGACATGAGATTCCTGGCATTTAACGCATGCGTACGACATAATGAGGGTTTAAACCAGTGGTTTAAACTACTGTAAGCCAAGTGGCAGACTCATGGAGAGTAGAATATCTCGTAATTCTGTGTTTCATTGCACGTGAAATGGACTTCAGAACCTCTTTTCAAAGACACTATGGCCCATTTTGGTGCCGAAATCCCTCAGGTTCCCTAGATGTATGGCTTCAAAACATAGGGGCCCTATGGGCATGTTCGAAGAACCACTCTGGTTGAATATAGCTATTTCGGTCAAATGATGAAAGATATTTATCGGTATGTACAAGGATGACGATAATGCCTATTATGATAATGGTGGTGGTTATGATGATGATGTTAATGACCACGATGACCATGATGCTGGTTGGTAGGGGGTGATTGTGGTGGTAGGGTGGGTGTGGTGGTGGTAGAGGTGGTTGTGGTGCTGAAGGTAGGGGTGGTTGTGGTGGCTGTGATAGGAGTGATCGTGGTGATGGTTGTAGGGGTGGCTGTGTTGGTGGTGATGGGGGGCGGTCGTGGTGATAAGGGTGGTCGTGGTGATGGTTGTAGGGGTGGTTGTGGTGGTGGTGATAGGGGTGGTCGTGGTGATGGTTGTAGGGGTGTTTGTGGTGGTGATGCCGTTCCTTTAGATCTTGCCACAGCCACATCGCAAATGATGGTAATCATGATGATGATGATGATGATTATGATGATGATGATGATGAGAATAATGACGATTTGCTTTGAAAAGTATTTTGAAATTGCCGCTCTTGCCCAGACTCTATGATTGATGATGAGAATGTTTGAAATGTCATTAACTAGACCAAGTGGCAATTTGCCATCGTTTAAAAAGTAAACAACAATGACTCATAGAGAATAATTGTCACATGACCTAAGATTGACAAAAAGGCTTGCAGGCCGCGATTGTGAAGAAAGAACTAACCACAAATTGCGCATCAATGGTCGAGACAATGGCCCTAATGGCACTCTTAAGTCGATTTCTATTGTTACACGTTTTCCATTGTTCAAGCGTTGGTTAGTTAGTAAGTTGGTGAGTGAGTGAGTGAGTGAGTGACATCCACCCCACACCAATATGTTCGAAATTCTTCGAACATAAAAAGCGTGTCCCACTCTTCGCAAACAACAACAGCCAACAACCATTTGGTTAAAAAATTGAATTGGATGGCCTAGAGAGCGACCTATCGAAATCAGATTGGCCTAAGGAGCGAAAACTACGACTCATAGAATTAGTCTAAGAAACTGCAATCCGTGAAATATAATACACGCTTTTTATAAAGAACCACTTTATAAGGAACTTACATGTAGAAGGCCCGGAAATTTAAAGAACTTATACTACTAAAGAGAACATCGTTAAGGAACTTCTCAATGTCTAATCCTTTTTATCACTGCAAATAACCAAGAATTAGAAAGCCGGTTACATTCATTTACAATCGAAAATCACATAAATTGTACGTTACACATGAATCAAATGTTTCCTTGAGTAGTCTCGAGCTTTGCTCACATGCAAGTGTCTCTCTTTTATTGTTAAGACCACTGTATGCGCAGTTAAAATTAAGGAACTATTAAGGAACTTTTTGAACTACAATTGCCTCAAAACAGGCCCAAAAATAAGGAACTTTAAGAACTAGGCCTTGAGGTTTCATTATGGAAAAATTTCTTAAGAGTTAATTTAACCCGCCAAGTAGGAAAACGATCGAACTCATGAATTAACTGACGACTTCACAAATGAATTAGAGATGGAAAGATACGAAAAGCATTGCAGTGAAGGCTGCTTGTATCATCAGGGTTCAACAACGGTCCAAAAATCCATAGTTGAGAACACCTTCCATTGGCACCAAAACAACAAGAAATCTTTGTGCAGTATAAAGGGGCTTTTTTATCTCACTCCTTGGAAATCTCGTACTCCTTTGCTCGAAATCATATTCTTTTGATACATCAAATGCAAGCTATGAATGGATTTTTAACAGTATCAGATGGGCATCAGATGGTTAAGAGATAAAGATTTTATTAGAAATGGCAATAAAGCTACGATTAATAAAGAAATTCCATTGGTTATATTCAACAATCCGAAGAAGCTCGAGTGACGTCAACAACGCACAAACACATTGAATGGTTAGCTATTTTTTGTTAAGAAAGTGTTAACTGTTAAGAAGAAAGTTTAAATACTCAAATTCTAATATTGTTAAAGTTGGAGTACTGAGGTCATTCCGAACTCTCTTAGAAATAAAAAACGTGTAGGATGAATAACTACAGTAGTACAAAGGTTAAGATCCAACTTTGTGGCTCTATCGAAGATCAATGTCTTCCATATCGAATGCTTTCAAACACCGAGTTAACAGAATCAAGAAGTGACCTATACACCAGTTAATTTTTTAGACTTAAAAGAAAATTCAAAGGGCAGGTGCAGGTGAAATGGTGTATTAAGATCTTAGACGTAGGTAAACTGACGAGACGTTGACCCTTGCTGTGATGCTAATGTGGTAGGGGCTCGAACACAGACCTTGCTGAGGTACAGACACCACCAGGGAAGTTGCACGATGACAAGATGGAAGTTTCAAAATCCAAGGAATTCCTAAGTAGGCCAGGCTGAGATTAAAGTGGGCCAAAACGTCTGAGCCAAAGAGATAGATTTGAATCATAATATCGTTTGCATTAAGCAAACTAAACTTTCCAGCAACCAGAGTCGGGGAAGAGTTACGGTCACATTGTGGTTGACTGGAGGAAGATCAATTAGAACTAAAGAGAATCTCACGCCACACCCAAGAAGAGCCAGTTTTTTATTGTTAAGCGAGGAAGGTTTTCAGCTAGGGGTATTTTTGTCTGGGGTTTTGTGTGACACTTTTCTGGACTTTATCAAACAATTTTGTAACACAGAACTTAAAATGAACCAAAAAATCCAGGTTTCTGCATTTCAGACACACTTTATTCGATTAGTCTCCACCATAGAGTTGTCCCCACATGGTACTAAATTCAAAGCAGCAAACACGAAGGCAAGAAGAAACCAAGGTAAGATCCTTGGGGAACTCCTGTCTCAAAGTTTTTTAATAGCTCAATAGTAGGATTTTGATATATTATATAACCTCACATCATATATACTGCACACAGAGTGATGAATAGCTGTTTTCATTAATCTTCAATATACCTTATCTTTAAATATATCAGTTTCCGCAGCTCATAGACATTTTTCCTATCTGGACTTTGCCTTTGGCTTATTTCCAAAAAGTACCAGTAAATCATTGACTACAAGAAAGATTTCCATGTAAAATGATTGAATTGCAATAGTGAGCTACTGGTCTTCAGTCTTGTGATCGACTGATTACAGTGATTACAAAAAAGGTCTTGTGATTAGACTGATTATATGTCTTGCCTCTTGCGATCCACTGATGACAGTGATCTCGCTATTACAGCTATTGTGACAATACTGATTGATAACATGTTTTGTTATCAACTGATTACAGTGACAAAAAAAACTACAGGTCGTGCCATTAGACTTATCGTATGTTTTGTGATCGATCGATTGCAGTGATGACACGATTTTCATTATGTTCATCAAATAATTGCTCCTTTATTCAACAAACTGATTCACTAATAACTTTATCTAGGACGAGAAAGCTTTGGAAGTTCGCCTATTGAGCAAGGAGACCAGAGAATGAAGCGGAAAATAGGAAAAGAAAGAGGGTGGCATGACATTATGGAAATAATGATGGCAGCACTGCAAATTCACTGCGAATTGCGAGAGAAGGACCCTGAAGACCGAGCGACGGCCAACCGACCAGAACCAACAGGTTTAAAAATTATCGAAGCATTGGATAGATTGGAATAACTTTTCAGCCAGTGAAATTATTATTATTTTTCATACTGTCTATCTTACTAGCATGGTTTACAACCTTGTCGAGAGGGTGGTGTTCGTAAAACCCTACAATTACCCCCTTTATGTCTGTATCCAAGGCCAGAAAAATCCACACTCTTCGCAGCGCGAGATAAACTCTAATAGTTGAAAGACTAAAGAGATAGATAAACTATGTTACCTTTGTATTTAGAGTTGAGTAAGACTTGCTCGATCATTGAATCTTCATACTCTTTTAGACTTGTCACCATATATATCATATCTTGAAATGAAAATAACTTCTTGAATTATCCTTCCTTAAATTATACCAGAATCGTCAGAATTTATACTCTTCCAGGCGCAATTCCCTCAGTACCCAAGATATAGTTTCCCCTGGAGCTGGATTAGTACATCAGGCCGAAATCAAACACCAAGAACACGTTCTTGCTAAAAAACGGCGCCCTGCGTTGCCTATATGCCTATGTGCCAGGCCCTGGCCAAACAGTGAAACATTGTGTGTTAAACATTTGAGATTTAGTTATAATGCAATGTTTTAAAGTTTGACCACGTCACAAAACATTGCTTAACAACACTAATTAATAGAATTCCTTGCGCGAAGCAACCAAAAAAATGTTTGACGAGCAATGTTTTGTGATGTGGCCAAACATTAAAACATTTGGCTTGAAAAGCAAATTTCAAATTTTTAACAAACAATGTTTGGCTGTTTGGCGTAGGGCCTTACATACGAGCAATGTTTAGAAGTTTGGCAACGTCACAAAACATTGCTTGACAAGCATGGTTAGCAAAATTCCTTGCGCGAAGCAACGAGAAAATGTTTGACGAGCTTTGTTTTGTCATGTGGCCAAACGAGGTAAAACAATTTGCTGCACAAGTAAATTTCAAATGTTTGATAAACAATTTTTGATTCTGGCCAAACAATTTTGATACGGTTCAGGCCAAATTTTTTTTGATTGTTTGGTGACTTTAGATATGAGTACTGTATTGGCTTTCAAAGAGTATCAAAAATGGTACACTAGGCTACCCTCGAAAATTTTTAGTAAGTTAGAAAAGTTTCATTCTTGAGAAGTTAAAAAAATTCTTCAAGAGACTTTTACGATGCTTAAAGTGCCAACAGCTAAAAAACCCTACTTTAATTTGTGGACCAAAGTATCTCATATAAAAAAAGAATGTACATAATTTCATAGGAAAGAATTTCTTCAAAAATATTACTGTAATCTTTCACTCACCCTGTATTGCATTACAACCATAGAGAATTCCAAAACAAATATAAAGGTTTAGGAGTATCATGTTGACTTCGCTGTACACAAACAGTGCTTTCACATCAAGCTGGGATACTTCTGATATATCTAACTCTCTCTGAAATTGAGGACAAAAATAGCAAGTTTTCAGTCACTTATATGTATCACCATTCAGCAGTCAAATTTATAGAGACGTCGTCTAATGGATCGGATATACATTTGCTGGTTTTAAACCTTATATAACGACACACCCTCTGACTCGAAATGTGAAGAGGTTAAGCGGCCTTACGTACTGAAGTAAAAACAAGCTAGGTTTGTGCTGTGCAAATAATTAGTAGCTCGGGCTTGGCTCTATTGCGAGGAGGGTTACAGATAGGAGGATTTGTGTAGATGCACGCCCCGGTTAATGAGATCGTCGCATTGATCTGGATTCTCGCCGATTCGTTTATGGGTCATGTCTTGTGAAAATTTGCCCAGGCAATGTGTTATCAGTACTACTCTGCCTTTTCGGATACTCTGCCACCCTAAATCGTTAATTCCAGGTCTAATGAGCTATAATTTCTCAACATCAGAAAGCCTATCGGGCCAAAATCATCAAATTTTTGGCCTACAACAGACAACACAAGACAACGCAAGACTTTTGGGAGACAGTAAGTAGAAACACGTTCCCTAAAGGCCTTCAACACGCAAAACAATTAAAAAAATTCTTAAAGGATAAGGTAGGGTAGCTACAGCGTGATTGTTTGACTTCTTAGTTGCTTACAGTATTCAATTGAGTCTCTAAGTCGCTCATGTTAAGTTTAGTCCAGCCCTAGTTGCTTATTGAGCAGTTGCTAATTAAAAAGGTCTATAATGTTCTTTTGCATTCTACAGTATATATGTCATGGTTGTCGAGATATAATGAAGTGGTGTATTTATACGGCGAATCGCTAGGACCTCAGGAATAGATAAGCAATGAGACAAAGACCCTGGCAGTGACGCTACAGTGGCTTAAACCATGACCTAACTGAGCTCCTGATACTGCGCGCTAACTGCATTAGACCATCAACACGAAGCCACACCAACTCAAGCCTATGGGAGCCTACAACGAGTTTCAAGATATAGATATCTTTATCTATAGATAGATATAAAGAGCTTCTTGATTTTTAGCAAAGGGTTTTCTTCTGTATATAGTTAATTTCAGTGGTTTCTTATAAAAACATGAGTGTAGCGAGGTGATGTATACGTGATCCGCGGGAAACAACACAGAATTCTAAAACTGTATTAAGTAATAAAGAAATAGAAATATAGTTAAGATTATGAATAGGTAATTTGAGCGTACCTTCGATCTCCAGGAAAACAAGAAGTCTTTCTTTCAGCTTCAAATTTTAATAATGAACTTGATGAAATGATGAGGAGGGCTAGACTAAGCCAGTCAAAACCCTGAGGCACGTATAAATCTGAATTATGTTCGGTGTGGCTGACATGGAATAGAATCCAAAATTCCGAAACGTCGGATAGAACGTCTTAGTGCTAGAATGAAAGAAAGCTTGTGTTAGCAAACGGATTTGATAAAATCTGCATCAGTGTAAATCTAACGATCTGTTGTGATTAAGGCAGCATTAAAAACGCGCACCCTTTGACGCATTTAATGTTCAAACTTATAGGAATGACGTTAAATCCATCATGAGAAGGCTTAAATGATTTTTTTATGCAGACAATCTCTATAAGAGATAAGACGCTACGATTTTGGCCAGATTCTCAGAAACTATGATGATGTATAGTATAGCTTCATTTAGCGGACGCCTTTATAGAACGGAGACTATAACAGCGATAACCTGGATTTTGACCCAAATCCAGGCTCGTGTTCTTAAAAAATTGTTGTTATAAAAAGAGTGTATGGTCCACAAATAGGAAAATTCAGACTGAAAACGACGCTTAGGGTCGAGGTAAGCGTTATTTTCAAAAAGCGGAAGCCGTTTGCTTGATTTCTGCAGAAAGGCTTCGCTAGCTCTCATCATCATCATCATCATCATCATCATCATCATCATCACCATCATCATCATCGTCATCATCATTATCATTATCATCATCATCATCATCATCATCCTCATCATCATCATCATCATCATCATCATCATCATCATCATCATCATCATCATCATCATCATCATTATCATCATTGCAAAATACACTACCCAGTTATAAGATTTGGCAGCTTAGTTAAAAAACAACAAACAAACAAAACAAAAATACAAGCAAAAAAGTACTAAACTAACATAAGAAGAAGAAGAAGAAGAAAAAAGCAAACTACTGTACAGCAAGAGCTAATGCTTGGTCCTCAGGTCCTCATATTAGTAGTGACACAAGCAAAAACGAATGCATTAGGACCTCGTGTGCCAAACTTCCGTTCCTCTTATTATAACCCACACTAGCGAATCTATACACACTTGTGTGGTGGATACGCACTACTGTGGTGGTGGTGGTATATTTTGCGTTTTGTGGTGGTGCTATTTTCGTAATTTGGTGGATACGCACTACTGTAGAGGGTTATTATGCTTTATGTGGTGGTACTTTTTGCATACTCCACCATATCAAGCATAATAACCCACAACAGCAAGCACAGTAGTGCTTATCCACCACAGTACGCAAAAAACATCACCACATCAAGCACAATAACCCACCACATCAAGCATAATAGCCCACCACAGTAGTGCGTATCCGCCACAGTAGTGCGTATCCACCACAGTAGTGCGTATAGATTCGCTAGCGTGTAGCCCGTCCTCATTAACGCACATTCGTGTGCTTGTTCTGGGTGCTTTTGCTAATTTCGCTAGTGATGACCAAATTTAAAAGCCATTTGAAAAACAAAGACAACTTACTGTCAAGAAAACAAGACTGAGTATTTAAAAATTGTTTAAGATTTGCGAACACGCAAGCTAGCGTGAAGAAGTTTGCTATTCGTGTGTAACGCAATGGCTGCAAACGTCTAGGTTCATTGTGCGAAAGGCGATTCATTGCTTTAAAATCTCGTACACCCTTGCTCAAAAACCTATTTTTTTCATTCCCCCCGAAAATCTTTTACTGTCTTCTAGAAAAATCTCGTACGCCTGAGCATACGCCTTTTTGGAGAGTGAAAAACCCCTAGGTAGAAGTGCATTACGGTGAAGGGTATTCAGTACAGTGGAGGGATATCATCAATACATACTGAAAATCCTACTGAAGATATCCCTCCACTATACTGATGGTTATCCTCCACTGTACTGAATACCCTCCACTGTACTAATGATATCCCTCCACTGTACTGAATATCCTCCACTGTACTGCACACCCAACTGCACGGATATTACCCTGGTTGGAAATGCAGGGAATGCTTTCTGTGCCTGTTGTAGTGGCTGATGAAAATCAAGATAACAGCCTCAATAAATAACGGTCGCAGACGGCCAATGTAACTACAAGAAACCTCTTACACGAAACTAAACAAGCCATTTATTTTTGAAAATCAAGAAGCTCTTCTAAAACGGACAAGAAGGTTTTCTCAAACCTAAGAACCTAAGAAACTCTAGCCGTTTCGCAATTTCATAATTAATTAATATCTTTTTATTTACACGTTTTTTTTATAAGGAACACCTTTATATTTTATAAGGAACACCTTTATAAGGAACTCGAGGCTGAGAATTCCCAAACTCGACCAAAAATGGTAAGAAACTCGCAGGTCTCAAGAATCTTTAGAATTAGAAATAAAGCATCGAGAAAACAAACTTCTGTTGCACCATAAGTGTCTATTTTGACAGAAAAAACAGCTGATGTAAACGTGAATTGTATTGCTTCTTCTATTTGTAGAATTTAAGTGTCAATTGCCCGTTTTGGCACTTAAAAATTTTGATTCTAAGAAACTGCTAAGAAACTTTCAGTACCAAATTTGTCCCAAAACTAAGATACTTTGAGTACTGACCAAACATCTTAGTTTCTTATAAAAAAAGAGTGTATCTCAGGAAAAGGAACAGCATAAGGAACTTCAGCCTCATTTTGTTGAAAAATTGAGGACCTCCAGCCTCAACTCAGAGTTAAGGATCCTTATAAAAAAAATTGTGTATTGGTTATTCTTACAAAATTGTTCTCATAAAACAGAGTGCAATTGTCGGACAAAAGTTTCTTAAAAAACATTTGTATATTCGAGTGTAAGCACTAATGTAAACCTTGTACCAACCTCAGTCTTCAGCAATGATTTGCATCAATCTCAACAGAACATCCTCTCCACGTTGATGCACCAGCTCAAATGCTGAGAGTGCCAAATGCAATTTGATTTTGATTGAATCTTTCTGAAAAATATTCAAGACAAGGATACATTCATTGCAATAGACTAATCCTTCTTTTATTGATGCAAGTATGAAAAACATTCAACAGGATGAACTAATTAGAATTTGTAACTAGCATCGGTAAGACTGTATGGAAAAATGCAACCACATAAATTGTATAAAAACAAAAAAAACTAATCTGACATAGTCACAATATTCTGCAAAAGAATATCATTTAATGCAAAAGAATATTACTTACTTAAAAGAATATACTTGCTTTTAAATAAGCAACCCACATGTATTAAGGGGTGGTCAAACGATCCAACATTCCCACGCTATGTTACCTATTATTGGCCCTATATTATTGGCCATATAAGTGTGTTGGAGACCCTACAGTATACTGGGTGGTTTGTTATCTATTAGCTGATTTTGGTTACAGATAAGTTATAGTTTTTCTCTATGCCATTCTGTCCGGTACACGTTTTTTTTTATAAGGAACCTTTGGTCTGAGTTGAGGCTCGAGTTCCTTAATTTTTCGACAAATTGAGGCTGAAGTTCCTTATATTGTTCCTTGTCATGACATATGTTTGAATACTAACTTTTACAGCAAATTCATATAAATTTGCTTCATTTTTAAACTTTAAATATTAATGGAGTCTTTTTTGGCAGAACGATGGGAAATATATTGTTATTCTGTTATTTTTCTGTGCAAATAGTCTTGTTCTTGAAAAAATTTATTCCTAGTTTCTCATCCGAGCCTCGACAGTTCCTTAAAGTTCCTTAATTTTTTGGGAATTGTCAGCCTCGAGTTCCTTATAAAGGTGTTCCTTATAAAAAAAAAACGTGTAACGAACTTCAACATGCAAAAGATAAGAACGAACAATTTCCTAACAACAAGAAAGCGTATAAGCTTGGTTGTTTGATTTCTTAGTTGCTTACAGTAATTCAATTGAGCCCTAAAGTTTCTTAATGTTAAGGTCAGTTCAGCCCTAGTTGTTTATTGAGCGGTTGCTTATTAAAAAAAGTGTATTGGCCATATAAGTGTGTTGGAGACCCTAAAGTATACTGGGTGGTTTGTTATCTATTAGCTGACTTTGGTTACAGATGAGTGATCGTTTTTCTCTATGCCATTCTGTCCTGTATTGAACTTTGAAATAAGCCCTTCCCTCGAATAAGCCCTCGCCTCGAATAAGCCCCCACTATGAATTTAATTTTTGCCAATAAACCCCAGGGGCTTATTCTAGTATTTACGGTAAAGTAATAAGCAACTTTCTCTTCTCAATTTGATTGACATTTTAGAACGCAAAAACAAAAGTCAGCGGGGTTGATGAATGACGTTATCCATTGTTTTTGCCTCCAAAATGCGATTGTGATTGACACGTGAAAGTTGCCCTTTAAAAACTCTGTTTACCTGGAATCAGAGAAGCCCATATTGAAACAAAATCTGCATTTCATGTTTTGGCTGACACTTTTGACCGTGTTGACTGCCTCATCTAAAAGCATAAAGGAGTCATAAATAAATTTGATAAGCAAAATGATCATATAGAGTTACGGACGATAATCATATTTCTAAAATGCTATCAAGTTTAGTGGATATGAAACACCCAAGAAACTAATAAATTAGTATTAAATATATAAGATAATTAAGAAAGTTGATCGTTGTGTTTTGAAGAAGGAGTGTCTCAATGTAAAAAGGCTGCCAGGAGTCTGTTTTAGCGCAGGAAACAGAATAATTTAGCGTGTGTGGCTGAGGTTTCTTCTCCAATGAGCTAATGTAATTTTCATTAAAAAGCGTCAATGAAGACACACCCTTGATCGTAATAAATGAGTTACAGTCATCACCAATAAGAACTAATGGATTTACATAAATTGCCTTAATACAACTAAATTAGACTGCCGCCCAAATAAAGTCTTTATAATAGAGTTGTTACAGTTTGACGGTAGCCTCGTTTCAGTGATTGAAAACTGAGGTGGAGGGTAATACACGAGGTAAAGACACAACCTTAAAACGTCAGTTAGTTGCATAAAATAAAAATGCTGACGAATACAGCATGAAATGAACATGACGAAGAACAGGGAGAAATGATCACCATGACCCTTACGACTGCAGTATGAAATGAACACGCTGACGAAAGCAATACGAAATAAGAATGCTGACGAATGTAGCACGAAATGAACATGCTGAGGAAAGAGTACGAAATGAACATGCTGACGACTACAATACGATATTAGAATGCTGACGAATACAATACGAAACGAGAGTATGGAATGCTTGACAACTACATAACAATAAAACTGTTTCTTCTTGAGGTCTTTCAAATTTATTTGTTGCATGAAATGAAGATGCTGACGAATGCAGCATGAAATGAACATGCTGACGAATACAGTATGAAATGAACATGCTGACGAATACAGTATGAAATGAACATGCTGACGAATACAGCATGAAATGAACATGCTGACGAATACAGCATGAAATGAACATGCTGACGAATACAGTATGAAATGAACATGCTGACGAATATAGTATGAAATGAACATGCTGACGAATGCAGTATGAAATGAACATGACGACGAATGCAGTATGAAATGAACGTGATGACGAACAGACAGTATGAACATGCTAACGAATAGACAGTATGAAATGAAAATGCTGACGAACAGACAGTATGAAATGGAAATGCTGACGAATACAATACGAATGAACATACAGAAGATTTGAATACGCTTTAGCACCGAATCCTTTTCACTTTAAACAGGTAATGTGGGGCCTATATTATGTTATATATAATAATTGGCCTTAATTTTACAACTGTCGACCAACAAGAACAAGAAGCAAGAAAAACAATAGATGTAACAAGACAGATCTTTTTGCTGAATTCTTGGCAAGCGATAGCTTGCTATACTGGTATATTTATAGTCTTTATACTGCTTGACAACTACATAACAATAAAACTGTTTCTTCTTGAGGTCTTTCAAATTTATTTGTTGCATGAGACATTGGCAGGCCAGTCACAATATTTCCTATCGTTGTTCCAACGAAGGCCATCGGGACAGCTCCTCTTGTGTGCGACTCCAGAATGACAGATGAAGAAATCCGAACAACTTGTTGGATGTGGGTAGTATCCGTCAGCCAAACCTGAACACGAAACTTGACGCTCGATAGCTTTTTCGAACACTTTAGAGAAGGTTGTTAGTAAACTGATAGGTCTATAGTTCTCTTTATTAAAAGGATCTTTTTTCTTATATACCGGTGTAACTACGGCTTTTTTCAAGGATTTAGGAAAGGTTCCTTGTAGGATACATTTGTTTAGAATATCGAGTAATGGCTGTAGAATGATATTAACGGAGATTTTTAGAAATTTAGCATTTACCATATCGTGCCCAGTTGCTTTTTTATGGTCAAGTTTGTTAATTATGTGCCTCAGTGCCTCTCTTGGCACTGGTGTAATTTTTAAGGTTTTATTATCAGGCAAACAAGTTTTGATTTTTCTAATACTCGGATGGTTCTGAAAGTTTCTTACAATATCTGATATTGATAGATGATCACTGTCTCCCTCTTTCCCATTTGGTTTGTTTATTTTACCAATACTTGCGAAATGTTTATTCATAATTTCAGCTACTGATTGAGGGTCACTAACAAGACAGTCATTCTCAGAGATAGTAATTTCAGAATCGTTGTGACCTTTACTAAAGAAATATGGTTTTAATTTTTTCCAGAACGTTTTTGAGTCTAGCGTACCATTTTGGCAAATTTTTGTGAAATAATCAGATTTCAAACGTTGTCTAAGATTTGCACAATGATTACGCTGCTTTTATATTTTTCAAAGTTCTCGTTTGTCCTGCATTTATTATAAGCATTTTCAGCTTGGTTCTTAACATGATTGCTTTTCGATGAATTTTAGTAAGAGGTTTGTTGTTTGCTCGTACTACTCTAGATTTAAGGGGAGCATGTTTATTAACAATGCCAATAAAGATTTCTTGAAAGTAGTCGAGAGCTTCACTACTGTCCTGCAAAAGCTCGCAAAGATGAAAGGGTGCTTCTGACAAGTCTCGACAGAAAGCATTTTCATTAAAATTACTCAGGTCTCTGTAGTGTATAATGTTAGGATGGTGTTTTGGGAGTGAAGTTTTCCATGTAGTAAGAATTAGTTTATGAAAGTCGCTTAGACTTGTTTCGATCGTTTGACTATTTTTAAAATTATGTTTTCTATTAGTTAATATAACGTCAATTAATGAGGGGTTACAGTTTGGTTTATAGCATGTTGGTTCTTTGATAAGATTAGTTAACCCTAAAGAAGAGCATATCGTTTTAAGATATTGATTAGAGGATAAGATTAAGATCGCCTATAACAATAAAATTATCGTAATTTGAACTACATTTATCAACTGATTTAATAAGAGAGTTTTAAAATTTCATTGCTAGCATTTGGTGGATTATAGGTAGCAACAATAGCCCATTTTTCCTTACGAAGGTTTATTTCAAAACAGATGCTTTCAATCCCCTTTTCCTCAAAATTTTCAAGTCTTTTACATTTGAGAGATTCTTTAACGTAAACGAGTAAACCACCACCGTAAGAATTTCTGTCCGCACGATAAGGTGTTTTGTACCCGGGGACAAGGAATTGTGCAGTAGAGAATGTTTCGTCGAGTTTTGTTTCACTAATAACAATGCAATCATATGAGCTTGCAGCAATAAGATCTTTCAGCTCGCAAAACTTATTTCTTAAACTATTTATGTTTAAGTGAGCAAGAATCGGATTTTTCGGGTTTCTTAACCTGGCTTCTTTCAGTTCATTGTAATTGTTAACCATTTCATTGCTCTCATTAGATTTATTTAAATTTACTTTACCAGTGTTAAGTCATGCACGCTGATTCGCTTTAATGCAATCTCTGAAGTTGCAGGCAAGTTTAGTGCTACCTTTTTTATTAAGGTGAAGTCCGCTATTGTTAAGGTCCTCTTGAATGATGTTACTATTATCAATGTATTGAAAGCTATTGCTTTCGCATACATTGAGCAAAATGCTATTTAATTCACGCACGTTTTCATTAAGATTAGGATACTTAACTTGGTTTGCTATACTTGAAATAAAATACTGCATGTTGGTATTTGCCTTTTGATCGTCATCGCCACATCTTTAATTTCTTCGCCGATTTGTTGTGGATGGTCGGGGGAGTTCATCAGATCATTTATGCCACAGTGTAGAACCACAGCATCTGGTCGTTTCTCAATGCTTGGAATGATATAATGTTTCATTTCTCTTGCTTTCATTCCCCCAATGCTTATTCTATTGACATAGGATTGCAATGATCGCGAGAGTTTGTGCGGCATGACATTCTTAATTATCGAGTCTCCTACTATCACTATGCTTTGTTTTCTCGACGAAAGGTCTTGGTGATCAGGAATCCGAGGGCGATGCGGATTTTGAGTTGCTGGTTGTTGCGTGCGAGATTTGGGAATAGTTGAAGTGTTGACAGGCTTAGTTGAGTTGGTCTGTATGATATTTTCGTTGGTATTTCTTGACAAAATGGAAGATAGGGTGCCAGATGGTCCGTTAATTGGGGGAGATTTATTTCGTGGGATAGTTTGTGTATGAGATGTTATGGAATGATGAGAGTTGAATTGCATGTCTTGGGGAATGAACTGTAAACTTTGAAATCTATTTGGATGGTAAAACATTTGCATATTATTAGCGGGTGGTATATGAAATGGTTCAACATTCTGGTTAAAATGATTGTGGTTTGGGTGCTGGCTTTGAGGGTGTTTATGTGAATCGGAATTCCTAAATCCTAACTTAGTTTGCCAGGACATATCACTTGATGGCCTTGATTCATTTTTGCTTTTCTTGACCCGCTCAATTTCATTTTTCAACTTCTCGATCTCAGCCTTCAAGGTTTTATTTTCTTTCTCGAGTTCTGAGTTTTTGTTTGCAATTTCACTACATCGTTAGAATAGATTTTATCATTATTTTGTGATTTTAGATTCAAAATTTCCTCTTGCATAATCTTAATTTCATTCCAAACTGGTTTTAATGCATCGTTCAATTCCGGCTTGAAAAAGATAACAGACTCATGCTGGGATGCTGACAATGGCATATCGTGCATCGGTACTTCTTGGATGGGATCCAGCTTTGATTCATGAGACTCATGTGACTCTGACTCATGCTGTTTATTCTCTATTTCTTTCAGCTGGTCATTGCGAAATTCGTCTATTCCTTTACCAATAATACATATAGTTGCTGAAGGACGTGTATTATGATATCAACCCAATGGTCTCCATCTTTATCAATTTGAATTAATATTTCGTTTACTACTTTTCGCCCTCAGGTATTAGATCTGTCCATGATATTTCATAACTGTCGTCCATACCTAATTTCTCATATATTTGGTCGTTAAAGATTAGGATAGTAGAGGCAATCTGTGTGTTGTTGGTTGAATAGGAATAATGTTGTACATCTTTGAAACGTTCAAGGAAAGTGGAAGGATGTTCTTCTGAGAGGGGAAGGTTTGGTTTAATATGATACAGTTTAATTACACTCTCTATGTCGGTTATTTCATTTGTCGCTAAAAGAGGTTTCTTAACTTTCTTTATTGACTGCTTTTTCTGCTTACCGTCTACTTTTTCATCTTTTCCTTTTACTTTCAATTTTCCCTGTCCATCTTTGCTTTGATCTTCGATAATTTCACATTCCTTTTCTTTACAAATATCGGTTCTGCCAGGCCCTGGATTAAGCTCAACGTCGCCGCTTAGTATTAGCAAGAGCGTGACATAGGCTTTACAACCATGTGTCTTCTTTGAGAGTGGCCTAATTCTCAAGGGATATTTTTTCCTTGTGATCATAAAATGGCACTCGTAGTTTCCAAATAATCCATTAGAACACATCAATTTATTTTCTTGAGTATCATAGTGAATTTTACGATTTAGACTACACTGATATCTAATTATCAAGGTATAGAGAAGTATAAGTGTAACTAGCTTCGAAAAGACGGCCGTCGCCATACTTGATACCATGATACCAAGTATATGCTACTGTATTTCAACAAATCGCATTACTGATAACCATAATACGTAACCGAGGCTACAAAGTTTCAAAATTTTGAGAGCAAACGAGCAAGGAGGCAATAGTCGGTCAGTGGTTGACATTAGTAGTTGTCAATCCTCACACAAACTCTGATACACTTGTCGTTTGATACTGAGCTACTCTGAGCATTTACGCTATCCAAATGATTTTAGCTAAGTACGTTTTTGTTGTTGCAAGAGGTGCCTGTTATGCGAACAGTAGCACCTATGTAATAAGTCTAGGCTTTGCTAATGCTCTGGCCAAAGGATCAAACATTGTTGGACAAACATCTGAGATTTGCTGACCAAGCAATGTTTGATGATTTTGCTACATCACAAAACATTGCTTGCCAAGCAGAATTGTTTGGCAATGTTTATTAAGAGCTTCAAAAACGTTTTCTGCTTGTCACAAGAAAAAATGAGGACCTGGCCAAACGCAAAGAATTATTGGTCAAACATTTGCAATTTGCTGATCAAGCAAGATGGTTGACCCTTTGGCTACACAACAAAATATTTCTCGTCCAAAATTTCTTCCTTAATACAAGCATAAAATGTTTTGAAGTTTTTCGAAAACATTGCTAAGCGGATTCTTAATGTCAAGCAATGTTTTGTGACGTTGCTAAACGGTCAAACATTCCTTGTAGAGCAATAATGTTTGATCAACAATGTTTGATCGTTTGGCCAGTGCCTAATCTTATCAAAGCAATCATAAGAACAAGGATAAACGTTACTAACTCACTTGGTCTTGTGGTGGGGTTGGGTGATTGAGTGCTGACAACAGGAGGAGGGGTTGTATCTGGGTTTGGGGTCTCTGGGGGTAAGGTTTGAGGATCTCCAGTTGGTTTTGGTGGGGGCGTCCCACCATTGTTCATGATCTTGACGATATTTTCACTGTATGGTATTCCATTGATGATGTTATTTTGATCAAAACCAGCATCCCAGAGCATAAATCCACCAAATCTTGGGTCATCTTTCAACCTCTGAAAATAAAAAAATATCCGATAATTCATCAAGGTCTATTCAGCAGAGAAATGACTAAGCCAGCGGTTCCCCTCAATATTATGTCTTAATTTTCTAAGGAACAACTTAAAAAGCCATCGTCGAACAATACAGAACAAAGCCCCTAAAAAAAGCACCCATAAAAATCTCGAGGAATCCTTGAAAAATCCTGAACTCATCGAGACAATTCAAAAATCTAGCGAATCTTCGAAGTTTAAGGATTTAGATCTAGGGGGTGTTAATGGTTTAGCCAGCAGGTACAAGGGAAATCAAGATTTAAAAAATTTGATAACTTCATGTATTTTGGATATAGCTCCCGTTTGATGAGCCAACGTGACAAGTCTAGCATTAACCCAACAATAAAAGATCTTCTAACAAACCCTAGAAGCGCTCAAACATTCGACTGATAATTTTTCAACTCTTGATAAACATTGACAATCGTGTAGAAAAACAATGGAATAACACAATCTCAGCTTATAGATAACTAAATGAGAATAACTCACCTTAAAGATATCAGAAACCTCAGAAAGTGGTCTGTAATTTGCCGCATTACCAGATCCTCCTATCTTAGCCGGCATTCCGACAAATATCATAGGACCACTAGGTTTTGAGTCTTTAGAGAACTTCAACCACTTGGCAATATTCTCATAGAAGACTCTAGGGTTGCCAGTGTGACACCAATTATTATAAAACTGGACGTAAATTTCATCAAACTCGTGTCCAACATCGCCGAGGGCCTTTCCTGGATACGGTCCTAGGTATCCGTCGGGAAAGGGGCACTGTGGGGCTGCCCCAATGATGTATTTTCGAGACGTGTCGGTATTCATGTATGATCTTATTTCTTTGACAAATGCAGTGTATCCTGTGAACCGCCCACCTTCTATATCAAGATCGACACCATCCAAGACAGCTCTAGGAAAATAGTTTAACTTTTATTCGCTAGAAAGATGGCTACACGAATAAGACCCTGAAGTTTGCCTGTTTCAAAGTTTGGCCACATCACATGCTCGTCAAACATTTATGGCTTTTGAGAAGCAGAAAATGTTTCCGAAGTTTTTCAAAAGCATGGTTTAGCGATTCTGTTTGGCAAGCAATGTTTTGCGACGTGGTCACATGGTCAAACATTGTTTGATCGTTTGACCAAGGCCTAACTGTGTGCTAGCACCAAGAAAGCATTAGTTGATTAGCTATTACCGATGTTGCTATACTGCCTAAATTCTTTAGTAAAATCAACTTACAGAAAGCAAGCAAGTAATCTTTACTGTTATTCAGGTGGGATTGCACCATATTGCTATATATTAAAGCTACTATTCAATCGACCCTAAGGTCCCCAGTCCATTCTCTCAAGGTTACTAAATCAAATTTACATTTCGCAATTATTTTGAATTGGCGATTCTCGTTACTAGCACGGAAAGACAGATCTATCCCATTAGTAAATTACGTCAAGCCTAAGGCTAGCATGAACTGCTTAATGACATTCTTAAATATTAAAGATTCCTACCTTCCAAAAGGTCTTAAATTTCCCATATCTCTGCCTCCGAGAAACAGATCCCAAATGGTTTTCGCATACTGCCTCGCTTGCGCATCGTTAGAGAACCCGTATCTTCCACTTGCACCCCCTAAAGACAACAACACTTGCTTGCCTCGTCTCTGGCATTCTGATATTCCAGCCTCGATTCCAGGACAGCGCAACAATGTTGGGTGTTCTGGACTAACAGGGGTTTCACAATGAAAGGCGAAGTTCAAACCAGGCAGATTGTCTGCAAGAAAATTGTTTGATCGTAAAAAATCTTAACATTACTTCTAATCATTATTAATCTTAACAGACAATACTAACAGTCAAGTTCCTTTACACTTCCTTTTTTACTAAGCAAATGCACTTTGGTCCAGCCCTCAAAGTTGCTTAAAATGCCTAGTATTTCAGCCACCACAGACAGAATGACTGGTACCCCTAAAAACTATATTTTGGCTCTTTTCTTGCTTTACAATGAAATTGACAAGTTTGCAATGATGTACTGTATAAAGAAAGCTATCTCAACCAAAAAGTTTAACAAAATCTCAGCCCTTGTCGCTTATTGACCAGTTGCTTATAAAAAAAGTGTATTCCACTATGACTTTCAAAAACCAATTTATTGCCTAACTAAAGAGTAAACTACTCACAAAGCTGCAAGTTTTAAAATCTAGTTGTGACAATGAAACTAGCCGTAAACACCGTTCAGGGAGTGCTAATCTGAGGTAGAATGCAAGTATTGCAGGAGACTGCCATGAGTATATCGAAGCCTGTTCAGTATTAGTAATTTCATTATTGCACCTGATTTTTAACAAGGTAAATTTGGCCTACCTTTGTTTCTGGAATCAAAAAATATATGATTGAAGGCAAGAACAACAACATCGTAGTTATGATTTTTGCAGAAATAATCAAGCTCTTTTTCCCACTTTGGCCTTTCTTTGTGAATTGCATAAACCCCATTCTGCCCCCAATATGCAACCATTTTATACCTCTTTGCATCTGAAACAGAATCATAAAAAGTGATATGAATAGACACGAATAAAAATAATAGAGTAACGCCTTTTCATTTCATGTTCCCCGCTCTTGAGTCCAAACCGAATCAGTTCGTCGGGTGAATGCAGTGAAAGAAATGGGAATAGACACAATTAAAATTGAAGAGTAATGCGCCTTTGAGTCTCTTCACTTCATTGAATGCAGTGACAGAAACGTAGGTCTTACTCGTCTTTAGAAATACGCAAGAGAACTTCAACCCCTATGCCTACTTTCCTTTGAAAAAAAAAACAGCTACAGAGCAAGCACGTTCATAAGGTATACTATAAGGTATTGGAAATGCCATTACCTGCAGAGTAAATGCCACATGATACAACGAATGCCAGGAGAAGTATCAGCTTCAAATCCATATTGAAATCTTTGCCAATGCATGCAGCAGAAAACCAGAAATAGCGGACTAAAAACGTCGAACGCAGGGGTTGGAAATTTATACCCTTCCATGTCTTATTTTTCATGAAATCTTGGCCAGCATGTAAACATACAGTCTTCGTTTTCAGCTAAAGCACATGGCACGAAATTTGAAAATACGAAGAATCACTTTGAGCTCTTCAGAGCTACTTGCAGTAATTTTTGGAAGACAGGCTTTTCAATCAAGTATCCTTGAGGTTTTTCCACTTAGTAGAAGTAGGCACATTTTATAACTAATGCAACTGAGCAAACAAAATTGGCTAGAGTGCAGTTTTGTGGATAACGTACGACCAGTGAAGCAAGATTTGGTTGGAAATATTTAGTTGGCATCAGAGTTATTGTTAGGCAAAGGCAATACATCTTATTTCAGCCTACCCCTGTCGAGACTCCTCTATTAATGAAAATCTTTAATTACCAATTCCATGTTCGAACAAACGACCCTTTTACTCAACCCACATCCCATTAGGGGTTCTGGAGTATTTGGAATAACCGTTAGGGGAACGTTAGCCACGGTAAAACATCTAAACTGCATCCCTGAGGAAAAAAATTCGAATTTTTGGTTTTGAAGATTGCTGGACGACTTTTCATGGAGAACATTAACACTAACATAGGCTTTATTTCTCACAACCCAGTTATTTCTGCCATCAACTTAAGTTGTTGTTGCATACAGGCAGCTATTAGTGGGTCAACGGATGAATGAATGAATGAATTAATGGATGGATGAATGAATGAATGAATGGAGGCATGAATGGATGGATGGATGGATGAATGAATCAGTGAGTGAATGGATGATGAACGAACGAATACATAGAAACCCAGGGGGTACTCATTAACTTTCAAAACGGGGGTCCATGCCAATATTTGGGGTCCGAAAACCTACGATAAATCAACATTTAGGGTCTGTGAAAATGGAGATGGAGTAATTGTTTTGCAGCCATGTTGTTAATTTATTAGTCTTCTAAAAATGTCTTGCAGTGACTTGACATGGAATGCAATGTGGCTTTCAAGTTGTGAATCAGGAAATAAATGTTTTGGTATTGGTATTATTCAAAAATTGACAACGATCAAGAAGCTCAAATTGAAGGCATTTAAAAAACATCTTAGGGGTCCAAAAATAGATAGCAATATTTGGGGTCTCCAGGACATTAGACTCAATATTTGTGGTCCCCAACACGTTAGGCTTAATATCTAGGGGTCAGCAAGGAAATGGTGGCACGGACCCTTATTGAAAGTTAATAGTATCTTCCCTGGGCATAGAAAATCCATAGTAATCCATGAGAAATGAATGGTGAGAAAGTAAAGGACTGACTTGCTGAACTCAACTGTCTAAGAAATCATCTGAAGCTGTAGAAGCTGACTGTATGTGTAACTAGACTTATTACATGATTCCCAGTTATCGTTCACGAAACCGAGGGTAACATTAAAAACAGATCGCTAATAGTTTGAGCGTTAAGCAGTTCAATTCAATAGCAATAAATACGACTTTGGTAATAAGTCTAATGTGTAATCGAATATCTGGCTTGTGATAGGAACGCCAAAATACATAAAAGAAAAAACCAAGTAAAAAGTTTATTTACCAACAATTTGAGCAATTTTGACCAGTGAGAGATTAAGACCATTAGCCAAACCAATGAAATGAATGAACACTTGATCTAAAAAACAAGACAAGAAAAATTACTTAAAAATTCTATCCATCTCTTAGCGTCTTACAATCTTCAGTAAAATATATAAAAAGGTTTAAACGGTTTCTAGATATTTAAGACCTCTTAAGGAATTATAAGCATATCTAAAGAGATTATTGTTTTGTTTTGCTTTTTAATTATTCTTAAATCGTACTTTTTTGCTACGTTGTTGTTTTTTATATGACGACGTAACTTTAAGTTTCAAGTCATTAATATAAAATTGAAATTGAAATTGAATTGAATTATGTTCAAAGATTTTGTCTTGATCTAAAGGTGAACATGCGTAACTATAAAGAAAAACATGCAGCCTTTTACTTTGTAAGCGAATTCTCTGTCAGTTAAGCTGTATTATTAAGTAACAGGCAACATTTTCCTTACAATTTCTGTCCCTACACAAAGGGAGACCATTACAGCACACAAACACTATGTCCATGGCCTGTCGTGGAGACAGAACTTCCTTCTCGCAGAGAGAGCTAACATCGAGGCAGCACCAGATAGCACAAGTTAGTAAGTCAAATACTCGAAGTGGGACCTCAACTCAGGCTGGTTGCAGGTTCAAAACCTGATCTGATCAAAGGTCTTAAGTTCGAAACCTGTCCTGGTCCTATCAGCCTATCTCGTTGTCTTTAAAATCTCTGGTTCTTCATTCAGGTTCTCACAGGCCCAGATATCGTAAAATAACGGTTAACTTACCACTGTTGTAGATACTAATTTGAAATGCTGAAACTTTAGATATACACCCTGTCTATGAAAAGAGTAGATCAACAATATAAAGCTTTCATTTAGAAAATCATCTCATATTCGATAAAATTTATACATTCCTTTCTTAATTATCTTTAATTATTATCTAATTCATTATCCCTTAGATTCTTAAATCAAGTTTCATTATTATGCAAAAAAAATATTCATGAAGATGAATGTATTAAGCAGAGTCAGGAAAAAGTTACGGTCACACGGTTATTGACCGGAGGAAGGTCCAGTAGAACAATGGAAAATATTTTGCCACACCCAAAACACGCCTATTTTTCATTGTTGAGTGAGGAAGGTTTCCAGCTAGGGGTTATTTTGTCTGGAGGAAGGTTGAACACTTTTCTGGACTCTGGTATTAAGAAAGTAAAATAAACCGTCCTTTTGAAGAATCTATATAAAGTTTTTAAAAGTTATCAATTACAAGAATTTTGCAAATTAGGCTTTCTGTTTTCATTGGCGTTTGACGTATGTACAAGCATATTATCCAAAAAGCAACTATACTCAAAGCTGTGGAATACAAGTCTCGCTAAAAGTTTCTAAACATTGAAATGCTTAAGTACTGAAGGTTGTTCATGCTATGATATATAGCTACGCTAAGTGAGTTTTGTTTAACGAAAATGGTGTACATGAATTTTCCGGACTTTACAGTGATAATGAATTTCATTATAGGGGTAAGGTTCAAAACCAATTATCTACATCAATGATGTTCACAAATATACTCTATGGGTGCATGTGCAAAACTTAAGATAAAATTAGTTCTTTGGTACAGAAACCCAGCTTTTTTAATAACTGGTAGCATCAAATTATGTGGCTATATTTAAACGATTTCAAGTGACTGATTCTGTCTCGTTGTAGACATAGATGAGTTTTTTTACAGCGGCTTAGCCAGACATCCAACAATGGAGGGGCAATTAGAGCGTGATTTTAAGAACAAATAACCAAGTCGTACCCTGCGACCCTTCTACATCGGATTTAGCCTACATAAAAAACATATCTTGAAGATGATTCGGAGGTGACTGCCTCCTTGCCCCTCTTGGCTACACTGTTTATTTGGTAGTAAAAACAGGGCTGCTGTTAATTAGACTGTCAAATCAAGTACAGGGTCGCTTGAGATCGTATCCACGATCATATTTAGACGGCCAGTTTGCGTTAAACGATTATTTTATACGGTAGAAATCTAATTTTGCTTGATGTTATTTCGTTTTACCTTTTTCTTCTTCATCATTGACTTTCTGATAATCAAATTCACTTCCGTTTGTGCTCTCTTGGTGAGGATAACGGTCTTCTTCATCAAGATCACTGTCAGTCTAGAAGCAAGAGAAGTGAAACTTGTAAAACATTGTTTGAACGAATCGGAGAAGCACCCCTGTTCTGTGTGTAAATAACTAGTAGAGTTGAGCCATGATTAAGTCAGCCCGAAATAACAAAGAATTTAAAAGCTTGATAAAGACGTGGTTCCTGAATAAAAAATGCGCGTGTTCCTTTTGTAATAAATGATTCTTTGATGCAATCTCTGGAATTGCTTTATGTTAGTGTGAATTAGTGTTTCTTCACTATTGTAAATACTAACATTAAATAATGTACAATTGCAATTACAATTACAATTAAAGATCTTGAAACATCATTCTAAACTAACTTCAATTGTTCATGATGCACGAGCAGTTATTCAAGGAGATGTAGATACAAATCATACAAAATAAAGAAAAGTGGATCTGTAATCAAGACACATCCATATTCTCTATATAAAACTCACCCAACCCACCGGGAAAGAAACCAATGAATAAGGTAGAAGATAGAATACAATGTAAAAATGTAAATATCAGCTGATCTTACTGGTTCATTGCCATCAGCAATTTTATGGTATTTATGATGCCGATAAACATCTCTGTTCTTGAGAAAGTAAAGCACGATTATATCACACCAAATAGTGGCCTGAAAAAAAGACAATTTCATTACTTCAACGCCAGCTCGGAAACTATTAGGCCCTAGGCCTTAGGCCTTGGCCAAATGATCGAGATTTGAAATTTGCTGTTCAAGCAATGCTTAATCGTTTGGCCAGCTCGAAAACATACGCACAAACATTTTACCTTGCGTGAGCAGATTATGTATGACGAGCAATGTTTTGCGACGTAACCAAACAGTCACAATTTTTCTTGTCTTTGACAAGCAAATCTCAAATGTTTGGCAAACAATGTTTAATTGTTGGGTTCAATGCTTAACGCCTCGATTCCATGTAACGCTCAATCATAACATCGTGTATTGCTCTTAGTAACGCATCAGACAGGATTGTACCTAGACTTATTACTTTCTCCTACTCTTTTGGAAACAGCTTCTAACAACTACAACAACAACATACAGCTGTTTCCTCAGAGTGGCAGTAGTTGGAGCGGGGTGGTGGAGTGTGGAGGAGCGTAGTCTACGACGAATGTAATAAGTCTAGATTGTACCATCGTTTGCATCAAGTGAGTTGCGGTAAATAGCCGACTGTCCTTGGCTTTTTAACATTAGCGTCGAGCAGAAACAAGTCAAGGAAAGGTCTATTCACCTACAGAAAGACGCTTTGCTTGAGTCTGTTCGTATGTGGAGACTTGAGCAGAGAGGCTAGCTCAAATTCTGAGGGGGCTGCTTCCCCAATGCCCCCTGGTAGCGCCATCATTTGAGATGATTAAAAGAACCAGGTACTTACGATTCCAAGTAAAGCTAGACCAGATCCAAGATTCAGAAATAATGGAACTACACTGAATTTTCCAGCCTGGAGGAAAGAAAAATGATTAAGGGTGAAGAATTTTATCAAAGAAAAAATCTGCGAATAAAAGTTGTTTCAAGTACTTAAAAAAATCTAAGGTATTACGAGGATGTGGTTAAAACAGACCTTTCCTTTGACCAAAATCTCAAATTTTATTCCATATGCCTTGTACAGTATTCGGTGTTGCTTGTCCTTGTCGACGAAATACTGTGAGAATCTAGAAGGCAATTAAAATAAAATTACTGATAGTTACTAACTATCCTGGTAAGGTAACACCCCAGACACAAAGCCGGGTAACAGCACGGTAAAAAGAGTACTGAAGGCTGGAATTGTCAAAAGAAAGAGCGTTTGAACTTGCATTAGCATCACTTGAAGGGGTTCATTTTATTCACCGAAGGAACATGGTTGTAAGGCATGTGAACTAATCTTCAGTAGAGCTCTTTACGAGACATTTACACTGATATAATAATAATTTAAGAATAGTCTCATCCTATTCCCGGTCGTTAAAAAGATCTGAAAATTAAAGGAAAAACCGTTTTTACCTGAAATTAAAGCCTCCAGCAATGGGTGCGTTTGGGTCATCTATTCTACAAAGACAAAATGCAGAAGAAAGTGTTTAAACAACTCTGGAATCTTAAAGACGTTTCGAAAAGAGAAAATAAACTGATGATAGCAATGGCTAACGAATAAAGACTTAAATTTGTTGTGATCAATAATTTACCTTTTAAATGTATATTTTGGTGTGCAGTAATCGTCACTGTAATCCAAGTTGCAGATCCATGAGATCATGATTGCGATTATTCCACCCTTGAATTTTAGATAAATATCAAATAAAGGAAAGTCAAGTAAAGTAAAGTAAAGTAAAAGTCAACGTTAAGGTCAAGATCAAGGTCAAGTCAGGTCAGGTCAGGTGAGATAAAGTCAGGTGAGGTCAAGTCGTAGTAGAGTAAAGTAAAGCAAAGTAAAGTAAAATAAAGTAAAGTAAAGAAAAGTAAAGCAAAGCAAAGAGAAGTAAAGTAAAAGTCAACGTTAAGGTCAAGGTCAAGGTCAGGTCAGGTCAGGTCAGGTTAGGTCGTAGTCAAGTAATGTAAAGTAAAGTTAAGTAAAATAAAGTAAAGTAAAATAAAGTAAAGTAAAGTAAAGTAAAGTAAAGAAACTAAAGTAAAGTAAAGTAAAGTAAAGTAAAGTAAAGTAAAGAAACTTAAGTAAAGTAAAGTAAAGTAAAGTAAAGTAAAGTAAAGTAAAGTAAAGTAAAGTAAAAGTAAAGTAAAGTAAAGTAAAGTAAAGAAAAGAAACTAAAATAAAGTAACTTGAAGGAAAGGAAAGTAAAGCAAAGCAAAGCAAAGCAAAGCAAAGGAAATCAAAGAAAAGTAAAGTAAAGTAAAGTAAAGTAAAGTAAAGTAAAATAAAGTAAAGCAAATGAACGTAAAGAAAAGCAAAGCAAAGAGAAGTAAAGTAACAGACAACGTTAACGTTATCGTCATGGTCAAGAACAAGGTCAAGGTCAAGATCAGCTTAGGTTAGGTCAGGTCAGGTCAGGTCAAGTCGTAGTCAAGTAAGTTCAAATCCATTCAAATAAAATAAAATATTACTTTGTATGCTAATTCATCAAATGTATAACCAGCAGCATTGACAATATGTCCCAATCTAAATATCGGACACAGTTCATCTTTTCCAGAATTGTAATGACAACTTTTAAGATATTCTGAGTTGTTTCTGTTTAGGATATTTCTTCTGTAAACGTGAAACGAAATAAAAAGCATGCATTAATTTCTATAATCCCATGTGATCTTTTATAACAGGGAGATTAGTCTCCCTCTTTTATAATACTGTTTCTAATACATTGTAATATCTGATTTGTTGACGAAATTTTATCATTTGGCCAGGTCCTTACTTATCAAAACTCACTAGAAAAAGACTGAAGATATTGCAGAAAAACAAACTACCTTGAGAAGCCAAATTTTTGGAAAATAATTTGATTCTTAATCAGCACCGTAAAATTTTCTGCAGCTTTCAACAGAGGCACTCCTTTTCTAGAAAAAAAAAAATAAAATTACAAAAGTGTTAGTTCTACCATATCGTAGATTGACATAAGCCCAACTTGAAGAGTTTTCTACTAAATGACCTCCGCAACCCATGAAACTTCAGAAGCAATTAAAATAGTATGCAACCATGTAAATCGAAATTATCAAGCAAAGCTTAAGTGAAGGTTAAACAGTAACGGTAACAATTTTCCTTTTAGGTTTAATAAAAACGTTGTTCTTTTGAAAAATAACAAAATCGCAACTTACTGAAATCCGTGTCCAGGCATTGGTAACACATCTAGCTCAACTGGACACCATGCGTAAATTTGACAGACAGATACGGTTAAGTTTTGATCTGACTTTACACATTTGCCGGTCTTTACACCTGGAAAGTAAGCCAAAAGTATAAAAGTAAATTTACATCTACTGGAAAAGAAGACTTCTTTTGAAAATTATGTTGGCAAAATGTTAGCATTCAGCTTAGCTTAGTTGATTTATTGCAAGAAATGTAATTCTTTATGAAAACATATACTGTTTTTATTTTAGCTTAGCTTTCACTACGGTTTAAACTTCATTTATTTGGGTTTATTTTTCATTTCAAGTTGATTCAATTTTGATTTATAAATGTATTCACTTGTGCCAAACTAGTT
The DNA here is from genome assembly GCA_014526335.1 of Chrysaora quinquecirrha. Taxonomy (NCBI): domain Eukaryota; kingdom Metazoa; phylum Cnidaria; class Scyphozoa; order Semaeostomeae; family Pelagiidae; genus Chrysaora; species Chrysaora quinquecirrha. The sequence continues at coordinate 7,198,607 of JACTAT010000040.1, forward strand.
TTGATAAGACATTGCTTTTAGGGTTTAATTTGTTTATTTGTAAATTTCAATAAATATTTGACCAATTTTGGGTTCGACAATCAAAGCAAAGTCTTCAAGTCTCAATAATGCCAGTCTTTGGCCTTTATAATTACTTAAGTAATCATACTTTCAACTGGCAGTAGCTTATTGTTTCAGTGGTGAGGGCTAGATACATGGGGCTAGAAAATTCAAAGATTAAAAGAATCCTGAAGGTAAATTTTGACTTAGGGGATGCAAAGAGAACAAGCCTAGTGCAAATGTAAAAAGGTTAACTTAGGACCATTTTAAAGAACCAGAGATAGTGTAAGGGAAAACTTAGAAAAGCACAACAGAAGAAATGAAAAGTATTGAAATGATTTTCTAAATTGTTTTAAAACTAGTTTGAAAACTGTTTTAATTTCAAAATGTTTTTATTAACATCATCTTTCTTCAAGTTTGCATCTATGCACCTTAATTTGTTTTGATATAAAAAGGTTTTGTCTACAAGACTGAGGTCTTATTTTCTTTGAATGGCATTAAATTTTTAATGTGTGAAATTTGAAATGTTCAAGTTCTTTCCACTAGAATCACACAAATTTTGCTAAACTGACCTGGACTTCAATAACTACCCAAATAAATGTGATTTAAACCCAAGTGCAAACCAAGCCTTACCATTACCATTGGTGACAGATTCTCCTGCGATGCAATCAGCATCAGTTTTGCAATGATTGTCTTCAAATCTCGGATCTTCAGGACAAACTGATCTTGTTTGATTGGGTGTAACTATCATGTTTGTCATAACAAAGAATTCATTGTTCTCCTATTAAAAGAATAATCATTTATTAAATGAATCAAACATGATTGATCAAACCGATTGGTGTATTGCATATTGAATATCACCAGAAACAATTCATAAATACATAAAACAAATTACCTGTGGAGGAACAACATAATCAGCAGGATCAAAAATATGAACTCCATTTAATAAAGGTGATTTGAATCCAGTAAAGTTTACAGCTGCAGTTCCTTTTACTTTTGTTGTTATTGCACTCAAAGCTGTGTCATGCTCTTGATACCCTTTTTTCCATACAATAGCATACCTGGAATAGAATGGAATTATTATAGAATGGTAACCTTTGTGATTACTATAAAACCCATTATATACATTATATTATACATTACGTCACCAGATGAAAATCTTTGCACATTGTACACGGAAGGATATTGTTTCCCAAACAATAGAGGCTATTGTTAAACACCCAAGTTTTTCAATACAACAACAGGCTAACAATAGGATAGAACAAAAGAAAGGGGCTCTCCAAAACCCAAGATCTCATTGCCAGCTACCATACTCTGCAAACTGGGATACCCCGATGCCATGTTCTAATCCTGCTAGCTCACTGTGGTGGCCAGAGATCAGCAAGGCTAGACTTTGAGCCCAAGCCATCACAGTCAGGTTTGAAGTCTTGCTAGTTCACATTCTTTTGTAGATCATTTCATCTTCAATTGTCATTATGTACACAACCAATCAATACAGGTACACTCAGCAAGGATGCACTTCGATTCACTAAGGATGTAAACCCAATGCCAAAGTTTATGCCCACATTCTTAAAAACTATACCACTAGCAAAAAATAGAGATTTCAGACTGGAATTTTCATGCACCACACACCAAAGTTTATTGTTTTCCAAACAAAAGGGACATTGTTTTCCATTGTTTTAGCCAAAATTACGATGTGCACTTTGGTGTGCACAAAAAATTTTTCAGTTTGGTACAGATGGTTATTTGTAGGCACTTTCAAGCCAGTTATGCCATTACGCCAAGAAAATCCTATTTCCACTCCGATTCTTTGGTGCCTTGTCTGAACTGAAATGGACTGAAGCCTGGTCTATATTATGTTTCACATCTATTGTAAAACTTGGCTTTTTTCTTAAAGTCTCTTTTTTTTCTTGTGTTATCAGATTGATTACTTGTCTGTGTAGATTATTTCAGATTATGTAACCACCCGTCAAACCGCCATAAAACGGCCAGTTTGATTTAGGCCCAAACATCCGATTCCAAGTTGAGCCAAATTAAACAAAAGATTAATTTGAAAAATATACCCGATCACATATCCCAAGATCAAAAGTTGAATTAATCGATGAAGGAAGCCAACTTTCTTGTTCTTGATCGTCACTATTTTAACAGTTTCGTAGGAAAGCAAAGCATTTAAAACTCTGCTTCCCAAACTGCTGCATTTTTCAGCCGCCATTGCTCAAAGAAATTTGAAATTCCACAAATTTCACAGAAATGTTGCTGATGTTGTTCGATCTCAACTGGGACGGGGACATGGGCATGAATCTGGTTGGGGGGAGGGGGGATGAGGGAAGAGATTACGTACAACAGCGATAGGAATATAATTTTTAAAAAACAACTTAAAAATACAATAATTTGAGAAAAATCGTACGAATTCTTGAAGTATTTACAGGTTATCTCTTCTCTTTCGGTTCTATGATTCCCATACAAGTCGTTACAAATTCAGTAAAAATAGGTATTTTCATCACTTCGTCCAATTTTTCTCCAGGGTTTTTATCGCTGTCAATTTCTTCAAGCATTTTCCGTAGGTGTTTGTTTTCTAGTTGATTTCTCAACTCTTTTGAATGACCTTTTGATTGGAGAAAATACGAATGTCAAGATACAAATATTCACTCAATAAAATAAGATTAATAAAACAAATAAGAATTGAAAATTATGAAAGAATACCCAGTTTTTCAAGAAGATATTCTGGAACTATGTCTTCATCCAAAACCTCAGATTTTTCTCCTTCTTCTTCTTCTTCAACATCATCATCATCATCTATTTCGCCCTCTTCTGCAAAAATGATAAAATTTCAACATTTTCACTCCCAATGGTTGAGCCATACAGTAAAGTCTGGTAAGAATACAAAGGCTGCTTTAAAGGTTTTATTAAGTCCATAGGTTTGGCCCTTTGGGTAAAGCAAAAAGAAGTCACAGCAAACAAGGGCAAATGCGGCGAAGCAGCTGTGGGGTATCCCGGTGCAAATACCGGGCATCATTAAAAATTGAAGAAAAACGAGAATTAGAGTGTACCAAGTTCTTGATTTTTCAATTGTTCTTTAATTTCATTTTCCGTATTTCCCCCGTTCACCTTTTCTTCACATTTATCTGAAAAAAGAAAAACCCAGTTTTAATCTTCAAACATAAAAAAAGTGTACGAAAATCAAGAAAGTAAAAAAAACTAAAAAATTTACCTTTGTGTGTTTTAAAGCAGTCAAGCGAACAGCTAAAACAGGAAGGCAAGTTTTTAACGTTTTATTGCAAAATGCTGAAAAGCGGGGGGGGACTTCCACAACGTGAACGTACATACTGTATGTAAAAGGGAGAACGTACTCTTTCTCTACAAAGTAAGGCAAAAAACCGGCCTAAACATTTTGGGCAAATGTTACAATCTTAAAAAGTCGGAGAAATCCAAAAAAAGTTGCAATATTTTACTGTGCATACACTGCTTGTTTCTTTAAGTTTATACTTACTACAATATAAAACATTTGGGACATCTGTATCTGGACTGATTTTGGCTACAAACTTGACAACAACCCTTCATGATTTTCTGAACTTTTCAACTTCCTTCTTGAACCACGTGTAAGCCTCTTTTTCAATTTCATAGCGAGGTTTTTAAGGAACTGTCTCTAAGCAACATTCAGCATTTAAAATCAAAGATGGAGGACGTAAATAAAGATAGAATTCAAAACAAGAAGAATAATCTGAATTTCAACCCATCATTTGATCGAGATGGCATTCCTCTTTGCCTTTCGTGGAGTACTCAGGATGTTGCAGAATGGATAAAATATTTAGGATTTCCACAATATCGAGTGAGAGCTTGCAATTTTTGTAAAATTAGCACCTCACGCGCAGCCAAAACAATAAAAAATTTACATTTCAAAAATATCGCGAAATGCATTATGAAGCATGCAATTCTACTGGCTTGAACCATTGAACTAAAATATTTTTAGCTCCATGGCATGAACCAAGTTAAGTGGACACAAATTTCACAGGGAAACAAGGTAACAATGCAACACGGTTAGGGTTCAGGGCAGAGATGCTTCAAGCTGCATATGTGCCATTCTATTTATAGCAATGTTTTGCGACATCCAAAATCCAAACGATCAAACGTTGCTTGCAAAAAACCAAATCTCAACAACTTGCACTTCTAGGTAGGTGTTTAATTAGTATGTATGCACCTCTAGGCCTACCTATTAACTGTCATGCATTAAATAATTGGCAATTTCTTTCCGACAGGATTGCTTTACAACAAACTACATAGATGGAAGACGATTGGTCAGAATAGATGGATCTTCCTTACCAAAAATTGGCATCACAGATTACGAACACATCAAGGTAGCAAGAAAGTTCTTTAAGGATCTTCAAATTATAATTTAGTAAATATTTTGCGATGCTCTGCATTGTCAATCAGTTTCATGACTCTTCGTTATCACGTCAACTTTTTTCTAGCTTATAGGAACAAAGATAAGAGAGCTGTTGGGCATAGAGGAACCTTTTTGGAATCGTAGCATCAGTTTAACACCGAGAGAACCAAAGACACTGTTTTTAGAGAGGAAATCAGAAACGGGCGATGAGTCCGATGCCAGAACATATGATGAACATTTACGAGAACTAAAGAAGTTTGCAATGCATGGTGTACCAGAAAATCACTCGTTTAGGTAGAAAGTTTAAGAGGTGTTATCACTGTTTGTTTTAAGCTTGTTCTTTTAAATTCAGAAGAATAGATACAAAAATTCAATGTCTCAAGTTACTGCATGATTTTATTCATATAAATGGCATTATCCTGCATATAAAATTCACTTATTTTCGACAATAATTTTACATAATGTTGAAAAGAATACACTTTAAAAAGAATCAAATATGCGTCTCTGGCGTGAAATTAATCAAAAAAACTTCTAAGAACGTAATTAATGAATTAAAAACATCGTTGTCGATATCTAACCTTGTATACAGTAAATTTGACAGTAATATTTCAGGAGCCACTAATGGATGCCATTTTCAAATTTTGAACTATTACTGATAAATTCACATAAGGTAAGAAATCAACAATTATATTTTTAATTCATTTATTACACGATCTAATAGAACTTTAACTACAATCATCGCCAAAAATACTGAAGACACTATGTTTTAAGTTTGTTTTACCTTAAAAACAAGGTCCATTATAACATATTGGGGTAATTAGACCCCCCGACTCAATTGGGACCGCTGGCAACATCAATTTCACCAACACTGAGCCGGGGGGGGGGTATACGTCTTTAGAGCAAATTTTGAAAATATTCGAAGTGTCCCAGCATTTTTGGCGATGATTGTAGGTTTGTCTTTATCTTCGATATGAAAACTTCAAATTCGTATATTCTGGTATAAAAAAATACTATAATTTCACTATAATTGCAGTCTTTTACTGACTATCATTTTTCATTTAGAGATATCAAAAGCTTTCGCCACTGATATTAATATCTTTATAATTCATCAAAATCTTTATAACTTGCTTGCTAGTTTTTCTTCTTTATTTAACACATCCTTCCACCAATAAACTCTTTCCTGCTTTTTTGGATCCTCCAGGAAATTTTTGCAAAGGTTCTCTAAAGCCTACAAAAAAATCTTCATTTGTATCCTTATCTTGTTTTAGGCCCCAGTTACACTATGCCGGCATGATATCGTTGCGTTTTGATTTTCGTGCCGCCATAGGATTTTGCCAAGCAGTTATACTGAGCGCAACGCCATGATTGTTATCACGATCACTGCAGTTACACTGAGACGCCACGGCAGCTCCTTCGCAGATTTGCTTCGCATTTCTCTTGTGAAACAATAGGAAAACAAGGTTTCGGAGATTCATATATCGGATTGGCATGATAAAACTGTGCCACCGCGTCGCGTCTTGATTTTCATATCACCTCCAGAGCGCCATGATTTTCATGACGATTTGCGGAGCGTCTTAAAGGGGCTGCGGCGTCGTGGTGTAATCCAGCTGACTCGTGGTGTCAGAAGCTCAGTGTGGTCAGGGTTCGAGCCCAGCCACGGTAGCGTCACAGCCAGGGTCAAGGTCTCAATTAGTTAACCTACTACTGAGATCCTAGCGACTGTCACCTTCACTTTCACCTTATACCGGATTGAGTCGTCATAGTGTAACTGGAAGCCCAATCCGATACATAATTAATGGCGCGACGAGGCATGCCGGCATAGTGTAACTGGGGCCTTAATAAAGAGCTGATAAATAAGCAACTAGGGCTGGGCTTGTAAATTGTTAAGCAACTAAAGGCAAACATGTCAAACACTGCGTAAAAGATTGATCGTATGAAATCAAACTAAACTGTTGCTAGTACGGGAAAGATGAATAACGAAGACATACCCTTCCATTGCTCAATCCAATTGGAGCATAAAGAGCCCAGTCTGGAACTGCGAAGGCATCAACAAGGGTGACTGCGTCTGATTTCAACTAAAAAAGAAATGGAAACATCGATGATTGAGATAAACATTAATGAAACTCATGGAAGGGGTGCACATACCCCCCTTTGAATGCAAAGGTCTCCTTAATTAGACATAGTGGTGAAACAATTAGAAACCAGTTATGTTTACTATAGTTGCCTTCAGAAGGGATGTTAAACTGGGGGTCCCATGCCTACAACCCTTCACAAAATATGTTAGACCAGTGACGAAATCAAAACACATTCATTGCCATCAGTCAAAATATTTGTATTTCACTCCCTCTCTCTTGCAAGCAATGTTGTATCCGAATTCTGAGCCTTGCACGATGTTGGCGCACGCAATTTGCGACTATTCTGAACAAATCAAATCAAACAACATTGGTTGGAGGGGCAGGGCGGGCGGGAGTTGTCTGACGGTTTTAAAAAGTGAATTTACTTTATTCAAAACTATGAAGGTGTTAGCTAACCATTTCGATGTATTGTCTTGACATTCTCTTTAAATTGCCCGTCAGTCATACGCTGGAATTATTTTGGAGTGGGAAGAGCAAGCAGTTTCACAATTTTTTGAACGATTGTAGATGCGGCATGCATGGTAGGTCAAATTGGCTGAAAAAGCTAGAAATAACAGCCTTCTCAAAACAGAGCAATAACAACAGCAAGTTCCGATGAAGCAAAACCTTGCCAAAACCAAGGTTGCTAATGTTTATAGAAAAAGTGGCAGTTAAAACCTGAGATAGAAGAGAGCTTTCTCTCTCAGTTTCTGAGGGGCACAGCTGCCCCTATCGCATCTCCCTATCTGACTGCAAAATTAATAGATTAAGTAAACTACCTCATGGCACAATCGCAAAATTTCATCCTGTATTTTCCTCACATCTTGACCCGTCTTGATGTAGCCTCCTGAAATTAATAAATAAGTTTGAATTAATGAATAAATACAATAACTTAATTAACTTACTATAATAAAATACTATTTAAAATTCGATCCATGATCTTCATAAGTATCTGTTCTTAAAAATATAATTGCTATTGAGCAATTAATTTGTTTATCAGGCATGGCAGTCATGTCAGAGAAAAGAAACTAGTAGACATCTAGACTTATTACACGAGTCTCAGTTATCGCAGCTACCATCTTTTTCTTTAGTTGTTGTTGTTATTAGAAAGCTGCTCAAACTCAGTTTAGCGAATTCTGTTGTCGTGGTCTAGTTTTTATGAGCAGAACTGAGACTCGTGTAATAAGTCTAGTAGACATCTATGGCAGACATCTTGAGTAAGGGGATCATTACCGCATGCAACGACCTGTATCGCAGTTATTTCTTAAGTAATAGTGCAGCTAATATTGCTTCAAATTTACGTAATATTGTAAATAAAGTGGAAGAAAAGATTTGATTCCCAATTTATCTGCTCCAGGGCGCAAAAATCAAGTATTTTCCTTTTGTGAGTTAATTGCATCTTGTTTCCTAAGTTCCTGGAGATTTTTCAATATTTATTGTATAGTCTTTGAGTTGTACAAAATTTCAAAATTGCGATGAACAGCGGAATCATTTTCGGGCATACTTAAAGCTTTTTTCGTCTGACACTCCTCAGAGTATGAACGTCAGAAACAGACCGAAACAATAGACTAAGGCGGAATTTATACCCAGATGCGGCTCGAAATGCACCAATCAGAAAGAACGAAAAGCTGAATTGGCATTGTGTTTTAAACACCAATCAGCTGGTCGGATACAGCGGGAAGACCAATGAATTATTTGAAGAGTCCAAGTGAGAAAACGAACTCTTTCTGTCTACACAGAACCGGTCTTTTGGTTTTGATGTAGACAGATTCCAAAACCCCTTAGTGTTTCACTCTCTTTGCCTTCCATTATTCGCGGATTTGAAGAAAAATTTGCTGTACTACCTCTCCTAAAGCGATCGCGATACCGGTCGTTGCAAGCGGAGAGGATTCCCTTACCCCAGATGTACGCCATCTTCCAGAAAAATGTCGCTCCGACTCAGACCTCTTTGAAAACGTCTATTTAAGGTAGGTAGAGTGGCAGAACAGGAGGAAAACTGGAGTCTCCGAATCGCTTTCATTCTGCAGTCATTTCAGTAGAGCAAGCTCAAGTAACAAAAAAAGGCTAATGATGTTAGTATACCTTTGAAAAGTGTAGATTGATGCTTTTCCAAGCTCCATAAGCCATACAACAAATACATATTCTTGCCGACTGTGCTTATATTCTGTGGAATATCATCATTGAAAACTTTCCTGTAAAACCGTTCCAATGCGGTTCGCTATAAAGAACGAAATAACAAGCGTAACCATTTTGAAAATGACGAAAGTGACATTGATTGGAATTGGCCACAAAAAAAGAAGAAAAAAATTACTATATTATTATCTTACCTCGATATAAGCAATTGATAATGATCGGCAGAAGAAAACTTGACTTCTCTGTTTTGCTGTGAATTCATCCTAAAATTTTGGAAATTGAAAATGGCATTTATAGCATATATATAGTGTATTAAAGATTTTAATTTTATATTATAGGGTAAGAAATAGCTAAAAAAGTATTATTAGGGCTTCTGGGGGAATCACTCTCCCTGATCCTTAAAATTTGCACAGGTACAAGGGTCACACTGAAAAGTGGGCTCTTTCGGGTAATTTGCTGCCCTAGATTATAGGTTTGTTTTTCTGAAATTTTACCCTTGATCACCCTCGCCCCCAGTTAGATTCTCCGAGGTACATCATCTATACCACACCTCTTACAGCAGTTACCGTCTCTGGCGAAAATAAAAGAGAGAAATTAATTAAAAATCCCTTGTGAAAATTCGACTCACCATTCCAGATCGAAGAAGATGGTTTAATTTTTTTTCACTTTCTGCAAGCAGATAGCAGACGAGCCAGTCATAGGCAGCAAGGATACCTGTCAAGAAATTCATTGGATTGTTTTGTTTAGCCGCAGGATAGAAACTCTACACATTGCTACAATGCCTGCCAAAATGCCTGGAACGGCAGATTGGTTTTTCTACTCGACACAACTTCTCCTCTTTTTCCCTCTGTAAACAATCAAGACAGCAAGTAGTGCCTAGTGAAAAGGCCTGAAAAAATGAACGGCGTTCCATATAATTCTGGCGCGCATTTGAGCTTCAGGATGCCCTGATTCGTACCATTACACCCCAATACACAAAGGAAAATTATACTGTTTTGGTTGACTGTTAAATTTGTTAATTCCACTTTCTACATACATAGAACTTAATAATAAAGTGCTCATTAAAAGAATCTTAGCCTTTCCAATCTTTTCCAATTTGTCTTATGTTTTTGTCGTTTCAATAGACCTGCTACATACGCAAGGTATAAGGGATATCGCTTCTACCTCGAATACAGAACGACAATATTTGAATTGTAGACTCTTGTTTGCAGGGTTTCAGGTCCAGACCAAAGATCAAACATTACTGGTTAAACATTTGAGATTTGTTTTACAAGGAATGTTTGATCATTTTGTCACGTTGCAGAACATTTCTTGAAAGCAGGATTGCTTAGTTCAAAAACATTTTGTGCTGGACACAAGTGAAAATGTTTGACGAGCAATGCTTTGAGACTTGGCCAAACGGTAAAACATGTTGCATGAAAAGCAAATGTCAAATGTTTGACAAACAATGTTTGATTATTTGGCCAGCACCTTACTGCACTCGTTCACAGGAGAAATATGGAAAATTTGAAATATGAAATATGAAAATATAAGAAAAATGAAAAATCCCTCACCTTCTGGGGAAATAATATCGAGAGTTTGCTCTCTGTGCAGTATTTCATCAAATTGGCTTAAAAATGTAGCGGAGCCTAGAGGAGAGGCGATCGGTTGTCCTAGAAAGGCAAAGAGACGAAAAATTTTTACAGCTATTTCATTATATGCTGATTTAGCAACAGGATATTATCTACTTCTATCTCTTCAGAATTCTGAAAAAGTGGACTTCACAGACTTTCAATCAACATTTTCAATTAGGGGCCTCGTCTTCAAAAAATTTAAAAATTGTCTTACAGAAACATTTCAACTTCAGATTCGAATTCAGTACCTTCGTTTTAGTGTTGAGGCAAATTTTACGCCTCTAGTCCTTACGATGTTAATCTTACAGTGATTGAAAGTTTGAAAATGTGTAAGGGATTTGACTAAGGGTGTAAAATTTCACCCCGAGCGATTTTTCATGGTCAAAGCCTTAATAAATTTCCAAACCTTTAATTGCTTTAAAATCAACATCGTAAGGAATAGAGGCGTAAAACTTTCCCTCAACACTAAATGGAAGGTATTCAATCTGAATCTGGGGTCAAAATGCTTGTACGAACAAAATTTCGTAAACTTTGAAAACGAGGCTCTTGGCTCTTGGTGTACTCCGTCCGTACCTCAAAACACATTTCTTGACAAACAAAAGACTTCAGAGAAGTTGATTTGATTGAAGGTTAAAGCGAAATCTGCAAAATCTTCAAGGTCTAAAGTCAGGAGAATTTTGAAGCTGTAAAGTCTTTGATTTTTCCAAGATTTGTCTTCTTCAGAAGTCTCGAGAAAACGAAGAACAATAAGGTACTAGAAAGGCAGCCTATCAGTAGGGTTGCCAATAACTCTAGCTTTTCACTCTGCGGGAAGTTGTCCACTAAAACGTAACCTAGCTTGTCTATATGCTTCGTTAAGAGCAGAAAGAAACTTCAACGTGTGTTCGAAAAGGAAAATCCAAAGTTCTTACCCTTGCGGTATTGAGACAGCAACGAGAAGAGATGATTGCTTGTTTGAGACAGCAGCATGTTGTTATCTCCCTCATATGTACAACTTGGATCGTTGTTATCGCGTAAACTACCAAGGCGATTAACTAAAAACGAGAGAAATGAATAAAGATACAAATACACAAAAATCCTAAATAAACGCTATCTTCTTTTCAAATTGGGTTACAGGCACTTAGCTAGAAATAACAGCCTACTCAAAACAACAACAACTACTACTACTACTACAACTAAAACAACAACAACAACAACCAACCTGATAAATACCCATGTCCCCCGCATGCCTCTCTGCATTCTTGAATTGCATCTCTAGCAATCCATGAAGCTAACGGCTTGCTTGAGCAGGATAAAGCGTGAATTTCTTTGCTTTTTGCTTCCTGCAAGAAATAGAAACAGATAAAAGAAAAGTTTTTAGTCTACTACTAACCTAGAGCTACTCAGTTGACACAGAGCAGGGTGCAGCCACACACGGCGCTCATAACTACCGACCAGGTACCCATTTATACACCTGGGTAGAGAGAGGCACATTTGTGATAACAACTTGCCCAAGGTTGTTATCTCTGCAACCACAAGTGGAAAGACCGTGGCTCGAACCCACAACATTCACTGCGCCACAGAGACCACACATAGGATAAGATAGGCAGTATTCTTGTCAACCACAATCTGTTTTGAGTACACGTCTTCTTTTTTCGGTAGAACTTTGATCCTTAGGTCCTTGCCAAACGATCAAACATTGTTTGTCAAACAACTGAAAGAACAGGTCAGCACTAGATTGTAGCGGACTTATACATATTACGCCAAATACTGCAAAAATATTGCTCAGTGCTGGAGATGAATGCTCCCCACTTGCATCCACAATGCCGAGACAATGTGGCTGAGGCGCCGCATCTTACGGTGGTTCCCGTTACAGGAAATCGCTATCAGTCAGTCAGTCAGTCAGTCAGTCAGTCAGTCAGTCAGTCAGTCAGTCAGTCAGTCAGTCAGTCAGTCAGTCAGTCAGTCAGTCAGTCAGTCAGTCAGTCAGTCAGTCAGACCGTCGGTCAGTCAGTCCGTCAGTCAGTCAATCAGTCAGTCAGTAAGTAAGTAACTAAGTCAGTCAGTCAGTCAGTCAGTCAGTCAGTCAGTCAGTCAGTCAGTCAGTCAGTCAGTCAGTCAGTCAGGTGAGCAACATGTCATGTAATAAAAACCTGGCTAAACTAGGAGTAATGTCGCTTACGACATTGTCACACATCACATGTCCCCTCAATGTCTCCCAGTTTAGCCGCCCTGGAAACTTTGTAGCGCGTGACAAAATATGTAGCTAGAGACATGCAAATGTTTCTGTGAGGGACTCGGGAGACATGTTGCTTACTTGTCAATCGCGTGTTTAGCCACCCTGAGAGACACGCCGAATACTATGTCGCGCGCGACATGTCGCCTGGTTTACCTATAGCTTAAGACACAACAAATGATAACTAGAAGATCAACATACCGTTTCTTCGTCTTTACCACCAAACATCAGGTTGAGATTAAAATAATAATAATCCATATATGAAGTAAGAAAGTAGTTTTGTAGAACGTAAGAAGCTGCTACATAGGGAATCAGCCGCCATTGCTGCAAATAAAAACAAATGCTCTGATAAAGAACAATGATTTAATAATCTAGGAAACTATCGTTTCCAAACAATATTTCAGCTTCAAAACATGTACACAGTAAATGCTCGAATAAGCCTCTGGGGCTAATTTGCAAAAATGGATTTTATGCTGGGGGCTTATTCGAGGGGAGAGATTTTTCGAGGGAGGGCGCTTATTTAAAGGTTCTATATTTCCACTGTGTTTCCGACAGAAAAGCAGAGTGAAAAAAGGTAACTTATCTGTACTCTTTAATCAAAATCAACTGCTTGCCAACAGCCAATGGCTGATTGTTGGTTGAATTGATGTTAATACCCGTCAGCACAAGTTTCTCAGTGTTTTAATAAGTTAAAAGGCAAGATGCATTATAGACAAACACAAATTCGTGAGGCTGTTGAATAATTCCCCATGGGGGCTTATTCTAGGGCAGGGCTTATTTGCAAAAATGCATTCTTAGGTGGGGTCCTGTTCGAGGGAGGCTTATTCGGAGATGGGGGCTTTTTCGAAGATTTATGGTAAATATTTAAGGTAATGAAGATGGCTTAACATAGCCGAAACACGGGAGGGGGGCCTTGGGCTGTAAGACTTGGAGAGTTACTAGACGATTTCATTTAGCTCTTTAGCTCGGTGGAATTGTTGTTGGCTCTCTGACTCTGGTCAAGCAGTTCACTTTTGAATTCCATCAATCGTGGTATGCCACTTGTAGAAAAATCTAGCCTAGTGTTGATAATATAGCAACAATGAAAATATAGCATAAGCAAAGAGCCTTCATCTGCCAAAATCACCGCGTAGTTGAGACCATTGAGATCCATTTTCTAAATGAGCTCGCTCTACAAACGTAGTGGCACAACCATGTCAAAAGGAGGTCTAGCACATCCCTCTCTACGTAAGCGATAGTGAAATCATTAGAAATTTGATGTAGCTGCCTTACCTGCATTTGGTATTCGATTACAGGAATTTCTTCATCAGGAGTTGGGCCAAATTGCTTTCTTACTGCTGAATACCTGAAAGTTAGTCATATGGTGCTTTGATTACTTTAACCACGCTAAGCTATCGTTAAGCAAAGAAAGAAAATTAAAGAAAACTACAAACTGAAACAAATGAAGGACAAAATTAAAGAAAAGTTGAGTTATCAAATCAAATCAAATCAAATCAAATCAAATCAAATCAAATCAAATCAAATCAAATCAGATCAAATCAGATCAAATCAGATCAAATCAGATCAAATCAAATCAAATCAAATCAAATCAAATCAAATCAAATCAAATCAAATCATATCAAATCGAATCAAATCAAATCAAATCAAATCAAATCAAATCAAATCAAATCAAATCAAATCAAATCAAATCAAATCAAATTGAATCAAATCAAATCAAATCAAATCAAATCGAATCGAATCAAGTCAAACCAAATCAAATCAAATCAAATCAAATCAAATCAAATCAAATCAAATCAAATCAAATCAAATCAAATCAAATCAAATCAAATCAAATCAAATCAAATCAAATCAAATCGTTGCTTACTAAATCATACATTAAATACATACCTTACAGCTATAGTCAGTGCAGTTCTTAAAGTGACCACAGATAACCCTGTGATCGATACTCTGCCACCGGACAGAACCCCTAATGAAGCGCTAAACCTCTTTTTGGGTCAATATTAAGAACGTATTTGCCATCAGGAGTGACGTCAGCTGTCTTGTTCATCAGATTGACTCTTGGTATTCTCACATGATCAAAGGAGGCAAATCTATAAAGAAAAACAAAAATAACAACAAATCCCAAATGCCATAATGGGTGCTTATCCTGAGTAAACCACTCTGGGGTACACACATTAATAAACAGCTTTTAGCTTCTACCAATGTCCAAGATTTTTCATGGAAATTGGTAATGAAGATAAAGCCCTGGCCAAACGCTCTTTACTATTCAACAACGCTCAACAACGCTTGAATTTTTGTAGAGTGGAATGTCGAGAGCGTTTGGCCACCTTGTTGAGTGTTGTAGAGCCTTGTCGAGCTGTAGAGCCTTGTCGAGTGCTGTAGAGCCTTGTCGAGCTGTAGAGCCTTGTCGAGTGCTGTAGAGCCTTGCCGAGAGCTGTAGAGCCTTGTCGAGTGCTGTAGAGCCTTGCCGAGAGCTGTAGAGCCTTGTCGAGTGCTGTAGAGCCTTGTCAAGAGCTGTAGAGCCACGCCGAGAGCTGTACAGCCTTGTTGATAGCTGTAGAGCTTTGTCAAGAGCTGTAGAGCCTTGCCGAGAGCTGTAGAGCCTTGTCGAGTGCTGTAGAGCCTTACCGAGAGCTGTAGAGCATTTTCGAGAGCTGTAGAGCCTTGTCGAGTGCTGTAGAGCCTTGCCGAGAGCTGTAGAGCATTTTCGAGAGCTGTAGAGCCTTGTCGAGTGCTGTAGAGCCTTACTGAAAGCTGTAGAGCCTTTTCAAGAGCTGTAGAGCCATGATCAATGCTGTAGAGCCTTTTCGAGAGCTATAGAGCCTTGTCGAAGTGCTGTAGGGCCTTGTCGAGTGCCGTAGAGCCTTGCCGAGAGCTGTAGAGCCTTGTCAAGAGCTATAGAGCCTTGCCGAGAGCTATAGAGCCTTGTTGAGAGCTGTAGAGCCTTGTCAAGAGCTATAGAGCCTTGCCGAGAGCTATAGAGCCTTGTTGAGAGCTGTAGAGCCTTGTCAAGAGCTATAGAGCCTTGCCGAGAGCTATAGAGCCTTGTTGAGAGCTGTAGAGCCTTGTCAAGAGCTATAGAGCCTTGCCGAGAGCTGTACAGCCTTGTCAAGAGCTGTAGAGCCATGATCAGTGCTGTAGAGCCTTTTCGAGAGCTGAAGGGCCTTGTAGAGAGCTGTGTGGCCTTGTCGAGAGCTGTAGAGCCTTGTAGAGAGCTGTAGTGCCTTTTCGATCATTGTAGATCATTTTGCTTTCTACTTGCCAAGACGAATGTTACAAACATTAAAAGATGAACTATATAAGAAACTTTTAACCTTACATTACATGAAATTCATAGTAAGTTCTTACATAGTTATAACAAACAATTTAGGGGCATCAAACATGTTACCACTTAATTTCATTTAATTGCGTATGTTAACTGAACTGTTGAGTGGGGTTAAAAGGGGGGCTTATTTCAATAAAAGGGGTTAATAGAGAGGGGGCTTATTTCAAATTTTAACATTAAAAGGGGGCTTAATAAAATGGGGGGGGTTTAAAAGAGAAGGGGCTCTAATAGAGCGTTTACAGTCTCTTACCCATTAGCAATGCCATTGAGGCCACATTTCTTCCCCATATCACCAACTGTGACTCCAGGTAGCGGCAATAATGTTTCTGGATCTCTGATTGGAACAACAAAGCTGTGCAGACCGTGGCATACCCCATCAGGTGTATACAGTTGAGCATACACTAGAGCATGAGTAGCACCATCACCGAGAAGACCTGACCAACATTTCATCGCTTCATGATCAGGGGTGTTGATAATAAACTCCTAAAATCAATAAAATCTTTAGTTAAACGATCAAGGAAGTATAGTACACCAAATAATCTCTCTTGAATATTCTGACTATAATGCAGGGTTACACACCTGGGTGCTGGGGTCATATGTTGCTGTAGTTCTCATTCCTTTTGTATTACTACCATGACCAATTTCTGTCAATGCAAAACAGCCATATCTCTACAAAACATGAAAAGCTTGAAAACACATAGCTCTTGGAAATCTTCGAAAATATCTTAACACGAAACAAAATGAGCCCTGAGCCTGCCTGACAATTTCTCTGAAATTGGTATTCTTACCTCTATTCTTTGAGTTTTTTCTGCAAGTTCGTGCATTTCTTTGTGAGTACTTGATGACTTGACCGTTCTTGCAAACATCTAAGGATGAAATAAAACATGTTAAGCGCAATACAACAACAACACAATTTGAAGGGTTCAAATGTTTACTATTCGCAGTATCAAATGTTGAATTTTAACACAGAATCGGTGTTGGTGTAACAGGGCTTTATGGTTAGTTTTTGGTTTGCCCTCCCAAAACAGGCATAACCCAATGTTTGAATGAAATGACCAATAATGTTTTTTTCCAAACATCTTCAGGCTCATGATTTCTGGAATAAAACCTGGGACTAAAATTTATGGACTTTTCTTGGACAACAAGGATCTGTTGCAGGAAAGGTCCATTGTAAACAAAGTCTGCATAACTTTTCTACCAGGTTATATCCATCATCGCGTATATCAGACTGGAATTTATGCTGTATGCATCACAAAAAGGCTATTATTTTTTTAACAATAGGGTTATTGTTTTCTATTGTTTTTGTCTAAAATCCGGCACCAAAGTTCTTTGGTGTGTACAACAAAGTTTCCATCTAAGGGTGTGTACACATAAGAAGGAATGCAATGTACCCTTGTAAATGGGACCAGAACTACACAGCTGACAAAATCAGACAAGGCTGACAAGCTGACAAAAGCATGTATGTTGATTGTGTACCCATGGCCCAGACAGTAAATGCCTGGAAAACATGCATTCACTTACAACCAAGACTTTTATCAAATTTGATAACTTGCATCAAAATTAGAAATTGTCACACAAGATTAACAATACTAGCCACTATAGTGTCACAGTCAGGGTTAAGGTCTCAATTAGTTAACCTACTTTACTACTGAGATCCTAGCAACTGGCACCAACACACCATTTTATCTTCACCTAGTTCTATTGTTAATTTTGTGTAATTTGTGGCTTTTGCAGTCTGAAATTGAAGTCTTTTGAAGTCTTTTTCATGGCTTCAGTTCATTAGTGGATTTCACTGGGGGGGGGGGCACCTGACCAGTTTATGGCAAGCATGCTTAAAAAATGTAACCGTTTCCGGCTATTCAATTTATGCCCTTCAATTATGAATCTTACAAAAAATGATGCATTTTCTGTTTATTACAACCATTTATACAGAAAAATAACTGAAGATATTTCATTCAAGTGGGCTTTTAAACATTTTGAGGAGACATCATTTTTGGTCAGGTGGAAAAACTGTCTCTCATATTTGTCACCGGGAGCAGGGCAAAAAATGCCATGGTGCATTCCACGTCAGGTATACACCACAACACACCACACAAGATTCAACAACAGAGCAATAGAATGTCGCTCTTCTACACCAGAAGATATCTTAGTATAGTTCATGATATGCAGCCTGGTAAGAATGGTTTTAAGGAACTGGTTCATCTTACATTAGCACTAAGTCCATTTCTTGCAAGTATTTCCCATGAAATGCTGCCCAAATCCAAGGCAAGTAACGCATTGAGCAGAGGATACTGCATCATTTTCTCGTCAGTTACAAACTCATAATCAACCCATTTTTTCATTCTCAAATGAGAGAGATGCCTGTATGCATCAAGTGACATTTGGCCTGTAATTTCATCTTCACTGGGCCTAAACAATGGATCTTTCTCCAAAGTGTCAAACATTTCCTTTTTCAGGCGAACACAGTCTTCATCTTCAAAGTAATTCTGGATGTCTGTGACTCCATAGTTTGCTTGCTTTCTGTAGACGTCTAAAGGTTCCAAGGACGACATTTTTGGCTGCGCTGCAACACTGATCTTGCAAGCATACAACAACAATGGCGGTGACTCGCTGCGCGCACGCGCACATTTGCTCCGACACAGCGATAATATGTGTGGCGTGTGGTAGGCATTACCCTTTATCAAGTCCCTTTATCAAGTGACTTCATAAAGGCATAAAGGGTAATGCCCGAAACGTCGTAAAATTGTCTCTCTCTTCGTGGTACTGAATCTTTTTCAAAAATTGTGCTACATAATAGCGATGTAGGCAGAAACACCGCGGCGAAAGACACAAACGACAACTATGTTTTTTAAAAAAGCAAGCAGGAACACCGCGACGCAAAAAACAACAGAGAAACTATAGTTTCGAATTAAAATATTTTAATTCGAACTTATATTTTCTCTGTTGTTATTTGCGTCGCGGTGTTCCTGCTTGCCTTTTTACTGTATTTATCTCTTCGCCGCAAGAAAAAAACTTCTACACGCAGCAGCCAGTTAAGTGGTCTTTTCTTTTTTCAATGTATTCATGTTTTTTAAAGTTGCTAAATATTCCCAGTATTCCTTGCCAAGCAAGGCTTCTTCAGAGTGTAGCGAGTAGCGAGTTGGCGGTGCGGCTACAGTTTATTTTTTAGGGGGGGAGTATGTCCACAGTACCCAAAATGTATTTAATGCCCAGAGGGTATACTTAAACAAATGTTGACAGAAGGGCTCGACTTATTTTTTGGTCTGAAATTTTAAATTTCCTTATTTTTTTGGGTTGGTAAAACTCTCTTCATTTTCCATTATTTCTTGGGTTACAATTTCACTAGATGTCATTTCGTTGGCATCTTATGATGCCAAATATACATTTTTGGAAAGGGTTTTTTAGAAAATACTGACATAACAAAACTCTTCACAAATCACAAAGAACGAGCCATTGAATATTTGTGTCTAACTTACCCCAGTTGGCTGTTGCGCCTTTTTTGTTTGTCAGAATAAGACGAGGACCTACATATTCTTTTGTCAGATTTCGGCAGATATTTATTTTGTGGGTGTCTGCGAAAGAAAACCCTGTCATATATTCATCAGAAGAGTACACTTCCTGGGATAAAGTGCCGGAGTTATACGCTTTC
Source organism: Chrysaora quinquecirrha (assembly GCA_014526335.1). Lineage (NCBI taxonomy): Eukaryota > Metazoa > Cnidaria > Scyphozoa > Semaeostomeae > Pelagiidae > Chrysaora > Chrysaora quinquecirrha. The sequence goes on from JACTAT010000040.1 coordinate 7,218,079, forward strand.
TAGCAAGGGTAAAAGTCCCGGGGGGGGGGGGGTACTTCATTGTTCAAATGACTAGACGTGCCGCCCAGTTTTTCCAAACCCATCCATGTCTACCGATAAATTCTGTTTCTCGTGGTACCCATGTATAGAAAAAATACCGAAATTTTTTACCCATTTGTACCAATATCTCAAATGTTTAAGCCCAATTTAACGCCTGAGGCAACTCTAAATGCGTCGAAGAGTCATTTGCGCTGAAAACTAAAACGCACTTTTTATCAGGCTTTTCAAAGCAATGCATGTCTGAAATGTTATATATATTTTACTACCCATGTGTAGAGATTCTTTACGAAAAATCAACCCATATGTAGGGAAATTGGCGCTGAAAAAGTTACCCATTTGGGCGGCACGTCTAGTGTAACGAACAATGGAAGTACCCCCCCCCCCCGGGGTAAAAGTATGATTTTTATAGAAGAAGAACGGTTCATCTTACATTAGAACTGAGTCCATTACTTGCAACTATTTCCCATGAAATGCTACACATATCCAAGGCAAGATACGAATAGAGCAGAGGATATTGTATCGTTTTCTCATCAGTTACAAACCCATAGTCAACCCATTTTTTCATTCTCAAATGCATGAGATGCCTGTACGCAACAAGTGACATTTGGCCTGTAATTTCATCTTCGCTGGGTCTAAACAAAGAATCTTTCTCCAAAGTTTCCCACATTTCCTTTCTTAGACGAACACAGTCTTTATCTTCAAAGTAATTCTGGATGTCTGTGACTCCATACTTTGCTTGCTTTCTGTAGACGTCTAAAGGTTCCAAGGACGACATTTTTGGCTGCGCTGCAAATACTTTACTTCTTGGGAAAGGATGTAAAGAGCAGAAACAAGACAAAGCCAAAACCCGGTGACTCCGTGACCGCAAAATCCGCAAAACCACAACACGCAACAACAGATTATGTATTCCTGTATTGTACCTATTCTGTGACGCAACCAACGATCGCCTCGCCATTGTTCTGCATTGTTCTATTGTTCACCCTGCTACAACGGAGTCGCATTGGGCGAATGCTCTCAACAACCCACTCCATATACCGGGAGCCGTGAGTTCGAGCCTGGCAAGGGGTATCTAATTATGGTCTAGGGGCGGGTAACTCCTCCTTCGTTGGCTGGTGGATAAGTCACTGAAAATAGCGACGGTTTTGCTGGACCAATTCCGACATCTTGTTCATCTAAGAGCTAAACGATAATGTCATTATCAGTTCTTCTTCTGCCGTTTTGTGTTGACAGGTTCTGACTTCTGCATCAGTGATCAGGTGATCATCACCAATAGCTCCAAGATTCTACCTTGATTAAATGAAATCGACCTTTTTCTAGTTTATAAGAGCACAGATATGAGACCTTTTGGGAAAAGAGGAAGCCTTTTTTTTCATTCTTTATTTTACGTTGGTTTTACAATAGCTTTACATAATTAATGCTGCAGCTAATAAATACCAACCTACTAAAACAATACAACTACAAAGTTAAAAAATTTAACAAAATATGAAAGGTGTGTAATTAATTTACGTCACAAGCTACATACAGGCAGTAGCAACAGAAGAACATTTAGAAATCAAGAAAACAACATTAAGAAAGTTAAAAAACAAATTATTAGATATTATTGGATGTTACACTTTTGAATGTTAAAAATAACCAATGTTTGCAATATATTCCGTGCAAAGCTTACAGTTGCATAATTTTGCCTCTTTGTAGTTTTTCATGAGGTGTTGCTTGAAGCTTTGCACAGAATTGCTTTCTTTAATTTCCTTTGAAATTGAGTTCCATGAGGAACTGCCTCTATATGTTAATGTATCAAGACCGTATTTATTTGTGCTCGGTCTTTTGATTTCAAAATGAGATGTCCGCAGGTTGTATGCGGAGTTATGTGTTAGAAACAGTTCCTTCATGAAATCTGGATTAATATCTTTCATAGTTTTGAAAATTTCAATAAGCAGCTTGTGGATATTTAGTTGATGGATTTTTACTGCGTCATCTTTCTGCAGTAACTCTTCAAAACTTAGGGATTGATCATTATAAGCTATTCTTAGAGCTCTTTCGTGGATGGAGTTTATTCTTTATTAAGTTGTTACTTTTTCTACTGCAGAACATCCATATAAGTGGGCAGTAGTTAAAATGCGATAACACAGAAGTTTTCATCAGTATTACCCTTTTAGCTTCATCTAAATATGGGGCCAACAGTGCAAGTGCACATAGTTTCTTACCAGCATTTTTGGCATCGTAGCATCAGTTTAACACCGAGAGAACCAAAGACCCTGTTTTTAGTCTCGATTATTGGAAGATTTCATCTTTCATTACTGTTCTTGTTTACTATAATAATGTTATAAACTCTTTTTTTTTATAAGAATACTATAAATTTTGTCCAGCCTCAATACTCTTATGTTCGTTTTGAGCCTGAATATATTCTTAAAGTATTCTTATTTTTTCAAACCTGATATGGTTTCAGGGAACATGATTAAAAGAAAAATCATCTCATTACGAGGAAATGGTCGAGAGAAAGAAAAATTTAACTATTATAACAACAAGAGTGTTCTTAACAATCATAAGTCTCGATCTGCTGAAAAATTAGACACAAATATGGGAGCTGAGGTTGAGCAATATTCTTACAATGTTCTTAAAAATAGGATGATTCTGAGCCTGAATATTCTTATAAACAATATTCTTATAAAAAAAAGAGTGTATCAAACAAACAATGCTGATAAATGTGCGCACGATATCATCAGGATTCGGCACAAAGTTATTCTTCCCGACGAAAAATTCAGTAATTGATTGGCTACATGTTCATCAAAGTCTTCATAATCTGCTTACTAGTTTTTCCTCTTTATTTAACACATCCTTCCACCAGTAAACTCTCCTCTGCTTTTTGGGATCCTCAAGAAAATTCTTGCAAAGGTTTTCTGAGGCCTACAAAAAGAATGTTTTAGTATTTTTCATTTTATTAGCAGTTATTTAATAAGCAACCAGGGCTTATGTTGTAAAATGTTAAAATGTTTTCCGATGGCTACACTTTTTTTTAATAAGCAACCGCTCAATAAGCAACTAGGGCTGAACTGACCTTAACATTTAGCAACTTGAGGGCTCAATTGAATTACTGTAAGCAACTAAGAAGTCAAACAACCAAGCTTATTCTCTTTCTTGTGTTAGGAAATTGTTCTTCGTTCTTATGTTTTGCATGTTGAAGTTCGTTAGCTAACGTTTTTCCACTTACTCTCTCCCAAAAGTAATGTTATAGGCCTAACAGATGACGATTTTGACCCGCGAAGTCAGGGGTGGTTAGAGGTAAAAAAATGTTAAGCAACGTTTAAGCAACTTTGAGGGCTGAAATGTCTAAAATTTTAAGCAACTTTGAGGGCTGGAAGAAAGTCAAGTTGCTTATTTAAAAAAAAGTGTAGAGACTTTATGTTGTACAGTTCCAAGGGGCCACACGATATAGGCACTATCAATCACGCAATAACGCCAATTTTTAGCTCTTTTCACGCCATAACACCAAAACAAATACACGCCAAAACGTTTCATAAGGGTCGTGAACAGTTCATGAACAAATAGATTTCACGTATTCAAGCACAAAAACATTTTTCACGTGATAGCGCCTTGAAAATGGCTTTTCACGCTGAACGCAGAAATCTCTTATTGCGTATTCACGAACAAAATTTTGCCTTTTCACGCAATAACGTTCAAAAAAATGCTCCATAACGCATCACGCCAGACCTATCGGGGGACCCCATACTTTGACAAAAATCAAAGAGTACTCTTGTCCTTTAAGGGCCTGGTTACCTGTTCTCATCTCATGGAAGCGAGACTTTTAAACACTCCACCTCTCAGCCCTGGGGCTGACAGATGAAGTGAAAATGCCATAAAAACGGATGTCCTTATCTATCAGCCCCAGGTCTGGCAGGTGAAGTGAAGCGTTTTTCTCATACACTTTTTTTTCAACAACCAACTTGACTTTGGTCCAGCCCTCAACAGTTGCTTAACATATCTAGTATTTCAGCCCTCGCAGAATGACTGGTACCCCCCCCCCCCTCCATAACCTCTTATTTTTGCTCTTTTCTGGCTTCTCAATGTAATCGACAAGTTTGCAAGGATGTACTGTACAAAGAAAGCTATTTCACCAGAAATTTTAACAAAATCTCAGCCCTGGTTGCTTATTGAACAGTTGCTTATTGAAAAAAAAGAATGTATACAAGGTCCTTAAACGTAACCCGACCTCCCGGGACTCAAACTCAAAAATCAGTGTCATGTAATTAAAAAGAATGACTACACTAAATTAAACATGTCACTAGTGCTGGAAGAGGACAGATGACAAACATAGACATACCCTTCCATGGCTCAACCCAATTGGGGCATACAGAGCCCAATCTGGAGGTGCAAAGGCATCAACAAGAGTAACAGCGTCAGATTTCAGCTAAAAAAATGAATCGTGTATTCATCAAAACCAAAAATTAATGCGACTATCTCTAAAGATAAGCAAAGAGTTAAACGCCAAGTATAAAATTTTCATAGGAAAACATATACTTTTTCTTGGTAAGACCAAACAATAAACGTTTGACATTTGCTTTAAAATTTTGGACGATTAACCATGTAACAAAACATTGCTTGAGGAAATAGGAGTATTTGGAAACGCCAAGCGCCCAAGTATAAAACTGTTGCCTACGGAAAACAAAGTCTATCTTACATAGGGTGCTTTTTGTGGAACACGATCGCGGATGAGGTCAAAGCTTCTGAAACTATTTGCAAATTTAAAAGCACATTAAAAACTGGAAAGGTGAAACCTGCAGTTGCAAACTATGTACACCATATATACCTCAAGTTGGTTTCTTGACTTAATTACAGATTTTGACTTCTTTCCTTCTTATTTTTGTAAACCTTGAGTAAATTTTTTAGTATTAGCTATTATTTCGTAGTACCCACTTTAAATAAATTAATCTTTGTATTTGCTTAGTAGTAGGTTTCAATTAGCTATGTTAGCTATTAGCTATTATTTCGTAGTACCTACTTTAAATAAATTAATAATAATAATAATAATTAATAATAATAATATCAGCCCCACTGGTATACTGCATTGAAATGAAGAAATAAATTACTATAATATTATCTTACCTCGATGAAAGCAATTGATAATGATCGGCAGAAGAAAACTTGGCTTTTCTGTTTTGCTGTGAATTCATCCTAAAATTTCGGCAATTGAAAATAGCGTTTAAAAAATGTTAGTTGCGATGATTTAGGCGATGTAGTCTGATTTAACAGTCGCCAGCAAGAGTCGCAAACATTACACCCTCCTCAAATTCATTGCGCATGTTGCAGGCCCATAGGAAGTGGAAGGGGGCTGGAGCCCCCCCCCCCAATAATTTAGAACACAATAGTATGATTTCATAAAATCATTACGTCATCAAATACTTTTCAGTTGTTCAGGCCCCCCACCCAGATCCGAGATTCTTGTGTTGGGTGCGGTTTGGGTATGGATGGCTGAACGTAGCAAAATTTTAGCCAACATTGCCCGCTACGTAATAACAAAGTTAAAAGAGAAAAAAAAAAAAATGGAAATTAATCGCCTTCAACGCTGCGGCATGCATAAAGAGAAAAGTGAAAGAAAAATCCCTTGCGAAAAGTCGACTCACCATTCCAGATCGAAGAAGATGGTTTAATTTTTTGTCACTTTCTGCCAGCAGATAGCAGACGAGCCAGTCATAGGCAGCAAGGATACCTGTCAAGAAATTCATTGTCCGTTGTTTAGCATTCTAGACACCGTTTCCAGTTTGGCTGCGTATTTGTCTAAAAATTTTTAATCTAAAGTTGGGGCCGACAGCTATTTATGATCAATGTACCGGCGTGCCGGCTTTTTTTACAAGTGTACCGGTCGGTATTCGTCACAATGTACCGGTGTACAATTATCTCTCATCAAAACGAGAATAACAAAGAACGAAAAAGACTTACCTTCCGGCGAAATAATATCCAGTTTATGTTCTCTGTGTAGTATTTCGTCAAAGTGGCCTAAAAATGTAGCGGAACCAAGAGGAGAGGCAATCGGTTGTCCTAAAGAAAGAGACAATGTGACAGAATTCGTTGCAGAACCCAGAACCACAGATACCTGAATCCCTCCCTATCAGATCTCACGCAAAACTCTAATCCCATGCGCAATTTGGAATAACTACCATATTATCTACTATAATAACTACTATACTCTTATTTTTCTTTCCCAAGAACTATTATTGTCCTATACAGCACCAGCCTGGAACTAGCTTTGAAAAAAATAAAAACACTACAAATCTAAATTAAATTGGGCTTTGCTCCTTTTCCTGGCTGTCGGTGCAACTACTTTTCTATTTCTTATTTTACTCTTATTATTGTTTATGTAAAAATGGTGTGTTAGAAAAGCGTAAAATTCAAGGTAAACACAGTTGACATCCGCTATCTCGACTGCCCGCTATCTCGAACATTCGCTATCTCGAACGATTTTCCATTTCCCCTCGTTGTAGTATAAGGGTTTGTATAGAAAAATCATCCGCTATCTCGAACCCCCTTATCTCGAACATTCGCTGTCTCGAACCATTTTCGATTCCCATGGAGGAAAACCTGCTCTTTATCTCGAACTTTGCCAAATTTTCTGCTGAACTGGATAGAGAGACAGGCTGATAATATGTATAGGTTCGCCTAGCGGAGCGGGAATGGCAGCAGCTAAGTGATATGCTGCCCATGTATACTAGCTGTTCTCTTTCGAGACGTGCTGCATCACCATTATCTCAATTTCACCAATAGTAGGGATGAAAGCAGATGAGCTTTGACTCCTATGTAAAAAATACCAGACTTGTTTGATGAAATTTGGGATCAGTAACCCTGCATGTAAATAGGGGTTCCTTTTCTGACTTAAAAACTATAATTTTTTATATTTATATGGGACATCCGTTATTTCGAACATTTGCTACCTCGAACAAATTCCAGTTTCCCTTGAGAGTTCGAGATAGCGGATGTCAACTGTAATTCTTACCTTTGCGGTATTGGGACAAAAGCGATAAAAGATGATTGCTTGTTTGGGACAGCAGCATGTTGTTATCGCCGTCCAATGTGCAACTCCCATCGTTTGTATCGCGCAGACTACCAAGACGATTAACTAAAATAGAAAGAAATACAGTAAATAAAAATACTAAAAAATATCGTAGATAGAGAATCGGGAGGGGGGGGGGCGAATCGTAATAAAGAGCAGCATTGATACTCGAGCTGGCACTCTTGTAGACTCAATACCTGAGTCCCTGTTATTGCTAATGAAACCGAGGCTAACATTTAAATGTGATCGCTCAAACTGGTTTAGTAGTTAGTTTTCGCTCCTCCACCACACCGACACCCCGCTACAACAACGCTTCACTAGTTTGAGCGATCTCATTTTAGTGCTAGCCTCACTCTCATGAGAAATGGGACTCAGGTAGTAAGTCTAAGTTGAGCGTCCAGCAGGTCGATTCAATAGTGATAACTACGAATGAGGTAATAAGTTTAGCACCCTGGTACAAATTCTACAATGGCAAAATCTACATAGACTAAACCTCTGCATGTAGAAATCATAAAAATATAGAAATAATAGAAACGTTTTATAGCTTCGTGACTTGACAAAGCACAAAATCCAAACATCGCTGAAAATACAACTTTTTGGTACTTGTACTTCTGTAAACTTTTCTAATCTTAACAAATTATAGTACTGTATACCCATAAGGTAAATGCTAAATTAATTAAATAAACGCAGCCATAAGGGGAAATGCTAAATTCTCTTTCAAATAAAGTCGTTATTTGGGGACGGAAGATCAGGAATATAGAAGAAATAGAAATAATGCGAGACTGATACTTAGACTGATTACATGAGTCGTAGTTATCGCTATTGAAATGAATGCTAGGATGCTCAAACTACAAGTTTGAGTGAACTCACTTTGATATTTGTCTCGGTCTGATGAGCGATAACTGAGACTCAAGTAATAAGTCCTATCAAGATACTATCAACACAGGACTCGAACCTGAGAAAGGTAATAGTTTCGAGGCCTGTGCTGGTCGTATAAATCTTTCACATTATCATTAATTAAGGTTTTTATCACTTTAATTAAGATAGCCCTCAACATTACTACGCAGCCACCACATTACTTCAAGATAGCACATTACTGAACATCCTCCACATTACTGCAAGATAGCCCTCCACGTTACTGATGATTACCCTCCACATTACTTCAAGATAGCCCTCCACAATACTCCGCACCTTCCACATTATTGATGATATCCCTTCACATTACGCATTTAGAAGATATCCCTCCACATTACTGAACAACCTCCACATTACTACAAAAATCCCTCCACATTACTTCACATCCTCCACAATACTGCACAGACATTACCTTGGGTATTTATTTGAAATTACTCGACTAAAACAAGTCAAATTCAGAAAAGTAAAATAAATATTAAACATGTTGAAACAAACTCGATAAGTATCCATGTCCCCACATGCCTCTCTGCATTCTTGAATGGCATCTCTAGCAATCCAAGAAGCTAACGGCTTACTTGAGCAGGATAAAGCGTGAATTTCTTTGCTTTTCGCTTCCTGCAAAAAACAGGAAACCATAAGGGCAAGAGGCCGAACCCAAGGGGGTGCAAAATCACGCAATCACGCGCAATTTTTCGACGATTCACGCAATCACGCACGATAAAACTTCATTTTCACGTGCATACAACTTCAGGCGTTGCTCCCCGAAATTTTGAGCAGGATCAATATTCAGGATGTTTAACTTCATATATCTAAAGGATTGGCTTTGAAAAATCCTTTCCAGGACGAGTTTGTAAGAGGAACACACAAAATTAAGATTTTAGGGGACTTAACTAATTCATCATATGAGAAAATGACAGAAATATAGTTAGCTGACAATGCTTGATGGATAAAAGGGCATTCCTGCATTCAAGCAACCTCTCAATTATTTCGCCAATACTGTAAATCACGAAATCACGAGCCGTACCAAAGCATTTCACGCGACACGCAGGAGTTTAGATTCAGTTTGAAGCGGTGACATTCACGCATAAAAGCAAAATGATTTCTTCGTTTCACGAAAAAATCACGCATGAAAAGAAAGTGGTCCAATAACGCATCACGCAGAACCGCTTTTTCAATTGAATGGGGCCTCGAGTTACTCGACGATTTCATTGTTGGCTCTCTGATCATGCAGTTTAGGGTTCAAATCCCATCAATTAAGGTATGCCACTTGTAGAAAAACTGTGATCTATGATAAGAGCCTTCAGGGACATTGAACACTGACTAACTGAGACCCTTTCTCTAATAGGGTAGCTATGTCCTTATAAAGACGAGCTTGCAAACCTGGTAGCAAAGCTTTGTTGAAAAGGGGTCTATAATATCCTCACCTACGTACACTCATTTTCTTTTATAAGAACCAGGAAATTTTGATCGAGGCTGGCTGTTCTTAAGATTTTGCCGTTTATGAGCCTGAAATGTTCTTAATCTGTTCTTAATTCCTTAGTTACTTAGATATCTATATTTTTTAATGAAAGTCTAGGGTGGTACTAGGTTTGTGTGAAAATGCAGCAATTTGTCTATTTCTTTGTTTGCTTGCTTTTTACGTTCAGTTTCACTGTCTGGCTTACATATTTAGCTGATATTCTTAGCGCTTTTTAAAAGGCCAGCCTCAGCTTGTTCTTAATTTGTTCTTAAAATCTGGGCAAAATCCAGGCTCGTGTTCTTATAAAATTGTTCTTATAAAAGAAAAAGAGTGTAAGTGATGTTGTAAATCTTAGAAATCGATGTAACTGCGTTAGTACCCCTTAGTACCTGCATTTGATATTCGATTACAGGAATCTCTTCATCAGGAGTTGGGCCAAATTGTTTTCGTACTGCAGAATATCTAAAAAGAAAAACTGTTATTTTGACGATTTTTAGCCTGTAAAGAACTAACTAAACAAAAGTTGGATAATGGAATCAAATCAAATCAAATCAAATCAAATCAAATCAAATCAAATCAAATCAAATCAAATCAAATCAAATCAAATCAAATCAAATCAAATCAAATCAAATCAAATCAAATCAAATCAAATCAAATCAAATCAAATCAAATCAAATCAAATCAAATCAAATCAAATCAAACCAAATCAAATCAAATCAATTTAAATCAAATCAAATCGTCACTAAAGAATTCATTCAAAATATACCTTATAGCTATAGTAAGTGCTGTTCTCATATTAATTACAGATGGTCGTGTTAGCAATACTCTACCACCAGACAAAACCCCTAATGAAGCACTAAACCTCGTTTTGGGGTTAACATTAAGAACGTATTTGCCTTCAGGAGTGACGTCAGCTGTCTTATTCATTAGATTCACTCTTGGTATTCTCACGTGATCAAAGAAGGCAAATCTATAAAGAAAAAGAAAAGAAGCGGTAGAAATCCACAATTAGACACCCTCTTTGCATAATCACCTTTCCAAGTTAGAGCGTGGTTTTCAAAATTTACGAAAATTTCGTCGTACAAAACCTTTGACTTAGGTGTGAATTCAACAACATATTTTCATGCTTCTTATTTTCAATGATGAAAAGTTTTTCTTTGGTTAGGGCCTAAAATTTGTCACGAAGCGAAGGCTGTTTCCTGTTCGCAAGCGTGCGGCGAACATCAAATTCGCTAGCGAAAAGCGAATGCGAACGAAGAGGAAATGGGCCTTAGGGTGACGTACCCCTGGCATTGACGATTAAAACCACTATCTTACCCATTTGCTAAGCCATTGAGGCCGCATTTCTTCCCCATATCACCAACTGTGACTCCAGGAAGCGGCAATAATGTTTCTGGATCTCTGATTGGAACAACAAAGCTGTGCAAACCATGGCATGCACCATCAGGTGTATACAATTGAGCGTACAATAGAGCATGAGTAGCACCATCACCAAGAAGACCTGACCAACATTTCATTGCTTCATGATCAGGGGTATTGATAATAAACTCCTAAAAATCAATGAAAATCTCTTTAATGTTTCAAGCATATTTTAACCCAGTGACTTTTAAAGAAAGGATTACTCGAAAAGATTCCAACAATGCTTAAGTTGGAATCTTAAAAAATGAGACAAACGCCGTTATTGCGCCTGTGCAAAGTTGAGTTAAAAGGCGTTCAGTCCTAGGAATGTTTTGGTCTTAAGATACACAAATAAGGATCTTTTAGGTAACAATATGACACTTGAGTTTGAAAGAATTCAAACTGTTTGAAGCTGCACGCAGACTGCAGTTTTCATCCAGGACCAGGGGTTTATGAAGAGGGTGAAAGTTACTAATATTTTTACAACATTGAAAGAGACATTCATTTGAAGTATGAATTTTAAAGTAAAGGAACACTGAAGAAGTAAATAGCAACCTTTTGTAGAAATTTTGGCTTACAATAAGTACCTGGGTGTTGGGGTCATATGTTGCTGTAGTTCTTATCCCTTTCGTATTACTGCCATGACCAATTTCGGTCATAGCAATACAGCCATATCTCTACAAAAACACGAAAGAAGATACCTATAAAAACAACCCCATGATCATGAAATTAAAATATAAGATCTACCATCTTCAAACTTTTATCTCCTCTAAATGCTGAAAACGTAGACCTCGCAGGCTTACGATTCCAGACGCCATAAAACGCACTTTTTCAAAAACTGGGAGACGTCAGAGAAGTTGATTTGGAAACGATTTCTCTGTGAAGTCTGCGAAATCTTCCAGGTCCGCAGTCAGGAGAGTAAGGAGCCTCCTCCAAAGTCTTTGATTTTCCCGAGAGTTGCCCAAAACCCAAAAGAACGGGCTTTCGATCTCTCGGAGGTCTTCAGAAAGAGAAAGGCGCAGAAAAAAGGTTCCAAATAGGGTGCGCCATTAGGCATGTTCTTCTGAACCTACAAAACTTTCTGAATGTCAAAAACAAAAACTTCCAAACACAGAACCTGTGATTTAAAAGAAACTACAGGAGTTCAAGAAATTCGAAAACTTTTGCGCCAAAATTCTTGCTTGCCTCGTCCTCAGACCCATTCGTGGACTGTTTCCTGGCAACTGGCAACATTGTAGTCTCGTTCGAACTGCACACCGATAGTCTAGCATAAAGCGTTATATATTTTCCTCGTTTTAAGATATAAGCCAGGTTTTAGGAGGACATTTCCGCTCACAAAAATAACTCACAGTCTGCTTGGAGATTTCTGTAAAATTAGTATTTTTTACCTCCATTCTCTGTGTCCTTTTTACAATTTCATGCATTTCTTTGTGTGTACACGATGACTTGATGGTACTTGAAAACATCTAACGATGAATAAAACATTTTAAATTAATAATAAATGTAAGTCAATGTTTTACAGATTTTTACCATACAGGTGCAGCTGTTGCTACTTGTGTTCAGTGTTGCGGCCCAAACTAGATAAGCAATCATTGCTTCTTTTGGGCCGCGTAGAATACGCATTGTTCTCTAGGTTTTATTTTCTGTAATTAGCCGTAATCTACAAATAAAGATATGGTGATGATGATGTTGATACTAGCATGGTTATGGTTGCTATCCTCTTAGAATGATGCGAGATCAGAGATGAGAAGAGACGTCCATTTTATAACAAAACATAAATTAACACTAAACACTAGGGTGTCCATGATAATGGAAAGGTTAGCAGTAGCGTTCGGTTACGGCATGGGTAAGGTTCATGTTGACGATGTGGACTTGTGGACGACATGTACAGTATATCCATAATTACCCCAAATAGAGACATATAGAGGCGAAATTCATGTGGACGATGTGGACGTGTGGACCATTTTGTGACTTAAGGGTCACAAAAGCGTCATTAAAACGACTCTACCTCAACCGGGGGACCATGCTCCAGACCTCGCAACATTGTGTGCACTGAAGGCATACATTCTACTAACGTGCCCCTTTCTCACTCGTGCCCCACCATATTTAAGTACCCTCCTACGCCCCTGGTGTAACTTCTTGTACATAGTCATTTTACTGGCCACTTGCCAGCAGAGCTATATAAGACGTGTTTTCCAACCAGGCTAAAAATCAAGGAGAAAACTGATTACTGATTCATATACATCTTACAACAGCACTAAGTCCAAATCTCGCAGTTATTTCCCATGAAATGCTACACATATCCAAGGCAAGATACGTATTGAGCAGAGGATCAGTTACGAACCCATAGTCAACCCATCTTTTCATTCTCAAATGAGTGAGATGCCTGTATGCATCAAGTGACATTTGGCCTGTAATTTCATATTCGCTGGGTCTAAATAAAGGATCTTTCTCCAAAGTGTCCCACATTTCCTTTCTTAGACTAACAAAGCCTTTATCTTCAAAGTAATTCTGGATGTCTGTGACTCCATAGTTTGCTTGCTTTCTGTAGACGTCTAAAGGTTCCAGACACGCCATTTTCGGCAGCACTGCAACAGCCGATTTTTCATGCATCGACGAAAGCCTTTTGAAATTCTTAGCGTTGATAGATTGGCCCATCTACGTCGTGCAACGATCTACCAAAACATCCGGCGATAGCGTTATCTGCTTCGCAGCGGAAATCAATAATAGCTTTTGGCCTTTGGCTATCTCTAAAAAGGGGAACGGGAAATGGGGAAACGGGGAACATGAGAACGGGGGAGCGGGGCATCTCTAAAAAGAGTAACGAAAAAATGGCACATCCTACCAAAAAATCGTTTATACCAATGAAAAGAGCTTTATTGAAAACACGAAAAATATGTAACTTAGAAACTTTTTCTCTGCTTAGCTAGGAAATAACACGGTTTCAAAAACAATTTTCTCAAAATCTCTAAGAGGGAACATAAAGGCCGCATATGCTACGAAAAATCTTAACCCACCAGAGGTTAGGGCTTCTCTTCATTAGCTAATATCTGCTGTAAAAGTGTAGGTAAAATCTAAGAATTACGATAAAACATGAAATATAAAAATCTCTAAAAGGGGGAATCACTTTTGGAAAATCTCGAAAAAGGGGAATCACTTTTCCAAAATCTCTAAAAGGGGGAGCGTTAAAACTACGCAACGTAGAGCGCTGAAAAATGTATCATTCGAGAGCTTTTTGGAAGCATATTTCAAATATTTCAAAAGTTGTGAATTTACAGTAAACTAAGGGGAATAAATCGCTTATAAAACCGATGAAATAAACGTTCCGTGTTATCAATGAGACATCATAGTCAATGGATTAGTTTTACTCGTGCGTAACCACCGAAAGCTTAAAAATGCCTTTAAAGGGATCTTTGTTTTTGCCGTTAAATTTCTAATTTAAATTCTCGAACAACTGACCTAAATGAAAAAGTTGGATTGGCCGAAGAAAATTGAAATTCTTAATAATATAGACCAAAACATTAAGAAACAATTTCAACACGTTAGTGATAGCTAGGGTTTATTCGACAGCAGGCTGTAACATTAAGAGAAAGTTTCGTGTAAGCTTTGAACGGTCAGCGAATTTCCACATTTCCGCGGATTTCACTTTTCTCTTATTCAAGTTTTACTTACAGGTTACGAAAGTCCGCGAAGTCTGCGAGGTCCGCGTTTTTCACCTGGCCGCTTAGGGTCAGATGCCGGGTGCAGACGAAGGTCATGACCATCATCATGACCATCATCATCATCATCATCATCATCATCATCATCATCATCATCATCATCATCATCATCATCATCATCATAAATATACACGTAATAAGTAATTAATGTAATATGTATAGAATAAGAGGGCACAAGAATTTTGAAAAGAATAAGGAAAAATAAAAAAATAATTAATACGCAACCAGGACCAGGAAGTAAAAAGTCTAACCTCGTTCTCGGCTGTCCAGCTATACACATGAATTAGAGGCTGCCACTGGAACCATCATGGGAACAATCCATCCACCACAGACATCACAGACAAAGACAAAGGTCTTGCAACATACACAAACCCTTCGAGCAGTCTTGCTGCAGAGGAGCTCCTGTCTTGAGGGATTTCAGACAGCAAAATGGCCCCAGGAGCTCTTGATGCATACAGAAATCAAGCAAATTTCACGATCGAGCAAATCCAAGGCCATTTTGACGACAAACAATGTATAGAGCTCAGACGAAAGATATGGAACACTTTGGAAAAGGACCCTTTGTTCAGGTCATCAGAAGAAGAGGTGACAGGTCAAATGCCCCTGGATCAATTCAGACATCTTGCTCATCTGAGAGCTAAACGATTATGTCGTTATCAGTTTGTTACATTAGAAGATATGTTGGAGAATCCTCTGCAAGGATCAGTTCTGAATAATGCTGTTGGGATGTTTGACTGGAATTGTATTACAAGATATTTGCTACATTTGACTGTAAGCATGTCTTTAAGTTTATGAAATAATTTCTTATATACCAAATTATTATAAAAATCAATTTTCCAAGCACAGAGACATGTACAAAACTTATGCATCCCTCATGTATCAAGAAAAAGGTTTTCAGCTGGTATTACATTGCAAAACAATGTATTGCGAAAGCTAAGAATATCAGGCAGGTGCTGCCACCAGGGCCTGTTGGAAGTAGGGGTCTCCCAAATACTATGAAGGCAATAGTATGATGTCATAAAATCATTACATCATCAAATTCTTTTCAATTATTTAGCCCATCCCAATCTGAGGTGCTTTCTGATGGACTTGCAACCTTATGAAATATCCTAGCTCCACACTGCAGAGTTGGGCACTTGCATGCCAGAGTTTTTCAGTAGAACAGTAGGCTGACAATAGAATAGAACAATAGAAAGGGGGTCTTGCATGTCCAAGATCTTGTCAAAAAAGCCATACTCTGCAAGCAAATGGTAGCTACCTTGCAGGTGGGCTTAGTGTTTTCCACACTGTTTCAATCAAACCAATGCAAGGAAAAATAGAAAAGCCTTAAATATCCTTCTAATCTTAGGTAAACATATTCTCTATTTGATTAGATGTTTGGGCAGACTGTTAGAGGAGCTTCAACTAATGATGAAATGCTTGAACTTGCTGATAAAGCTGACAGAATGGAGGTATTGTTGCATTCACTTTTTGATATGTAATTTTTAAAATTGCGATTAACAGCGAAATCATTTTCTTTTCTGATGTTCTTACTCTGAGGAGTATCAGACGAAAAAAGCTTTTAAGTATGCCCAAAAATGATTCCGCTGTTCATGGCAATTTTGAAGTTTTGTACAACTCAAAGACTATTCACTTACTTGCGGACAATGTAATTTTTAGATAACTTTTGTTCTTGCCTTTTGAATTATACATAGTAGTCCCTTCATTCAGGATGACCCATTGCAGGAATTTAGAGGTTAGGGGTCATAAAGGGGCTTAGCCCCCAAATGATTGAGAGAAAATGGCAAGTGTTCTTTAACGGATTCTTCAGTAGAACCTCACTTATTGTTTTTCCAGCTCTACACAACTGGCCAATTGTAGTTATTAAATATTTTTGTGTCAAATTTGCATTTTAGGTGTTTGGCTGTTTTGCTCTGACAGAAATAAGCCATGGAAGCAACACAAAGGGAATGAGAACAACAGCAAAATATGATCCAAATACACAGGTATAGACATTTATTTCCTTGTGCAGAAAAACGATTACAAAGAAATGTGTTGAAGGACACCATAATTTCTCTTTGTGTTTTCATTTCATATTTATTTAATGATCTGATAATTTTAATGTTAATTATCTTCTAATTTTTTAGGAATTTGTTCTTAATACTCCTGATCATGAAGCAGTAAAATGTTGGTCAGGTCACATGGGCAGCACTGCCTCTCATGCTATTGTCTTTGCTCAGCTGTATACACCTGATGGAATATGCCACGGTTTGCATAATTTTGTTGTTCAGATAAGAGATATGGACACTTGGCTTCCAAGGCCAGGCATAATAGCTGGAGATATGGGCAAAAAACTTGGTCTGAATGGAGTTGATAATGGGTAAGATTACATTTCAAACCATTAACCAATAGCTTTCAGATGATGATTACAGTAATGATTCCCATTGTGATTATGGCAATGATTATGATTGTGATTAATGTTTGTGATGATTTGAATAATGATTAATCATATTGATAATGATTACCATGATAATGTTAATAATGGTGATGATGTTAATGATGGTGATGATGATTATGGTTATCAATCACTAGATTTTGGTGGTGATTAATAAATAGTGATAATGATTATAATTATTATGATTATGATTATAATTATGATTATGATTATTAGTGATGATGATGATGATGATGATGATGATGATTGATAGTGATGATGATGATTATTATTATTATGATGATTATGATTATGATAATGGTGACCATGATAATGGTGATTTTCAAGAGGATTGATGATTTTGATGATGATTATAACTGCATAGTTGTAAACATGACCATAATTGATATAGTTAATTATTAATGGCAATGATGATTGATAATCATGATCATTATCATGATAATCATGATTATTATCATGACAATTATATGAAAATGCTGTAATATCATTTTTGCTGTAGCTTTGTCATGTTCAAGAATGCAAGAATACCACGCGGAAACCTGCTCAATAAAAATGCCGACGTGACGCCCGAAGGTGAATACGTCACAGTTTTGAAAGATCCAAAGAAACGTTTCAGCTCAGCATTGAGCACATTATCTGGAGGCAGAGTTAGCATCACAGGCTATGGAGTGACCAACCTCAAATCTGCACTAACAATTGCAATAAGGTAATTTTTGAATCATTTCTTTTTCTTTTGACAATGCAAATCTTTAATTAATGGGATGAGATCATTTAAGTGCTGGGATAAGACGATTCAAGTGCTGTATTTATTAAATACTCTCGCACTATACGACAGCTTGACTTTCGTAAATATTGTGAGTATAACTAATTTAAAGTCTGTCTAACTGAGTCTGAGATTGTGGTTTCGATTCCAACCAAGGCCAAACTTGCAACGAATAGTGAGAAGGGTCGCCTGTTCTCTGCGATTCTATGCAAAGAGCAAAAGGAAGCACGAGGCGTTGTCACATTGTGAGGCAGGATTGAGGTTGCACTGCTTAGATTAGCCTTATCCTATTCGGAAGACACCTGTGCTCAGCCATACCTCGCAAAGACAACAAGTGTATGTGCATAAATAGCTAAATGACTAACTGACTGACTGATTGACTCACTAATTAACTAACTACTAAAAACCTACTAACTAACTAAGTAACTATCCAACTAACTCATTAACAAACTAATCAACTAACAAACTTACTTATTAACTAATGAACTTAAACAAACTTAGTTATTAACTGACGAACTTACTATTAAATTATCTAACATCAAAATAACGAACTTACTTTTTAATTAACTAACTAACAAACTAAATAATTAACTAACTAACTAACTAACTAACTAACTAACAAGCTAATTAACTTACTGAAAAACAAACTAACTAACTAACTAACTAACTAACTAACTAACTAACTAACTAACTAACTAAATTAACTAACTAACTAACCAACCAGCTAACTACCTATCAACTTAACTAGCTGGCTAACTCACTATCTAACAAACTAGCTACCTGGCTAACTAACTATGCTAGCTATAATCTTTCAAGGTAGTACCATTTGGTAGCTCGTGGTTTTGTAAAACTTCACACCCCTGAAATTTGTTCTCAGATTAGTATGTGCCATTGCGGTTAATTAATAAACGATATCCGTTGAAAGTCTTCTGTATTTAGGGATTATTTTATTCTACAGATATTCAGCAGTTCGTAAGCAGTTTGGACCAACTGACGCTGATGAGCTTCCTATTATCGAGTATCAACTTCAGGTAGTTCAGTCTTTTCATTTCAGACAGTTATTCAAAGAAACTTTAGATCTAATGTCATTGTCGCAACAAAAATGCTTTATTCGCAGAACTCTGACAAATTCTCTGTAGATTAAATAAGTTAATGGATTA
This sequence comes from Chrysaora quinquecirrha, assembly GCA_014526335.1. Classification (NCBI taxonomy): domain Eukaryota; kingdom Metazoa; phylum Cnidaria; class Scyphozoa; order Semaeostomeae; family Pelagiidae; genus Chrysaora; species Chrysaora quinquecirrha. Next base: position 7,237,005 of record JACTAT010000040.1, read on the forward strand.
GGCCTACAAGCTTTATTGATCTAACTAACTAACTGATCAGCTAACTAGCTAATAAGTGATTAAATAATTTATGTAGCTATTAACTAACTAACCAGCTTACTCTCTATCATCTAAACTAGCTGGCTTTCTAACTAACTGACTAACTGACTGACTGACTGACTGACTGACTGACTATCTAACTACCTAAGTAACCGAGTAGCTAATAAACTAATTAGCCAACTAACTGACTAACTAGCTTACTAACCAATTAACTAACTAGCTTAATACCTATCAACTCAGCTAACTGACCGTCCAGCAAACTAGCTAAACTACTGACTAGCTAGCTAATTGACTAGCTAGCTAATTACCCAGCTAACTAACTGACTAACCAGCTAACTCACTAACTAACTAACTAACTAACTAGCTTTCTAACTACCTAACTAACTACCTAACTAACTAACTAACTAACTAACTAGCTTGAGTAGGGGGATCTAGGCAGTCCATGATTCTCGTCTAATGCATTTTTGGTATTAAAAACTAGTATTAAAGTAAGGGAAACAAACTAGATACTGTATTCTCCTGAAAGTCATGACTCTTTGCTGGGGGGGGCTTACAGTCTAGATTCTCAAAATGGAAATATTGTCTGCAAAGTTCTTTGTTATTATCTTTTCTTTCTTAGCAATGGCGATTAATCCCCTATGTTGCTGCTATCTTCGCAATGGACAATTATTTCCAGACATCTTTCGTTGATTATTTCAACATGCAACTGAAGTTAATGTTTGGTAAAAGAGATGAAAAGGCTGTGAGTACAATATCATCTGTATAGCTTATTAGTACTTCACAGTACTTTGTGGTGCTTCTCAGTACTTCTCGGTACTTCTTGGTACGATTTGGTACTTATTGGTTCTTCTCAGTCCTTCTACTTACTTATTGGTACTTCTTGGTACCTCTTGGTACTTCTTGGTACTTCTTGGTACTATTTGATACTTCTCAGTTTGTCGTGGTTCGTCTCTGCGCTTTTCGGTACTTCTCCTTCTTTGACGGTACTTCTCAATACTTCTCATTTCTGAACGTTTGTGCTTAAATCTTCACTCAATAAGAATAATCGTCTTTAACTGCAGCCTGTTGTAGCCTGTTGAAGTATCTGTAACTGTTGTGTATACTGTTGAACCTCAGTAAGTCGATTAGTTGAAGCTTCGATGTAGAAAATTAAAGGGTTCAAGTAAGGGAGGTGTAATCAATTTGTAAAGAATTGACATTTATAAAAATATTACGGAGAGGTTTTAAGTTAATTGTGTTTGAGTTTGTTACCAAGTATTTTCTTTGCTTATATTTTTTGTATTTATCTTTTTTGATAATGTGATTTTTTGTCAGGATGCAATGGATAAAGAAATACATGCATTGGCATGTGCAAGTAAACCATTATGTACATGGGCTGCAAGGGATGCCATACAAGAATGCAGAGAAGCATGTGGTGGACATGGATATTTATCAGGTAAAGATTTTTTAGGTATTTTAAATATCATTTTTGTTACTCGCTTCTCTGTGATTGATTTTATTTTACTTCGATTTGACCTGACGTCCTGAACTGACCTGACCTGACCTATCCTAACCTAACCTGACCTGACCTGACCTGACCTGACCTGACCTGACCTGACCTGACCTGACCTGACCTAACCTGACCTAACATGATTTTACTTTTCTTGACTCGATCTGACCTGATCTGATCTGACCTGACCTAATCTCACATGATTTGTCACTACTTGTCCTGACCTGAACTGACCTGACGTGACCTGGCCGGTCTTAGCCTGACCTGACCTAGCAATGACCTGACTTGACTTGAATTTTTCACTACGTTGCTATCTTCAGTTAACAGGTTGGGCTATCTTCGTGATTTCAATGACACAAACTGCACGTATGAAGGTGACAATAACATGTTGCTGGGACAAACGAGCAATTATCTTTTTGGTGTCTTGGAAGCCAAGAGAAATGGTACGTGAAACTACAGCATCTCGTAAAAATCATCATCTCGTATTCCTCTTTTGCGAGTGTCTTTCTTCTATTGTTCATTCTTTCTTGTAGTGCAGTTGATTCCTTATTACTTGCAATATATATCCCCTATACATATAACCTTATTACGTGACGATGTTGTTTTGTTTTAGGCATGAGAATTTCCTCTCCTCTTGGTTCGATCAATTTTCTTGATAGATATGACGAAATACTAGCGAATGGATCTCCTAGAGATGTCACATCTCCACAAGGTATCTTTAAAGTTTATTTTGGTACAGATTGAGTTTAATGACAACATTGACGATAGCATTTGTGATTGTTTTGGTTTTGATGGTGACGATCGTGAGAAGAATGATTCTGATGATTTTTGGATGGTTTTGAAGGCAATGATCTATGTATTCATGGGTAGGCTTATTGTATTATTACCACAAATAAGGGTGTCTGAAATACCTTAAAAATTCTCTGTCAAGCCATCTCCCTTTGTAAATGTCCTTCTTTATTGAGCCCCTCTCTGTGTTTCACCCCCTCTCTCTTTTATGCTCCTTTATAACACCATCTCTCTATTGAACGTCCTCTTTATTAAGACCGAAGACTCCTCTCTCTCTTAAGATCTTTTTTATTGAGCCCCCTTGACCCAAAGATATGAAACACATCCCCTTTCGGATAATCCCCGTTTCATTGTTGCTCATTTCAAAAGCATGGCTTGATTCATTTTTATACAGATCTCTCTCTTAATAAAGGTTGTAAGTTTCATGATTAAGTTACTGAGGATGTTATGATGATAATTATGATATTTGTTAAGATTTTGATGATTATCATTGTTTATTTCCAAGGTATAATGCAATCCTACGATTGGCTGGTTTGCTATCTTTTGAAGAAAAGCGATGAAAAATTGAAGAGTCAGCTTGCAAGTGGCAAGGTGCAGTTTGCTTTCTTAGGGACTTTATTTAAGAAATGATAACTGTTACATTTCGAAGATCATGCTTGACTTGATGGAGTCATTATTATATTTCGTAGGATGAATTCGTTGCTCGTTGTGACAGCCAAGTTTACTTGTGCCGTTCTCTTGCTCTGGCATTTATCGAAGTAAGAAAAAATTCAATTCGATTCATTTTGATTTGTAAAATAACAGCTAAAATATATTTTTCTTGATACTAATACAACGTTTTCTAAAGTGGTATGGCCAAGTTGCCAAGTCCTTCAGCTCACGATCGCGGTCGTGGGTTTTAATCTCTTCGGGAGTACTCCACAAGCCTAAAGTCAAGTCGTCCGTTCATCCTTTCGTGAATAAGTACCCAGGGTATTCGTTTATCTGTCCGGGGCACAAGTTGCGAGTCCCCACCAGCTTTATAGCCGCCTCCAATCCTGATTTGTGTTTAAAAGTAAAACTGCTTGCTTGCTTGCTACCACGACGTACAAAAAGCATGGCTTACCTAGCATTAAAGCAGTCCTATTGAACTGAGTATAGTATGGTGCGTGGGAAACAGTCAGAGCCAAAGATGCTTTCTAAAGCTTACTTTCTTCCTTGCTTCTAAGTCAATTTTTTGCTTACATTCTCATTCAAAAGGCACCCATCTAACATTTGAAATTGAAATTCATTAAATATTTTTTAGCACGTCGTTCTTGAAAGATTTTATCACAAAGTATTTAAGAGTAACATTCCGGAAAGTATTCGTCATGTTTCTGAACGAATGTTCCGACTTTATGGATTATGGAGTTTAGATAAACATCAGGCAACACTTTTCCAAGGTAACTAGACGTTCTTTCCGTTTTTCAATCAATTTGCAAAAGCTAGTTAGATAAAACAGGTTGAAATTCGTTGAAACTGCTAGCATTAAAATTATGGCTTTAGCTGAAATATTAGTAATTGTGAAATCCCCATGTATGTATGTATTATGAATTTTTTAAAAGGATATGTACATTTCAGTTTAATATAAACTGCTATCAACATGTGTCCTTTATCCCTCCTGAGATCTTGCCCTTTTTTGATTATTTTCTAATTTTCTCTTCATGCTAAAAATTGTTCGCTTTTTATTGCAAGGTGGATTTTTGAGCAACGGGAGCGCAGTGGAATCTCTTCGTGAATCAGTTCTTCGTCTATGTTCGGAGGTAAGAAAATGAATTTTTTTCTTTTCTTGATCGTTAAACAGTTTAAATTTAGCGTACTGGTAATCCAGTCAAGGTAGGGTAGATCCCCAGTTGGTACTCCCATTGAGGCAGGGGGCCAGTCAGGGAAAAGAGCCCAAAGATTAAAATTTCAAAATAACCTTCAAATGCTGGTTTAAGAAGCTTGAAATCATTGTTTTGATAGCATCCAATCTAGCAATAAAATGTTCCTTGCTTACATTCAAATATAAAAAATATACAAACAAACATGCATTCAAAAAAAACAAACAAAGCTCAAAACTCCAGGCAATTAGTTGTAGAAGGTAGAAGCTATCGAAAATACCGCAACGTTGCAGTATCATTTCTTTATAATTGGGCAATATGGTAGTCATTTGGTAAGACCCTCAAACCATCTGAACCCACCAGTCGGGCTTCAACGGAAGTAGGCGCCCTGGTTCAGAGAGTATCTGAAAGCAATAACTAAATGCTAATTTCTTTCTGCTTTTTAGCTGAAACCAGACGTAGTGACACTGGTTGAGAGCTTTGCACCTCCCAGATTGGGTCCTCAGATCTTTGATAGGACATAGCAACGGAGAGGTATGCTTGAAATGTTGTTTTGCTTTCCTGTTCCTGTTCCTAAAAGGGTACTTCCAGCCCTCGAATCTCGTTAAGGGTATTGTCCCACATCAGAAAATCCCGCAGATTTAGAGTAGAGCGTTAAGAGGCTCTTCATGTTTTTGGACGTGGCCAAACGGTCAAACATTTTTTGTACAGCAAATTTTAAATGTTGGATCAACAATGTTTGATCAGTTGGCCAGGGCCTTACCCTTGCTGCGCTCGTTCCCAAATCAGCACTTTCATTGGCCTTTAACGGCGGGCTTTACTCAAAGAAACTTCCATTTCACCTTGGCATAAATTTTTTAATCTTTTTAAGCCTCCTTTTACTTGCTAGCTAACGTGTCCTCTTTTCAAAACCCTTCCACGCCTCTGGTACACGCAGTTCTTTGATTTTCGTGTGATAACTCTTTAAATAGTTTCGCAATTTTGTTGTAGCCTTTGAAGAACCTTTATGAAAATTTCATGAACGACCCGAAGAAAAGAGAAAGAGTTTCTTGGTGGAGAGACATCGTGAATCGACCAGAAGATTCGAAACTCACAAGCAAATTATAAAGACAAAATTATTATCTGTCTCAAAGCTGAATTAAGATTATTGAAATTTTCCCTCAGGTTTATCAAACGTTATTATTCAAAGAATTAAATGTTTTAAGTTTTAAAAATTAGTAAGAAAGGTTTTAAATTTACTAGCTCTAAATTTTGATGCCAACACTTCCAACTTTCCAACTCCGAAAATCTGAGAGATTCGTCATACTGAGTGTAAAATAATTATCAAATATCTCATATTTCCTAAACAATTTACCTTCTACTTTGCCATTGCCAAGAAAATTTGTTTCTTCTTCCACTTCTAGGCCATTTTTTTCGATTTTTGGACGCCATTGCCGATTTTGAACCCGCTCGGAGGATGACGCCATCAGTTTTCTCGTCCAACTAAGATTCATTCCCAGTCTCCTTTTCACCCTCAGCAGTTTCTTGCGTCCCTTCTTCCGAATTCGAGCATCAATAAACTAAAATCACGTCAGTCAACATTGCTTATATACTCATTTCAGTTCATGTGATCAATCCCTTGTGATATAAATAAAGCTTGATGCTTTTCGTGGCCCTTACGTTGTACAATTTAAGTGAAATGTGTGCTTTTAGCTGTTAGAATTATTGAATTTATTTAGAATGTGAAATTCTTCATAATTAGTGAATAAAATATGCAACTATCGGACTGTATTATGACGAGTGTTTTTCTAACTGTATACAACCTGAAATTGTACACAAATTTCAAGATACAATGACCCTTAAAATGGTGATGTGGCCGGGCTGGCTGCGTGGTCAGGGCGCTTGTCTTACGATCGTTAAGATTCAGGGTTCGAATCTCCTGGGGCCAAATTCCACAAGCCTACAGTTAAGTCAGATGTCCATTCTTTCGAGGTCGGTAAATAAGCTCCAAGTGTTTTCGTTCAACAATACCAGTCTGAAGCACAAGCTGTAGTACCACAGCAGCAAAAATAATGCTTCCCACGGCCTGGCCTGCATACAACAAAACAAACTGCTTGCATGCTAGCCTGTAATCGTAGCAGAAAGTAGAAAAAGCTCAAATTCTAACTCTGCAATATCAATAACTTGCGTTGCATGTTGCAGACTTGACATGTCATAAGAGACAGTCGGCCATTCGCTAAGATAAGGCATGCGCCTTTGAAACGCGAACAGTCGGCCAGTACTTTATTTTGCATTTGCAAATGGTATTGCAACAGAAATATCAGGTATTGCAGAAAAGTGGAAATATATTTAAAGAAAGAAATCACAGTTGAATGGAGATTTGCACACGTTCAGTTATTTATTATTTATCATCACTAACACGTACTTATTTCCATACATTGTTTATATTACATTATTTCAAACTAGTAACCACATAACAGTGGCGTGATACGATATACAATGCCTGGCAAAAGTCGATGGAACAGAAACACACAATGTAAGGTCCTATGGTATTAAACTTGATTTTCCTGCGACAAGCTTCTAATAAAGACATATTTGTGCAATATATCCACAGTGCAATAAAGCAATTAGTGCTTCTTCAAATCTACGAAATGCCAGTATAATTTCTCATGAAAGATGCACTGCCACGTATGCTAAGATTAAAGTATTCTGGGTTGTTCTTTACTTCGCAACAACGCAATTTGGGGTCATGCTGAGCACTTTCGGAACAATGAAACCTTTCGAAACACCGTTGAAACATCGTGAAATATTTCAAAATTTTCTACAAAAAAGATTTTACTATTGGGACTATGACTCGGATCTTTGCTGGATTTTCCCCCAATTTCAGTACTCTCTATGTCAAAACAATCAATTTGTCAAACATTTGAAATTTGCCTATCAGGCAAAATGTTTCACCGTTTTGCATATTTTTCTTGTTAAGCAATGTTTTATGACGTGGTCAAACATTTTAACATTGCTTGATAGCTAAGCAAGTTTAAAATGTTTGACAAACCATGTTTGATCGTTTAGCCAGAGCCTAATGGATTAGCAGCTTAACTTCGGCCTTGGCAATGGCAATCCCTGTGAGAGATGCCGATTGGGATGGGGGAACAGGGTAACAACCCACATTGTTTGGGTTGACAATGTACCAAACACATTAAATGTTGGCTGTCAGTTGTACAATGTTAATCTAATTACAATAATGGGAACTGGTGCTATTTGCTTTTCAGTCTCTCAAACTACTCGGCCTAAATTTTCATTTGAAAATCGCTTAATCTTAGCTATTTCTTCTTTATAAAAGGTACTATCTCTGGTTAAAGTAAATCAGGTTAAAAGATACGAGGTGCTTATGATCTTTCGTACCTGTTAAAATATCGTTAGTATTCCTTGTGCAATATGGTAGATTCTGATCATGGTTCACTGCTACCATCACAGTCAATCGTTATTTTAATAAAAATCGTATCGTCTTTTATGTAACCTCTTGACTCAACATCCTCTTGTTTGGCAAATTTCGCTCCACCGAAACTTGCATTCTTCTCCAGGCGAGGACGGCCGAGAAAAGGTTCGTTTTCGTTACATGGGTTCGGCTTTATGCTGAATTTGATATGCTTTCTCGCTGTTGGGTCGTCCTGTTGGTCCAGCAAGTAGAATGTTACTCGGAAATCAAACGGCCATTTCAGCAAAGCGTCATAAGCACCTTCAAAGTAAAAGAAAGAGTCGTAAGTCACGTTATTACACCCGGTCAATTTACGATTCAACAGTGAAATTGAATGATAATCATCAGGTTTGCCGGGGGTATCATACTATATTAGAGTGGCAGCTATACCCTTCTAATGTTGATTTTTGGCTGTTCGCAGCAGTAAGCAAAATCCCAAAATACGAACCCACCAATAACATTCCTTTCACAGCTTCTGAGCCTGTTCTCCTACATATAGGTTAGAATTATGGTCTGTATTGGAACCCCTGCTTTCTCTCATTACAGAAGTTAGGATAATGTACGCTGGTCCAGTCGCTAGAAAGCCAAAATTGATGACTAGGGTATGGTGAAGAAAAGCATGTTTAGCTATACCGCGAGCCTGTGTACAGAGTACTGTTTATGAGAAGATCATGGCCAGTAACGTTAGAGAATATGGCAGTGGGAGAGAGGTAGTGAAAATTTTCGAAAGCGAATGAGAAAAACCACGACAAATTGTAGATTTGATTTAGCCAAAAGAAAGACGGTATCGACATGGTACGGAGAGTCAGACAAGAAGATAACCCAGAGGGGGAATGTCTCTTCCACATTTATTTTGATGATACATTCAATCCGCATTAATGTAAACAAGATGTAATGAATATGATACCCTACCTCTCAGCACACTGACGAATACAGACATGTGTGTTCCTTTGCCTTTTCCATCACCATTCAAACAAACAGAAGCAGCTAATCGATAACCATGTTTGCTTGTAGTAAAACTCGGACTAAAAAGCGTCATCGATGAGCCTGCTTTCGCTTCTTTCAGTTTCCTTGAGTAGTCTTCAATCCGCCAGATAAGCTGGTTCCGTGAAATACGCTCAAGATCTCCAAGTCGTTCTTGATGGTTTTGCAGCAAATTCAAATGATCTTGTAGCTGGACGTCATTTGAATCCAGCCTCCTTCCCTGCTCCATAACGAGGTCATAAATCAAACGCACGTGCTCTATGATACCAGTCTTGTAATGCTTTGGGAGTTTCTCTCTGCTGCACTGTAAAGCAAAAACAAATGAGGAATTAATGTTCTGCCAAATAACAGGATAATGCCTTTTCTTGGCAACGACAAGCATACCTGTACGAAAAATAGCAAAAAATAAATAGGCAAAGTAAAGTTGCAGTTTTAAGTCTACTACTAGCCTTAGTACTCATTAGACTTCACACTTCGTGGATCGTGGACTTAACCCCTGGTCTGAATGAATTTAGCATATAGCAGGGTACAGCAACACACGACACTCATTTACCGACCCATCTATACACATAGGTAGAGAGAAGCACATTTGTATGAACAACTTGCCCAAGGTTGTTATCTCTGCAATCACAAGTGGAAAAACCGTGGCTCGAACCCTCAATATTTTTGTTGTGAGTCCTGCACGCAAACCATTGTGCCACAGAGACCACAAGTATGTGATATGGAAAAGTCGTTCACCTATATTTTTTCACGTAATTTGTATAAAAACAAAAATGTTTTTGAAGCTTTGGTGGCAGGTCACTAATGAAATTGGATCGTGGATTCAAATACAAGAAACTTGAAAAAAACTTAAAATATAATTTTTTAATGCTATCTTACCCTGTGTGAACAACCAATATCCTCATACTGGCACATAATCTTCGTTCTTGGACACTCCTGTTCAATGTGGGCATCGAGCTAAGAAAAAGAAAAGTTTCTGTTAGCTGTTGATTTGAGAAACAGAAAAGATTTAAACATAAGATCTTTTTTGCGCTGTTAATAACGAGGTCCATTCTAATGAAACTCTTGTTTTCCAAGCGTTCGCAGTTCTGGTAACATTCGTGGTTTAGGTAACAACAAGGTAATCGAAGGTAATCAGATGTAATTGATGGTATACATCGAAAAAAATGATTGCAACTATAGACAGTCAAAAGAAGATGATAAAAGATAAGGCAATCGAAGATAACAGTAAGCCGAAGGCAACTGAAGGTAATCAAAGGTAATAGAAAGTAATCAAAGATAATCAAGAGAGATCAGATGTAATTGAAGGTATGCAGAGAGTCAACCCTTTGCAACAAAGAAAATCAAACGGAGATGATAACAGGTAATACAATGTAAAAAAAGGTGGCTGACGTTTATAAAGAAGGCAATCGAAGATAAGTAACGGTAAGCCGAAGATAACTGAAGGTAATCAAAGGTTATAGAAAGTAATCAAAGGTAGCCAAGACAGATCAAAGGTATTCGAGAGTAATCGAAGGTAATCATATTCTGCCAACCTCTTCACGTGGAATCGTCAACTTCTTGTCACATTTATTAGGACACGGCAATGGCACTTTCTTGCATTCTTCCAAATGTTGCTGAAAAATAATACGGATCACATAAGAATATGGGAGGAGATGAGGAAGCCAAGCTGAATCCTTACCAAGTGCTCAAAAATCAAAGGCAACTGAAAGTAATCCAACGTAACTGAAGGTAATTTAATGTAACTGAAGGTAATCAAAGGTTACTGTAGGTAATCCATAGTAAATAAAAGTATTCAATGGTAACTGAAGGTGACCAAAGGTAATTGAAGATAATCAATGGAGCTGAAAGTAAACAATGGCAGCTGGAGGTAATTAATGGTAACTAAAAGTAACATATGGTAGCTTAAGGTAATAAAAGGTAACTGAAGAAAATCAATGGTAGCTGGAGGTAATTAATGGTAGCTGGAGGTAATTAATGGTAACTAAAAGTAACATATGGTAGCTTAAGGTAATAAAAGGTAACTGAAGAAAATCAATGGTAGCTGGAGGTAATTAATGGTAGCTGGAGGTAATTAATGGTAACTAAAAGTAACATATGGTAGCTTAAGGTAATAAAAGGTAACTGAAGAAAATCAATGGTAGCTGGAGGTAATTAATGGTAGCTGGAGGTAATTAATGGTAACTAAAAGTAACATATGGTAGCTTAAGGTAATAAAAGGTAACTGAAGAAAATCAATGGTAGCTGGAGGTAATTAATGGTAGCTGGAGGTAATTAATGGTAACTAAAAGTAACATATGGTAGCTTAAGGTAATAAAAGGTAACTGAAGAAAATCAATGGTAGCTGGAGGTAATTAATGGTAGCTGGAGGTAATTAATGGTAACTAAAAGTAACATATGGTAGCTTAAGGTAATAAAAGGTAACTGGAGGTAATTAATGGTAACTAAAAGTAACATATGGTAGCTTAAGGTAATAAAAGGTAACTGGAGGTAATTAATGGTAGCTGGAGGTAATTAATGGTAACTAAAAGTAACATATGGTAGCTTAAGGTAATAAAAGGTAACTGAAGAAAATCAATGGTAGCTGGAGGTAATTAATGGTAGCTGGAGGTAATTAATGGTAACTAAAAGTAACATATGGTAGCTTAAGGTAACAAAAGGTAACTGAAGAAAATCAATGGTAGCTGGAGGTAATTAATGGTAGCTGGAGGTAATTAATGGTAACTAAAAGTAACATATGGTAGCTTAAGGTAATAAAAGGTAACTGAAGAAAATCAATGGTAGCTGGAGGTAATTAATGGTAGCTGAAGGTAATCAATGGTAACTAAAAGTAACATATGGTAGCTTAAGGTAATAAAAGGTAACTGAAGAAAATCAATGGTAACTGAAGAAAATCAATGGTAGCTGGAGGCAATTAATGGTAACTAAAAGTAACATATGGTAGCTTAAGGTAATAAAAGGTAACTGAAGAAAATCAATGGTAGCTGGAGGTAATTAATGGTAGCTGAAGGTAATCAATGGTAACTAAAAGTAACATATGGTAGCTTAAGGTAATAAAAGGTAACTGAAGAAAATCAATGGTAGCTGGAGGTAATTAATGGTAGCTGGAGGTAATTAATGGTAACTAAAAGTAACATATGGTAGCTTAAGGTAATAAAAGGTAACTGAAGAAAATCAATGGTAGCTGGAGGTAATTAATGGTAACTGAAGGTAATTAATGGTAACTAAAAGTAACATATGGTAGCTTAAGGTAATAAAAGGTAACTGAAGAAAATCAATGGTAGCTGGAGGTAATTAATGGTAACTGAAGGTAATCAAAGGTAACTAAAAGTAACATATGGTAGCTTAAGGTAATAAAAGGTAACTGAAGAAAATCAATGGTAGCTTGAGGTAATTAATGGTAGCTGAAGGTAATCAAAGGTAACTAAAAGTAACATATGGTAGCTTAAGGTAATAAAAGGTAACTGAAGAAAATCAATGGTAGCTGGAGGTAATTAATGGTAGCTGGAGGTAATTAATGGTAACTAAAAGTAACATATGGTAGCTTAAGGTAATAAAAGGTAACTGAAGAAAATCAATGGTAGCTGGAGGTAATTAATGGTAGCTGAAGGTAATCAATGGTAACTAAAAGTAACATATGGTAGCTTAAAGAAATAAAAGGTAACTGAAGAAAATCAATGGTAGCTGGAGGTAATTAATGGTAGCTGGAGGTAATTAATGGTAACTAAAAGTAACATATGGTAGCTTAAGGTAATAAAAGGTAACTGAAGAAAATCAATGGCAGCTGAAGGTAATTAATGGTAGCTGAAGGTAATCAAAGGTAACTAAAAGTAACATATGGTAGCTTAAGGTAATAAAAGGTAACTGAAGAAAATCAATGGTAGCTGGAGGTAATTAATGGTAGCTGGAGGTAATTAATGGTAACTAAAAGTAACATATGGTAGCTTAAGGTAATAAAAGGTAACTGAAGAAAATCAATGGCAGCTGAAGGTAATCAATGGTAACTGAAGGTAATCAAAGGTAACTAAAAGTAACATATGGTAGCTTAAGGTAATAAAAGGTAACTGAAGAAAATCAATGGTAGCTGAAGAAAATCAATGGTAACTAAAGGTAATCAATGGTAATTTACGGAAATCAATGGAAACTTAAGGTATTCAATGGTAATTTAAGATAATCTTAATCTGATCACATACCCTTTTTTCTTCTCTCAAATGTCGTTCATCACAATACGCACAAGGGATGATTCGCTTCGGACAATCTTTGTCAAGATGTTTCTGGAGAAACCTTCTTTGGAACTTTGCTCCGCAGTCATTTGCACAAAGTATGTCTGAATAGTCACATTTCTCGTTGTGGATCTACGATAGAAATCAAATACAATTTAAACACCTTCTCAATTCTAAGCCACAAACGTTTTCGCTCAAAAAAACCCTGGCCAAAGACATTGCAAAACATGGTTCATCAAACATTTTTGTTTACGACAAGCAAAAAATTTTCTGAGATGTTTCAAAAACATTGCTTATCGAATCCTGCTTGTGGAGCAATGTTTTACGACGTGGCCAAACATTCAAACTTCAACAAAAATCTTAAATGTTTGGCGAACAATGCTTGATCGTTTTCCAGGGGGTAAGTATTCAATTTAAAAATTTAAATGCGCTACAAATAAGTTTTGTATACAGATGATTTAATAGAATGCACGTTTTTAAGGAACTTTTGGTCTGAGTTGAGGCTGGACTTCCTTAATTTTTCAAAAAAATGAGGCTAAGTTCCTTATAATGTTCCTTGTCGTGATATATGTTTGAATACTAATTCTTACAGCAAATTCATTTAAACTTGTTTTGTTTTCTAACTGTAAATATAAACGGAGTTTGTTGGAGGAAGTACAATAAAAAATATATTATTATATATGTAACCCATCGTACTCTTGAAATGGCAATTGTTGCTTTTTCATCCGAGCCTCGACAGTTTGTTAAAGTTCCTTAATTTTTATGGGGATTTTCAGGCTCGAGTTAATTATAGAGATGTTCCTTATTAAAATGTGTAGCTATTACAAGTTAAATATTGTCGTTTGAGTTTTGAAATTTTGATAATTTCATACCTGTACATCACCATAGCTTCCTCCCCAATTGCATCCCCAGTCATGATTATTGCAAATCACATCCAGCTTCATTATTTCTTTGTTGAAAGCGTTGTCCACTCTCGGCTTGTAAGAAAAGATTATCAAAGTTTTGTTAAAATGCACATGACAGTCTTGATACAAAATGAAGTGAAAATAATGATTTATGTACAATCAATCAAGCAATCGATCAGTCGATTACTTGATCAGTCGATCAGTCAATCAATCAATCAATCAATCAATAAATCAATCGATGAATCAATCAACCGATCAGTCAATCAATCAATGAATCAATCAATCACTCAATCAATCGATGAATTAATCAATTGATCAGTCAATCAATCGATCGATCGGTCACTTTATCGATCAATCAATCAATCAATCAATCATCCAACCAATCAATCAATCAATCGATGAATCAATCAACCGATCAGTCAACCAATCAATCAATCAATCAATCAATCACTCAATCAATCGATGAATTAATCAATTGATCAGTCAATCAATCAATCAATCGATCGGTCACTTTATCGATCAATCAATCAATCAATCAATCAATCAATCAATCAATCATCCAACCAATCAATCAATCAATCGATGAATCAATCAACCGATCAGTCAATCAATCGATCAATCAATCAATCAATCACTCAATCAATCGATCAATCAATCAATCAATCACTCAATCAATCGATGAATTAATCAATTGATCAGTCAATCAATCGATCAGTCAATCAGTCAATCAAGTTGATTGATTGATTGATAGGGCCAATCCTGTGGAGAGACTGTGGCCAGGTAGCTCCCAGTTGATACAGCGTTACATGAGTACTTGAGATTGCTTAGCATAAAAAGGTATCAAAACCAACCTTTTCTTTGTCAAATGGAGCTTGATCAACAGGACATCTTGGTTCAACCCTGCAAAAATACAGATCAATCAAGTCTTCGAGAAACAAATGGCCTTCACTATCGTAAAGTATATCATTAGACTTAGAAGTGATACCAGAAACAGCAGATAGTCTCAATCTTACCTCGAAACTTCATGATGACAAGCATAGCATAATCGATGTCCACATCCCAACTTCACTGGGTACCTAAGTACATCTTTGCATACTGGGCATGCGTATTCCTTTTCCAAAGGATATGCTAATGTGATTTTGAATCTATCTTTCCATCCAGATGGGCTTTCAATGCTACTTCGGCTTGATGCTCTCGAACCATTCACCTAATAAGAATTTTTTCATAATAAGAAAACATGTCTTTGCATATTGCTCAACTTTTAGATGTTCAAAGAGATAAGAGAAAGAATAATTGAAAATTTGATGAATCAAACTATCATATATATTACTTGAAATAATTAAAAGAATTAAGAAAAAAATATATATATATATTATTCAAATAGTTACACCAAATAAATCAATATGAAAAAGGGAATTTTCCCAGATGTCAAGAAATTTCGGAAACTCAATGTATTGCAAAAGATTTTCTTTCCATGTTCCTCAGTCAACAAAAAATTTGAAAAGTTGACTACGCCTTGAGCCTTGAACAATGTCTATCGAGTATCTGAAGTACTTCTTAGAATTTTCAGCAAGAACTCGTGAAAAATTCGATTTGAGCGAAGGCAAGGTGTATTTTGTATCTTGTGCTTCTTCGAGTCTAAATTCAGTGCAGCCACTGGAGTCTGTTATTAACAGAACAGAATTTGAATGCATGTTTTTAACAAGGAACCTTTGTCTAAGTTGAGGCTGCGGAGTCGCTAAATTTTCAACAAAATGAGGCTGAACGTTTTTTATACTGTTCCTTGTTGTGGAACATAGCTAATTTTTACAGCAAATTCATTTAAACTTGCTTCGTTCTCTAGCTTTAGATATAAATTGAGTCTTTTTGGGGAGGTACGATGGGAAAAATATTTTAATCTGTTATTTATTTGTACAAACCATCTTGTTCTTGAAAAAGTGATTCTTAGTTTGCCTCGACAGTTCCTTAAGTTCCTTAAAATTTTTGGAATTTTCAGCCTCGAGTTCCTTACAAAGGTGCTCCTTATAAGAAAGATGTGTAAATGGTAAGAACTTAATAACAGAAGCTTGTTAACAAACAAGTTCCAAATCTCAGAATGATAGGTTTCTTGTAACGTTGTTAGAAAATGAGAAAATTGTATACATAAAACAATTTTCATCATGTTTTCCCAATTCCCAGGAAAGCCAATAACTTTTACTGTTATGAAGGGAAAACCGTTTAAGTATATACGCTATAAATCAGATTACCATACCGTTTCTTCATCAGCAGAACTCGTGCTGCTTTCTGGCATTCTTTCCAAAACAATTCACGGAAAACCGGCAATTATAAATTAAGCTTTCACGGATAAACACCAAAATCAAGAATCTTTACCACACTTTAGAATCATTATTCATGAACATAAACATCAAACGATCCCTCAAGCAAGGCCTTACGAAACAAGTCCAGTTTGTTAGTTTATCAGTAAAGAATTTTAAAACAATCTTCCCTCCAAGAAACCTGCTGTATGCTGTAGCTATGATGACTTGTAACTTGGCTAGTAACACTAGGAAAAATGTAAAAGCTGATGTCCTCACACCTTACACTACCCGTTTGTTTGATGATGAAATTAATATAACAATTTGCCACCTGCATAAAATCAATATTTCAGAGTAGGTCATTTTTATGGGTTTTGTTGTATTTCTTTCCTACTGTATTTCTCTGAATTTTTTCTCTGTTGAAATTATCTCAACATTATTAATCTTGTCAGTGTTTTATCTTTAAAGGACAACAAATACAAAATCTAGAAAAAGAAACTATTTTCTTAACAAAGACGAAAGCAGATCAGACATCCAAAGATCTCGATTCCCTATATCTAGAGCTTTCATTTCTTCGAGCGAATTTTCGTTCCACTTTTTTACGAACTTAAAGTACTGCAGTCTTCGAGTGGTATAAAACTTCAAAATTGCGAAAAAAACAGAAACATCTATGAACATTCTGACAGTTGTTTTGGCCTGCTTTCTCTTGTTCTGCCCGATTACCTCGAACATTCGTTAACTTGAACAATTTAAATTTTCCTGAAAGTTATACTTAATATTCTAGAGCTATTTTACATTATATAGATTAGGCTAAGATTGCAATCTAAACTAGCTACCTCACAAATGATACGAAACACCGATTTTTTAGAAGAGCAACTTCAATAAGAAGCGTAAGCACTGACGCTGAAATACATTTTAGCTTTAAGATCATTTTGAGAAGTGTTAGAATCGGTGAAAAAAGACCAAATTGAAACTAAGACCGTAGCTTGGTTTTCTTAAAGAAAACGTGTATGCACAGGTGCAAATAACGTCAGACAATTATCAATAGCTGCGAAAACATTACTGTCGGAATATTTGTCCTTGTTTGATTTCTTTGTTACGTCTACGTGTTGCCCATAGAAACAGTTTCTACGACTGATGCTAGCTAGCCTCGTTCAGGAGACAGCGGATTGAAGCACTTGAAACTTCGTAAATAGATACCAGAGACTTATTACCTGAGTCCCTTTCTTTGCAAACAGCAACAGAAAAACAACAACCCATCGGTTGTTTGTTCAGAGAGAAACGAGTTTGGTCGTTCGTGAGATAATTCTAAGTCAAGGCACGTGAACTCAAGGCATGTGGCACACCAGGCCACATATACTACCGAAAATTTCTCTATAAAGCATGCCCTTTTCTTAAATTTAGCAGCAACGGAACAGCACACAACGTTTTATAAGCGTCAGGGCATGTTCAACGAGACAATTTCTACCTAGCCTTGCTTATATCTTACTCCTCTAAGAAATCGTTTGTTCATTAAAGTAACAGCAGGTCTCGAAGCCCGAGCTCCTAAAAGATCAAAAGACAAAGAATCATGAGATGGTGTTTCGTGGTATGGAATTAATTTTTCAGTACGAAATCAAAGGAAAGGTAAGTCTTGTTTCAGTACGAACAGCTACATCATGTAAATGTACATATTTTCATGAATGGCGAACACTAGGATATCTTTTTCCACAAGTGGCATACCACAATACATGGGATTCGAGCCTGCACTGCATGACCAGAGAGCTAAAAACGTTTCCACTGAGCTTTAGAGCTCAATGAAAACGCCTATTAACCCTCCGAGTCATACAGCCCAAGGCTCTCCTCCGTATCACTTTTTTGTGTTTCGACTCTGTTGAGCCTTCTTCAGCACCATACATACCTGTACATATTTTCATGAATGGCAAACACTAAGATAGATTTTTCCACTAACAATAGATGGGGTTCGAACCTGGACTGCATGATCGGAGAGCCAACGACGTTTCCACTGAGCTATAGAGCTCCATGAAATCGCCGAGTAGCTTTCTAAGTCGTAAAGCCTAAGGCTCTCCTCCCGTCTGACTTTTTTTTCGTTTCGGCTATGTTAAGCCTTCTTCCGTCATGGTCACCGGCATCATTGAGCTCATCGTCATGTAGTACATCATCTTCGAAATCTTCTATTGGGGTCGGTTCAGGCATTTCGAAATCGATATATATACTTACCGTCTACAGTACTTTATTCCTATCTACGTTTAAGACCTCAGCTAGGTTAAAAACGTCTTGAAAAGCGTATAACAACCTTACAGGAACTAACTCACGGGAACTACGAACAAAACAAAATAATATTTCCTTTCTCAGGTTATTTTCCTTCTAAATACAATACACTGCTTACCTTATACTGAATTTAATGAATGGAGCAACCTTGAATATGTATTTGAATCTTGCTATTGACAGATGTTAATTCAGATATTCATTTCATATTCACATTCAGGTTTCACATTCAGTTCCGTATTCAAACGGGTTGTTGTATTCATTGCAGTGGAAAACAGCAGGCGACATTAAACCCCAAAGTTTTGTTTTGTTTCCATGACTTGTCGTCAACATTCAAGAAAAATAGATTCGCATAGTCCTTTCACTGCCTAATTAAGAAGCTTGGGTTTTCACGTTCTATTTGAATTAAGGTCGTTTTTCTTGGATCTAGTCAAAACAAAAATGTCAGTCCCCCTACTAGGAAGACCTCTCAAATATTCATTATCCTAATCAGGGTTTTCAAGCGAAAATTAAGCCGTCAGAAAAAGGCTTTTGGATCTTGGATCTTGTCAAATATCTACAAAACAATTAAATTGAGTAAGATGTCTAAACGGCACGGTATAGTTTAGTCTGGTTCCCACAAGATCGTATAGGCGTCATCGACAGTCTACGAAGGTCTCCCGGTTGTAAAGGGATTATTGCGACGGCGCCGACTGTGATTCGGAAGGATCGGGAGAGTTGAAGTGAGATAAACTCTTCCGACTCTTCGATCAAGTATAATGTAATGGGAACACGTCGGCAAACGTCACCGATCCATCTATTGTTGGAGAATGGTCTATTGGGTGTAGCTAGCCAATCATATGAAAGCCATCCTTCGGTGTTTCTTTCTCTATGTTGCAGTCAGGAAAGTTTGATCAGACAGTCACCGACTGCTTCCCGACGAGTAGAAACAATTTTTCTCTGATCGTTAAGGACGATGGAAGAACCGACGCTTACGATCTGGTGGGGACCATGCTTTTGCATGAATCGCATCAACTGCATCAAGTAATTAGCGAAGTAACATAGCATCCAATATGCGAATATCATCTCAAAGACTTTAGGCATTATTCTCAGTAAAACTATTTACAGACACTGATCTTACTATACGATACAAACGGGGAAGACCTAGACTTATTACACGAGTCGTAGTTTTCGCTCTCTAGGCCAATTTGATAGATAGGTCGTAGAATTATTACCTGAGTCGTAGTAATCGCTATTGAGTCTATACTGGACGCTCAAACTACCAGTTTGAGCGATTTCGGTTTCGTGTTAGTCTCTGTTTGGCGAGCGATAACTGGGACTCAGGTAATAAGTCTAGATAGCTTACTTAAAACCACTCTGAGCATCAGGCAATCTAATTCAATTTTTGATGTCAATGATTGTTGTTGTTGCTGTCTGCGAAGAGTGGAACTTATGTAATGAGTCTAGGAAATACATTCGAAAAACATTACCTATTTCGTAATATATCATACATATTTGAACTTGAAAATGTACTTATTTCTGGAATTTGAAATAATATTGTTTGTAATTCATTTGACAACGGCCCTTCTGGGCATAACACAGTTGATGAGGATCTATATACAGTAGCTCAGTAGCTACATACAGCAGCAAAGTACTGCATGCAATCAAAAGGCAATGTCCTACTGCGTTACATTAAGCTAAGCTACGAGAACAGCTTAAACTGCTAATCAAACCTTGAGTTATTTCCCACCAATTACAAAATGTTCTTCTTCATGTTCTGACTCCCAACTGTCGTCACTCTTATCTTCAGAAACCTGTTGCTTATCTAGAACGATAAAGACACGTGGTAAAGTCTTTGTTGACAACGTTTACATTGATTAAGATAAGAAAGATAAGAAAGGAAGGAAGGAAGAAAGAAAGAAAGAAGGAAATAAAGAAAGAAAGATAGAAAGAAATAAAGAAAGATAGAAAGAAAGAAAGATAGAAAGAAAGAAAGAAAGAAAGAAAGAAGGAAAGAAGGAAAGATAAGAAAGAAAGAAAGAAAGAAAAAGGAAAGAACGAAAGAAAATAAGAAAGAAAAATTAAAGAAAAAAAGAAAGAAAGAAAGAAAGAAAGAAAGAAAGAAAAAAGGAAAGAAGGCAAGAAAGAAAAAAGAAGGAAGGAAGGAAAGAAAGAAAGAAACCACAGGGTAGAGCTAAATAATGAAACTCTAAGGCCCTGGACAAACGATCAAACATTGTTTGTCAAGCATTTGAAATCTGCTGCTTAAGCGTCACAAAACATTGCCGGACAAGCAGATATAAGCAGAATTGGCCACACGATTTTTCGAAGAAATCCAAAAACATTTGTGCTTGACCCGGGCAAAAAATGTTCGACGAGCATTGTTTGGCGACATTTCCAAACGGCAAAACAATTTCTTCAAGAGGCAAATTTCAAATGTTTGACAAATATTGTTTGATCGTTTGGCCAGTGCCTTATATTTAGGTTTTTCGTTTGCTAAGATAAGAAAGATTGCGGGCAACCCCACAACAAAGCTAAATACTGAACTCTAAAAGGCATTTCAGCTGAATATCAAAGCGTGGCTGGACGTGCAAAAAAAAGAAAGTTTAGCTTCATAAACTAATCTTTGACCTACCAGTTATTTTTGTTGCTTCTTTCTTATTCTTTAAGCTATTTCTTTTCTTCTTTTGTCTGAAGACACAAAAAAACGTGCGTTTAAGTCAAACAGAAACAATGGAAACTGAGCGACATTGACTTTATATAGCTTAGTCTTGCTTCGAACTTAATTCAAAGTGAATTTTTCAGTTGTTTTTTTCATTAAAATAAAATTAGAGTTCTGTTAAATTTAATTCATGTTCCATGGAAAATAATAATGTCAGATGGCATTAAATTCGACCAAAATGCGACCATACAAAGAAACGCTGCATTTATGTCAAACTTGTGAATTAAGCTCGGCAAATCATGATGCATTTTATTCAAAGTGCAGCACTTAAAATGATATATTAGCTAGAACTTTGAGCTACATTCTAGATTTTGTCCCAAATACACCAAGGACTTATTACCTGAGTCGTTGTTATTGCTATTGAATTGAATTGCTGGACGCTCAAACTACACTGGAGCGAACGAAAACAGCATAAATTCAATTTAATGGAAGCGAAAGTTGGGGACTGGGACAATTCTAGGCACAAAGCTCCGCGATGCTAATTAATAAAACTTGGCTGACAATACAAGGCATTGAAAAATATAAGACAAAAAACCTCTTCTTTCGTAGTTTTTCTGTTCTTTCTTTCGCCTTCATTTTGTTCTTTTCAATTTGGTCATGATACTCGTTGTCAGCTTTTTCCTAAAACGTTATGTTTGTTACATTTAGGGCTGTTTTGGACTTTTGTAGACTTGAGCTTTTGCTGTAACTTTTGAGTTAAGTTAGAAGATACTGAAATTATTTCAAACAGTTCCTAATGGCTAAAAAAATTTCTGCCTTTCTTTCCAATACTGAAGTCTTTTGTTCAAGGTTTGTAGGCTAGTTAGTCAGTTAGGTAGTAAGTTAGTTAGTTAGTTATTTAGCTAATACGTTTGTTAGTAAGAAAGTAAAGTAGTTAGCTAGTTAGTTAGTTAGTTACTTAATAAGCCATTTAGTTAATTAGTTAGTTAGTTAGTTAGTTAGTTAGTTAGTCAGTATAGTTCGTCCATTAGTTAGTTAATTAGTTAGTTAGTTAGTTAGTTAGTTAGTTAGTCAGTATAGTTCGTCCATTAGTTAATTAGTTAGTTAGTTAGTTAGTTAGTTAGTTAGTCAGTATAGTTCGTCCATTAGTTAGTTAATTAGTTAGTTAGTTAGTTAGTTAGTTAGTTAGTCAGTATAGTTCGTCCATTAGTTAATTAGTTAGTTAGTTAGTTAGTTAGTTAGTTAGTCAGTATAGTTCGTCCATTAGTTAATTAGTTAGTTAGTTAGTTAGTTAGTTAGTTAGTCAGTATGGTTCGTCCATTGGTTAATTAGTTAGTTAGTTAGTTAGTTAGTTAGTTAGTCAGTATAGTTCGTCCATTAGTTAGTTAATTAGTTAGTTAGTTAGTTAGTTAGTTAGTTAGTCAGTATGGTTCGTCCATTGGTTAATTAGTTAGTTAGTTAGTTAGTTAGTTAGTTAGTCAGTATGGTTCGTCCATTGGTTAATTAGTTAGTTAGTTAGTTAGTTAGTTAGTTAGTCAGTATGGTTCGTCCATTGGTTAATTAGTTAGTTAGTTAGTTGGTTAGTTAGTTAGTCAGTATGGTTCGTCCATTGGTTAGTTAATTGGTTAGTTAGTTAGTTAGTTAGTTAGTTAGTCAGTATGGTTCGTCCATTAGTTAATTAGTTAGTTAGTTAGTTAGTTAGTTAGTTAGTCAGTATGGTTCGTCCATTGGTTAATTGGTTAGTTAGTTAGTTAGTTAGTTGGTTAGTCGGTATGGTTCGTCCATTAGTTAATTAGTTAGTTAGTTAGTTAGTTAGTTAGTTAGTCAGTATGGTTCGTCCATTAGTTAATTAGTTAGTTAGTTAGTTAGTTAGTTAGTTAGTCAGTATGGTTCGTCCATTGGTTAATTAGTTAGTTAGTTAGTTAGTTAGTTAGTTAGTCAGTATAGTTCGTCCATTAGTTAATTAGTTAGTTAGTTAGTTAGTTAGTTAGTTAGTCAGTATAGTTCGTCCATTAGTTAATTAGTTAGTTAGTTAGTTAGTTAGTTAGTTAGTCAGTATAGTTCGTCCATTAGTTAATTAGTTAGTTAGTTAGTTAGTTAGTTAGTCAGTATAGTTCGTCCATTAGTTAGTTAGTTAGTTAGTTAGTTAGTTAGTTACTTAGTTAGTATTGTTCCACTATGCTCAAGGATATTTCTGCTTTTGAAATAATTTCTATCCACATTGCAATTAAGAACATTTAACAGAATAAATAGCCTACCTTGGCAGCTTGAATATCTAGCCATTCATTTCTTTTTGTTTCTCTCTCGTATCCCTCTGTAAACGTGAAATTCACCACTTCCAGCACCAGCACTGGACCCTTTTGAAAAAAGTAAAATAAACCATTAATTCATATGCTTATGCTTATATTTTCACATTTTCTGACATCGATTTGATTCTTGTAGGGGGGGGGGGATCTTTTGGTGACACCACTTTAAGGGGCTGTTGTATTGGGGTCTAACCCAGCTGACTCCACTAACAAGCTTAGTAAGGTCAGAGTTCGAGCCCCAGTCACGGCAGCGTCATAGCCATGGTCAAGGTCTCCTTAGTCCATCAACTTCAGAGATCCTAGCAATAGACAGTTCCACAAAAGATGGCATCAGGGGGCATTTGTGACACAGTTAATTGGGGTTTAGGGAGCTGAGATGCAAACTTACAGAAATAAATGATATAAATATAAAAGTGAGAATTTGAAATTGCTTACCCATAACATGCCTTACGAATTCTGGAGCATCTCTTGGTTTCCACTCCTTTCTGGGTTTTGGAATTTCCACTATTTTATCCTTATATCAAAAGAAAATGTGGTTTAAAATATAATGACTGCCATTCACTTATGCAACAAAGAACTTTGATGTGCCACTGTGGATTAACAGCTAAGGGTATTTATCTTGTTTAGGAAGCCAATTCAAAGATTCCTCCCAAATGGGAATAATTATGCTGGTTTGGGAAGCAAAATTTTGAAACCAAGATGAGATTTGCTTCCAAAATGAAAATAAAATGCAAAATGACATTTTTCATGGGCACTTTCTAATGTCAATTTTTGGCATTCCATTCCCGTTTTGGAAGCAAATCTCGTCTCAGCTTTTGAAGTTTTGCTTCCCAAATGATGATAATTATTGCCATTTGGGAAGAATTTTGCGGGGAAGAATCTTTGAATTTGCTTCCAAAATGAGATATACTCCTTGCTAAACAATAGAAAACAATAACCCTTTTGTTTAAAAAAGAATAGCCTTGATGCATGTAGGTATGCCCAGCTGCGGTCTCGAAGTATAACCCTTAAATTCCAACCCTAACCAAAACTCTGTAACCCAAAAATTGCGCCAAATTTGAACAGTAAAGACCATCCCCTCCCTGACCCTGGCTTACCCTCTCCATGACATGATGAACCGAAAACCAAAACCCTCCTGAAAAACCCTAACACAAAAAACCACTGTGTAAAGA
This sequence comes from Chrysaora quinquecirrha, assembly GCA_014526335.1. Lineage (NCBI taxonomy): Eukaryota > Metazoa > Cnidaria > Scyphozoa > Semaeostomeae > Pelagiidae > Chrysaora > Chrysaora quinquecirrha. Next base: position 7,261,410 of record JACTAT010000040.1, read on the forward strand.
CATAGTTCCAGGGATGCCGGTATTTAAACACGCTCAATAGCGTTTCCTGACTGAGAAAGATGTGTACGGGCATGGGCGACTCTCAGCATTAGCTGCGCGAGCCGCGAGGCGAGGGGGAGGGCCTAAATAGGTAAGTTCACAAAAAAAACAAAGATCAGCAAGCATAAAGCTCACAACTAGACTTACAGGGTCTTTCATTAGTTTATCTAGTTGAAGCTTTGCTAAATCATGAGCAGAGTTTGGCACAAAAGCCTTCTTTATCCCTCCTTCTTCTTCTTTATTTTTTCTTTTTCGTTTTGCTGTGTTCACGATGGCCTCCATTTTGCAAAAGAAGAACTCCGTTCGAAAAAGATTCGAAAAAAAGAGTCTCAAATTGGAAACGAGGCTAAGACAAAGCATCTCAAATTTCAGATTAAATTTTTTCTCAAATTTGGTCAGCATCAGAACGTGGTAGATTCCCGGGGGGGGGGGGGGTACTTCAATGTGTCCATGATTAGACGTGAATCTGGACTTTGACAAAAGGACCCATTTGTATGATAGGATTTTCAAGGATTTCTGACCCATTTGCATGAAAATCGGGAAATTTCAAGCCCTTGTGTATGAATTTGGTTGATTTTAAAACCCTTTTACAGTGCTAGAATTCACGAAAGGTCTCGCAAAATCGAATCTGACGGCGATTCTTTGCAATCAATGTGACTGAGCTCTGTTGTTGCTGCTAATTCATCGTTTGGAAAGCAAAAACAAAGCAGAAAGGTTGTCAGCCACTTTGCGGTAAATCATAATGGGACCTTTTGGTAAGAAAATCCTAAAATACCAACCCATCAACCAGAATCGAGCAGAATATCAGACCCATGTGTAGAGAAATTCAGTCGAAAAAACCCATCCATATGACCGGCACGTCTGGTATGTCTACATATTGAAGTACCCCCCCCCCTCCCCCCGGGGGTAGATTATGCACGCTTTTGTCGTAATATAGGGGATTTTTTTAGGATTTTCTAAAATAACATTCATTTGCCATTTGTTCATTAAATCTTCTGAAAAAACAAAATACTGCAAAAACATTGCTCAGTGTTGGAGATGAATGCTCCCCACTTGCATCCACAATGCCGAGACAATGTGGCTGAGGCGTCGCATCTTACGGTGGTTCCCGTTACAGGAAATCGCTATTCTCCCATGAGTCTTCCGCCAGCCTACCGGGGAGGGAATATCCGGTCCCCAGACCATATGCTTACGCTTAAATATCCCGCCAGCTTCCGACTCACGCACTGAATCAATTATGAGATGACATCGTCTTTATACTCACAGAATTTCTTCAAGTAATTCAGGCAATTGTGGGAAAAACATTTTCGTGCGCATGCGTTTCGTTGGTCCATTGAGATTGCTGCGGTGTGGACAACAAAACGTCATAGGCGTGCTTAAATCTAATACGTTCTAGTGCTGACACAAGTGGCAAAATCAAATTTTCAACATGGCTTCCAATGAGGGGAGTTCTGCTGAAAGTAATCAGAACATGCAATGGACGTCTCCAGGCCTGACATTAAGTCAAGTCATCCCAGCATTAGAAGAAGTAAGAAAAGGCAAGGTTAATGTTGTTCCAACTCCTGCAATACCAAGCATGACAAAAAGAAAAGAAGAAGTTGTTGTTGAAAGGGTGATGGAAAATTGTGCATTCAAAACAGTCATGGCATGTGTATTAGGTAAGTATGATGCTAATGTTGGTCTGCCAACTAGCAAGCAGGTAGACAAGGAGCTGTGTGTGGCAAGAAGTCAGATCCTTGGTTGGGGCATGCCAGAGTGGAAACTTTGTTGCGCGCATGGGGCAGATTTTTGGCAATAATTTTTGGCTAAAACAATAAAAAACTATTTAGCCTTAAGTGCACATTGTGCAAAATTCCTGCCTGGGGGTCATGATCTTCTATATCCTCAGTGGCATAGCAAAGAAAGGACTGGGAGGGCAGGTGCCCCAGCCACCAAGTAAAAGGGACTGCAAAATTGTAAAATTAACAAATGGAGAGATGAAAATCAAATTTGACTAAAACTGTGACTAAAAATGGAATGTAAGGGGTGCAACATTTATGTCTGCCGTCAGGCACTGATGACGGACAAGATCATCTTTAACAAGCTTATGTCTGCAAACTGCCAAGTTTGCTCTATAAGGAACTTACCCCAGTCTTCCGAATGTTGTGCATGCTCGTGTGAGATAAACAATAGAACAATAGAGAAGAACAATGGAAATACACTTCTGTATGCCTGACATCTTGTCTGGAACTGCCAGATAGGAACTTACCCATGCTATCAGGAATTTATAAAAGCAGCATTGTAGGCAAAACCATGCAGCCACTTTCATTTAGACACCAAATTTCTCTTTAGGTTATGGTCTTGGAGCTGGTTTTGGAGTATTTACAGCAGGGTTGGACTCTTCAATGCCTTCGTACATGGCACCAGACACACAGCAACAAACTGCCAAGTCCGTTTTAAAGAAATGAAATCTAGAGCAGCTTCATATGGAAAGAATTTTGCAGTGGTTGGGGCAATGTTTTCTGCAACTGAATGTGTATTGGAATCGGTATGTCATCTTGATTATCATGCCCTTTAAATCAGTCTGCATATCCTGCATGGCATGAAGTAAGCATGCTGGATAATGCATTGTTGCCCTATGGTCAGGGCAGCAACTCTGTTATGCAATCTGATTGGCTGAAAACATTGGAATGTTTATTATTATCCAGTAATGCCCCCTCATTACGTCAAACATTTGAAATTTTTAGATTTTGAACGCAGCCTCTATTGGCTTTGCTGTAATGGCTTCAGACATTATATGTCATGTTAGTTTTGTAATCATAAGGAGGTCAGGACCATGCCCTGCCCAAAGGATAAAGCTTGGTGCTGTACTGACAGCTTCAGGTTAATGTTTTCTGGTATTGCCCTCGGAAACAGTTATTATAGGTTTAGTATGAACATTTAGACAAGTTTCCTTTTTGTGGGATACTTTTCACTACTCAAAAAACAGCAAAGTTTTGGAATTAACTTTTGCAAATTGGGCTGAACATGTTTCCGCAAAACCAAGATAATTCTCAACAATGAACTCCAGCTAATTTTACTTTTTAATCATATTTCTTATATTGTATTTTCTGTATCCGAATCATTCTTAAATTCGTAAACTTTTGTTGGTTTTAAATTTCGTGAATTTGAGTCAAAAAAGCTAAAAACACACAATTTTCTTGCCGCAAAAGTGTATTCCCTCAAAATAGCCTTATACCGATGTATATTAATTTCAGACAATAACTATAGAGTTAATTTAGCTCACTCAAGAACCTAACTTTTTTATCAACAGTATCGTGGAAAGACCGATCTACAAAATGGCACAATGGCTGGATGCATCACTGGAGGGCTGCTTGGTTTAAGAGGTAATATAATGCCTGCAATACGAATGTCTTGCCCGCAATATCTATGCCTGGCCACTTTCTAGTTTCTCTTTGACATTTGGTACATACCATTTTAAAGATTTCGCCCACTTCGCGTATTGTTCCCTCCAGCCACAAGATTGACCACCTTAAACGATACTAGTGACAATTTTCGTATGATAACTTTCCTTGAAGCAGATCGCAATCGCAACTTGTCGCAGAAGTCATCTATTTCACCCATTTCCTTGGTTGAATCTAGTTCACCCGAGTTCACCTTTCAAAATTTTTCCACTTTGAATCCAGAGCACGATCTTACGGCGGTAGTAAGCTACATCCAACTATCTCCCATTTACTTTTTTGATCCTGTAGTGTTTGGACATTTAGAAATCTCTCTCAATCGCTTGTTTATAGTAGCTACTACAATCGTTTGGATCTAACGAAACCAGGGCCTATACAGCCATAGTCCCAAGAAACGTTGACATTATGTATTTAACGACAGTCGCTAGGAATATAGATACACCAACGAGGCATTGACGCTGGCTTAGACACTACCATTGGGATTGAACTCCGACCTCTTTGAGCTCTTGACACCACGATCTATCCTAGCTGGGCAAGGCATGTCGCAGCACCTTTAAATGGTTCTACTGGGCGATCATATATAAGGGCATGCCCTAATTAAACGATAACCATGATCGATTCCTTTAATTTTGAATAAATTCTGTTCTAGCCGGAGGTCAAGCCGCTGTTCTTGGCTGTGCTGGATTCGCAGCCTTCTCAACTGCCATCGATTATTACTTCAGACATTAGGAACCTCGTATCATCTCAAAAGTGCAAGAGAACTCCTCGAGTTCCGCATTCGATGTACTGGTTTTGCAGTGGTAAGGCTTGAAGATTACCAAGGTATGTCGCTGTTACGAAACCAATGCCTTTTGTGTGGTATTTATATCTCAGTAAAAGGGGTAGCACATTGCCACCTTTGTAGAAATTGTTTAAGAATGCAAGATGAAACATGGAGAAATAAAACTGTTTAACTGAAATCATGTGTGAAAGACAGTAAGATAGTAAATGAATTGAGACTAAATTGACTGTGAATAAGTTAGGTTAACTTGAAAATTGTTTGTCAAAATGAGTTTTTTTTCAATGATGAAATACAAGATACAATATCAAATTTGTTCGAAGTTTCTAATTCTAAAGTTCAAGAACCTTGTGCTATTTTTTTTCGTCATGGTTTTTCGAATCCTTTATCTAAAATATTCCAAACTCATCAAATAACTAATAAACATGGATGATTTCTATATACCGTATTTCCTTGAATTCGCGCCCTTCCTCGAACAAGCACGCAATTTGGATTGAGCTACCCATCTGGTTGGTCTTAGACACTTCCAAGCTTCCAACCTGATAGGAGAAATCAAGAGACACCTTTTGCTATTTGCTGCAAAAATAGGTTTTATTCCGAATGTTAGTTTATTCATAAATCTTCAATTAATTGCTCCTCTTTGAGACGGATTTGTAAATTATCGCTCTGGGCGCACAATCGAGGAGGAAATACGGTATTAAGCGGTGGGATCCACTTGAGCTTGTATAAAAATTGGCTTAACTTGGGGAACGTCTTTGTGTGATGACACCAATGGTCCAGATTTTTATGTTTGAAGAATGAAAACATTATGTAGGGGTTTTCTGCAAACCGGAAGAAATATACCTACCTAGATAGATAGATAGATAGATAGATAGGAATCAGGAATGTTGTAACAATAAGATCGGAATTTCTATTCTCTGTGCACACAATTTAAACAATCATTGAGTTGATTAATTATTTTAATTGCAATTCAAATGCATACAATCAAAACAATCGAAGAGGTTGTTCCCAGTCTTCGAAATTTGGCATCAGTTTGAACAACAAACTCATTAGGAAACCATTAGCCAGCATGCGTTAAAATCTGGAACAAACAGAAAAGCTGGGAACTCGTGGAATGAGTGGGAATAAACGGAACTGAATGGAACCATTGTAGGCATGCTGAAACAAAGTGGGAATAACTTGGAATCGGAGAGAACAAAAGGAACAAAGTAGAAATCGGTGGGAATAAATGAGAACGAGAGGTGACAAGGTGGAACAAACAGGGAATCACTGCAGAAGATGGAGGAACAACTCAGAAAAAGGAAATTACCGCAAACAAGCGAGAGCAAATTGATACTAAATGGGGATCAATGACGATTGCGGGTGAAAGCAGGAACAAAGCCTGAAACAGCTAGAATCACAGGGAACAATTGTGGAGATTTATCCACACTGCAAGCTGCAATGTTTAGGCTTATCTCAGGCTGATCTTAGCTGATCTCATTCTTCAAACATGGCTAATGGGTACCTTTAATTTAGCAAACGTAGCATCCTTTAGTGGACAGATGGACCTCGTTATTGAAATTAAATGTTAGTGGGTAACATTCAACTATAAAGAATATAAAGAGCGATTCATTATTTAAGCTCTGTTTCAACAGTCTTTGAAATGTTGAATAAGGGTTCCAAGCCTGCTCCGTTAGAAATCATCCTTGCTTAGGAATACAAGGGAAATTCAATAGTTGTAGCTAAAATTATAAATAGTTGTTCAGCTAAAAGGAAGATAACACAATTTGAATTCATACTAATTTAAAACTAACTTAACTGCATTGACTTTATTCTTCCATTCCAAAACCAAACGCTGCATCACTGTCGAACCAAGAGAAATCCATGGTTTCTTTCTTTGCACCTCTTTTGGTTTTTGGTGTCAACTTTTTAACTTTGCTTTTGAACGGCATTTTCTTTGGCATTGGGTTGCTTTTTGAAGCACCCTGTTTTGCTTCTTGGCCAAATTTCGGAAACAGCTTATTGAATGCTTCTTTCTCTGAAGGTTTCTGAGCGGGATTTGATGTTTTGAGTCGTTTTCCAGGGCTTTCAATTAGGACGGATACTGGTTTCACAGCCATGGGAGATGATTTTGCTGTTGATGATAAACCAGGTGAAGCTCTGATGATTGGGCGGACTGAATTGATGTTGGATTGCTTCTTCGTGCTGCTGACAACGCTTGGTGACTTCTTTGGCCTGATAAGGACATCTTCTTCATCTGATGAATCCAGTTGATCGTCTGTGATACTGAAAGCAACATGCTTAGACCTAGCAGGCTTCTCCTCGCTTACTCTGAGAATTCCTTGTGGTGTTCGCAGATTACCTGAAGTGAAAGGATAGGGTCTTCAGAGTTAGACTAGAACTTGCAGAGAAAATCACTGTGTCAGCAAAAATCTACTTTTAGAGCATCAAATTCAAAGGTCACTACAACTACAACTATCGAAAAAAAATTTGCACCAATTGAGGATACTTCGAACATATTGATGAATTCTCAGCCTTGTTACCACCATTGATCAGATTGGTAGTGTGACCATTTCGAGCAACATGATCAGGTTTTTGCAACTTTTTAGTTTTGAGATGATATGCTTTTTGAAGCACGTTCCTCTCGCAATGGTTCTTTCCTTCCTTTTCAATTCACGGAAACGTTAATCTTTATCTAAAGGTACTATTAATTATTAGGGCCTCTAAATCTTCATACTGGTGTAGATCAAGACAACAAATATAATGATTAAGGTATGGGTATAAGAAATAAAGAGATGGGCAATGTAGGAAAAAATTGACATTAGCTCTTAGCTTACTTGTTGGTGTTACCGGAGCTGCCATCTGAGGTGTCCTTAGGGTCTTCGGTACTTTGGGAGTGACTGCTTGATTAGGCTTCGGTGATGAAGTAACCGGTCTTTTTGGTTGCTTCTTTTCTTCCTGGACGATGACAAACGAGTCCCTAGAACCATCTTTTGTACCATCTGTTGTCATCTCCACATCCACAGATTTTCTTGATTCTGTTAACTTAGATTCAAGTTCTGTAACTTGTTGCTTCATTTGATCAAGATTATCATTCATTTCCTTAATCTGATCATCTTTCTGTTTGATGTTCTTCTTGAAATTATCAATTTCCATCTGTTTTGCTTTCAGATTTTCTTCAAAAGAGCTCTTCGTCTGCACCAGATCTCTTGTCTGTTTATCAAACTCTTTCTCTTTAGCGTTCATCAATTTTTCATTCTCCATTTTGTATTTCTCTAATGTGGTGCACATCTCTGTTATCTGAGCCTCAAAATTCTGTTTTTCAATAGCTAGTTGCTGTTGTGCCATCTCTGATTGTTGCTTTGATATTTCAGTTTCCTTGCCTAAATTCTCAACATCCTTTGCTAACTGATCTTTCTCCTTCTGCAACTTTTCCGATTCCTTTCTCAATCTTTCAATATCTTTGATGCTGTCTTTCGAGCGTTGATCTGCACTTTCAAGCAATTCTTTTCTATCCAACTGGCTGTTCTTGATTTCTTCTTGTGCTGCACTGAGTTCATCCTCTAACTTCTTGTTCGTCTTTTGTTGGACCTTGAGTTGTGCTTTAAGCGATTTTGTTTCAGATTGAAACTTGTTAGCTAACTTTGTCTTCATCTCTAGCTTCGACTGAATGGACTTGACTTTGTTCTCTGAACTTTCGATTCTTTTATCTCTGCTTCCAACTTCTTGTTGTATTGCATCTGCATGTTGATCTCTTTCTTGGCACAATTCGTTGATTTTTTCTTCTAGCTGACTTATCTGTTCTTTAGCTGTCTCTAACTCTGATTGCTGCTGGTCAAGCTCCACAATTTTCACCTCCAGGTCTTGCACGATTCTATCTTTCTCATTCTTCAAATCAGTGATTGACTGTGTCATCCTCTCGACTTCTTCACGAAGGCTTTGATTATCTTGCTCTGATGATGCTAACATGGCTGCTTTATCCTCTACCTCATCAGCCTTCCCTTTTATATCCCTCTCTAGACTTTCTTTCTCATCTTCAAGTTCCTTCATCTTTGCTTCTAAGTTAACAGCATATTCTTCTCTTTCATTCAATCTCTCAATTTCAACCTGAAGCTTATTGATCTCATCTTTTAACTGCTCAGCTATTTGTCTCTCCGAAAGCAACAGCCGTTCCAATTCCTCTTTCTCCACATCTTTATTCTTTATTAGAACCTCTTTTTCTTCCAGCGTGCCATGCAGATTCTGTAACTCTTCTCTTAGATTACTAACCAATATTTCCAGCTCTGACTTAACTTTATAGATCTCTTCGACTTGTGAATTTATCTGCTGTACTTCCACATTTTTCTGCTGTACAGATTCCGTGAGCTGAGCTATTTCTGCTTGTCCTTTCTGCAGCTCGCAACCCTGCATCTCAATCTGGTTCTGCTTGTCATTTAACTCCATAATAATCTTCTCATATTCTGATGTCATTTTTGACACCTTTTCCCCATATTCTTCTTCTAGACATTCAATATTCTTCATCAGTGTATCCTTTGTGCATTTTTCTTCATTTAGCATGGTTTCTTGACTTTTAAACATCTCTTTAGCTTCTTGGAGTTTCAATTCTAAATTTGCACATTCATCTTTATAACGGCGAAGTGTTTCATCAAATTGGGCAAGCTGCTCGCTCAGTCTTCCCATATTCTGCTTGTAATCATCATTCATTTCTTGCAGTGATTTTATTGATTCTTCCCCCTCTGTTATTTTCCTCTTCAAACTTTCAGCTTCCTCTTTATGGTCATCCTCACATTTATTGACATACTTCTTCATTTCATGTTCTTTAGAGTTAGATCTGATCTCAAGTTCTTGAAATTTCAAAACCAGCTCTTGAAACTGCTCGATTCTTTGTCCATTCTCAAACTTCTGAACACTGAGCATATTTTCACCGACAATCACACTATTCTCAAGTTTGACAAGATGCTCTTTCAAGGCATTACACATGTTCCTGGTAATTCCTATCTTCTGGACTGTCTCCTCTTGCAGTGTCTTCTCCTCTTGCAACTTAGAACTAACACTTTCATTCAAGAACTGCAATTCCAAAATCGACTTCCTCAACGAGTCAATCGTCTTATTTGCTTCAGTCATTTTTCGATCCTTTTCCTTCAATTTCATCTCAGTATTGATCTTCCATTGTTTAACCTTTTCTGCCTCTTGATGTAGTCTTGAATGTAATGTTGCTAACTTGTCGCCACTTTTCGCTGCCACGTTTTCCTTCTGCCCATCACTGTACTGCCTTGATTTGGTAGCTGGTGGGAGTAATAATGGCTCAGCAGGTTTCGTGTTTTGCATCGGTTGTCTATGACGAACTCCTCCTCCTATAGGTCCAAAATCTCTTGGAGATTCTTCGTTGTGCTTGCTTGTTATACTGCAAAGAGTTTCCATTCAACTGCATAGGGTTGAAAACAAAATTTTGCCTCTGCATCTTGTCCGAAACGTTTCTTGCACTTTTTCACCTGGAAATAAAATCAAGTGTTTTTCAAAATTAAGTCTCTGTTTATCTTAAAATTGCATAATCTTCGTAAAAATAAGGAACTTTGATTTTCTGAAAGTATAAATATGAAATAAATCATGTTCTTTTCAGAACATTTACTGCACAGTTGACGCTGTCATTTTAGGGATGACTTTCTCGCGATGAGTCTATCTACCCCAATTTCATGAATCTCTTCTTAGATAATAGAGTACCACAAATCTTCTAAATTATAGAAAAATCAAAGAAGTCCATAGATATTCAAGCTGTGGCGCAAAATATTGTGGATTGAGAGGAGTTCTCACCTTCCTTTTCTTTTTTTGCTTCAAAGATCTGAACTGAATCCGCCAAAATTTTTCCAGCGAAACAAACCACTATGGTGATTTGAATTTTCAATTTTCTGCTAGGTATTTCTCTCTACTTCAGGACTAAATCATTTTCCATATCCATGAAACATTATAATTAATTCTAACTATACATGTATTTCTTCAAACTTTCATGAAAATAATCAAACTAAAAAAACAATCCGTAAACAGCTGACGTGATCCCGCCATCAAACTTTCGCGCCAGAAATGCTACGGCGCTAGACCCAGACCTCTACCTCAGCAGCTAAATAAAGAAATTGATGCTTTCCCTTCCTTCCCTATATGTTTATAACCTTTCAAAAGATGATTTCTCTCTTTTTCTTACGTTTCCAACAATTTATTTATCTGTTAAGCAAGCAACCAAGCTATCCTTATCGGTTCATGCGGGCCCGAGTCTTGGTTAGCCACACGACTGATGCTGCATTGCAGCTTGAGCTTCAGAAGTAGATGAGCTAACGAGACCCCGACCGTTGTTGTGACGCTACCGTTGCTGAGGCTCGACCGGGTCAACCTTACTAAGCTATTGATACCGCGAGTTATTAGACCACGACACCACAGGACTTTTAGCCCCAAGACTTGCAGCAGGACTTTGGTCCCAACGAAGTATCAAAGAGAGGCAGTGAGAGGTAAAAAAACAATTTTAAAAAACGTCTAAATAATTAGATAATTCAAATAACATCCACAAACTAAGTCTAAGATTTGAGTTTGTTTTTATAGTTTTCTACTATATACAAAGACTAACATCTTGTTTGATTTCGTCTTGAAGACATCAGATGTAACTTGGGACAGTATTTGCCAACCGTCGCATACGCCTGAAAATGAAAAAAATATGAAATGATTAGGAATAATATAGAACTATTGCTTAAAATAAATGGGAAACATTTAAAAAACGATACACTTTAAAGGGCACTTCATCCTTTTGTCCATTGGAAATCTCATACACCTTTGTAGTAAATTCTTTTGTTTTCATAGAAATCCTTTAAAAATTCTTCTTTTTTAAAAGGAAGTCTCGTACGCCTTATTGACCCAAGGGGGAACTTGATCCAATTTTGGGATGTGCCGCCCAAGCATCAAAAACATATCCGACCTGAAACCAACTGTATTGAAAATTTGTACCCAACCTTATACCAATTATCCATTCTTCAAACATGAAAATCTTGAAAATGGAGACCATCATTCCTTATACAAAAACACCAAAATCGTCAAAACCGACACCGTCCTTATACCAAAATTTTGAAAATGGAGACCGTTCCTTAAACCAAAATCGTGAAAATCGATACTGTTCCGGGCGGCACGTCCCCAGTACCCAAATTATACCCAAACTATACATACTGCACCCCTGCACCTATTGAGCAGTGAAATGCCCCTCGATAAACTTCACCAAAAATGCAAATGTTTCTAAGGGCTTGGTCAAGCGATCAAACATTGTTGGCCAAATATTTGTGATTCGCTTTGCAAGCAATGTTTGATCGTTTGACCACGTCACAAAGCATTGCTTAACAAGCGGAGCGATATTTAAAAAATTGACAAAACATTTCTTTCTTGTATCAAGCAGGCAATGTTTGACAAGCAATGTTTTGCGACGTGGCAAAACAGTGAAACATTTTGTTTGAAAATCAAATGTAAGATGCTTGACCAACAATGTTTAATCTTTTAGCCAGAGCCTAAGAAAACAAAACGTAACCATTCTTGAGAAGTTGTAACGGTTTAGAAAAACTTGCCTTGTATTTCGATCTTGATCTCTGAGTTTCTTTTCCATTTCAGCATCGGTTAGAGTCTCCAAAAACGGGCACCAATGATCAATATCATTGCCAGTTCTAAATGGGTTTTCAACAGCAGGCAACGGTGCTTCGCTGAATGCATAGGTCTTTTGATGCCAACTAAGCTGCCCTCTGATGCTATAAGCCACTGCAGTAACGAATTCTCCACCAAGCCCAAGATCAGTGCATAATGACATCGCGAATTGTTCAGGGCTGTTTAATGGTTCTGACATGTCCCATTCGAATTGGTCAACTAAAGATACGTTTCCTACGTGAATATTCAACTGCAAATGGAAAAAGAGCGAAGTTTTATATGAGTTATACACAAAAGAATTGCTTTGAATGAAGCAAAGAAAAAGAATGTTTGAAAAGGCCTGGTTCAGATGTCGATTTTTCCAACAGGCCCGCGGGGAGGCACTCGATCAAAGGGACGTGCTGCCCAAGCATAAAAAAACATACCCGACCTTATAGCATTCTTTCGAGAATGTATACCGAAATCATGAAAATGGATACCGTTCCTTATACAGTTCCTTACACCTTGGTACGAATCATTTTTCTGTGCCACATGGCATAGTTTTTTTGAGGAATTTCACTACTTCGGCATTGTTAAAGAATTGTTAAAGGGCCCACAGGTTTTAGGGTTCATTGCATAAGATGACAATAGCAATTTAAGACATTTCATAAACATTATTTCATAAACATGTTTATTCCATTGACTATGTTTAAGATGAGCATTCATACGGCCGTGATTCGACACTAGCATGGTGTGGATTCAGAGTTTAAACTACTGCAGTGCCAGAACTTGTCAAGTGTGCTCTTGCTGTTTGGAAGATTTGTCAAGTGGTCTGACCGCCTAATTTCGTTCTGAATAAATTGTATCATTCCGCCAAATGTTGAACCTAAAACATGCCAGAAACGTTCACACTCTTCAGTCAGACAAAACAAATTTTCAGTCGAAATCACTAATCAAATGATAAGAATAATCTCAAACATAATTACAAGTACAAGCATAATCATCATCATAAACATAATCATAATCATAATCATAATCATAATCATAAATCACAATCATTATACCTTGATGATGACTCTTTGATCAGTTGCTTCTTCCATTGAAATTTCAGGCTCAACGGAATTCTGTTTGATTTGTTGCTGAATGGCAGCTGCAACGGCTGGTACAAAACTATTTGCAGGAAGGTCCAAATCATCACAAAACACTTCAGCAAATGATTCAGGTGTGATAAGTGTCTCTAAAATAAAAAAACCCTTACAGTTCAATGGAACATCACAATTAAACATGATGATTTCAGAAACAGATAAGCAAACAAGATTTTATGCTACAGTGGCTGGTGATGGAATCCTGACAACATAGAGCGCACCAATAACATTAACCAGCTTTTTGGGACCAAATGGCCAGTGGCCCACAGCAGCATTTGGTCAGTACTAAAAATTCAAAACTCTTCATTGTCATCGTATCACCATCATCATCATCATTGTCATCATCATCATCATCATTATCATAATCACCATCATCCTCATCAACATGGTCATTACCAGCATCATCATCATCATCATCATCATCACCATCATCATCATCATCACTATCATAATCATCATCATCATCATGATAATCCTTGTGATAATCTTGATCACAAATGATGCATCTCATAAGGATTGCCATTATGTAGTAATATTTTCACCCTTAATGAAAGACCTTTACATTACGCCCCCCCCCCAAAGAGAGCTGGCTTTAATTTGCAACCTCTTGAATGAGAAGCCTCCTGCTACTTTGCCACCTTCTTCTCCTAATTTGTCATTGACATAAATAACAGCCTTACAATAATGGCATATGAAAATTTTCTAACCATTTTTGTTCCATGTGAAAGAATCCCTCAATTTCTGACCATCAATTTCAATATCCAATCTTATTGGTATTAGTTCTTCAGAAAGACCTGCAGCCTTATGAACTGCTGCCATATCATGATCATCGTAACTATAAAGAAACAAGAATTCATGCTGAATGCTCTTCAGGGTTTCTGGTCAACTCATCACAATGGCCACTTGCCACATGAGCAAGTTGCCACATATTTTAGGTCACCACTGTGCTACGGTCATCTTGCCACACATCGGTAGGCAACTCGCCTCAGTTTTAAATTCAAATTTTAAAAAATTTGGTTATTGTTTCATCATGAAAATCTTGTAAAAGCATTCTAGAAGTCTTTTCCAAGAATTTTTAAAGGATATTTGGGACACTGGACAATGCCCCAAAACTCTTGTTTATCATACTGATAGAGTTTGTCATACTTGAAGGTGCTCTGGCATCGTGGTGTAATCCAGCTGAATCGTGGTGCCAGAAGCTCATAGTGGTCAGGGTTCGAGCCCAGCCATGGTAGCATCAGGGCCAGAGTCGAGGTCTCGATTAGTTAACCTATTACTGAGATCCTAGTGACTGGCGCTAAAACACCATTTCACCTTCACCTTCACCACCTTCACCAGTCAACTTGTTCAGTTAGGTGTGGCAAGTCACTTTTGAAGAGGGAGTTGACCAGATGTGTGGCAACTTGACTGTTGTGAGTTGAAAGTGTGGCAAGTTGACCTGTTGCCCTCTTCAGAGGGGTCTTCAATGGGCAGTAACATTTGTCTTTAGGTGTTTATAGCATACAGATACTGAAATGCAAAGTATAATTTAAAACGCTGAATGCAGTGATCTTGAGCATCACGAACCATGTTGGAAATGATTTAACTCTTTTTGAGCCAAAACGATTTCTGTTGACAGGAGTAGCAGCTGGTACAGCATCAAGATGATGTGAGCTATTTGGAAGAATATTTGGCAGCCAAACATTGCTGCCACGCTTTGCTTTATTTCTACTTTCAGTTGTTTGCAAGGGAACTTTCTCTCTCATCTCTACTTTATATTTTTCATCATCTCCTTCAAGAATCTCGTCAATTTCAGCAGCTCTAACTAGAGTGATGTTAGTAGCTAAGGAACTGCCAACATTGTCAATGGATGCAATTTTTTTCCTCTCTTCAACAGTCGCCAATCTCCTCCATAGTGAAGGGTATTTCTTGTACAAAGACCCTCTGAATAGACGCAGGTAGTTGCCTACTTCACTTCCTATCATGAAATATTCCCCTTCTTCTTCTAGTTGGAATTTTTGAGGCTTTATTCCATAAGTCATTGGACCAGCTCCTTTCCCAGCCATGTTGTTTTTGTTCGATTTGATCAAAAAGAAAAGAAAGTGTGTTGTTTGAATTGGAGGCCAGCTGCAAACAACTTTCCAAAACGAGGCTTTGCTCAATACAAACAGGCATTCAAATGGGGGCTAATGGGAAGAAAATTGACAGGGGGCTTATAAACGACTCGTTTAGTAGCTAAAACGTCGTAGATATTATAGAAGCAATTTTCCTTTGCTGGGTAATAAATAAGCTTTGGGGTGTTCCAAAAATATAAAGAAAACGTCCCCTCGTAGACCATGTAGAGGACCTACAGTAAATGAGGGGCAATCCATTTCTTTGAAATCTCATGCACTTTCTGGAAATCGTAATATTTTCATGGACTTTAAATCTTTTTATTTCCATAGAAATTTCTTCGTTTCAAGAGTAAAACGCCCCATCGAACCCAATGTTGCAGTACAAGCTAGAATAGGATGTAGACGCCAAAAGTAATGGGCCCTACTGTAATATTGAATAAGAAGATTAGTACAGTACTTTTCTATAATTTTGCCGTAAAGTTCCTGAAATTAATGCTAAAGATTCTTACGTTACAGGGAGAAGACGCCTTCTTAAATGTCGCCTTCTTTTTCTCCAGCTTTGACACACTTGTCTCTTTGGCAGACCTTTTTCTGATTTTAACAAAGGTCCAAGATGTATTTCTGCGTTGCTTCCCTTGATAAGCTTGCTTGGGTGAATTTGCTGCGTTTGTGGTCCACTTTGTGGAGGTCGTGGAAGTTTATTTTGACATACTTGGGGTCCCATTCTTGGTCTTGGACCTTTTAATTCTTTCCTTCACCCCTGAGAATCGCTTCCCCGTCAGTTGCTTTTATAAACATTATCTCCCAGTTGGCAAGGACACGGTTATGAACTCCAAGCTCCGCGAGAGTTTTCTTCTCTTCTTTCGTGATGACTCTGCGCCATAATTTTGGGAACCTTTTATAAAGTGCACCTTTGAATAAATTCAAGCGACTGCCAACTTCACTTCCAATCATGTATTTCTCAGGGTCTCCTTTGAATTGATAAATGGTTGGTAAGTCCATTTTGGGATGTTTTTATTTTTCCAACTTTGATGTCGTTTTTTCAGAATTCATTCATGTCACGTGATTTTACCCATGCATCTAAATGCAAGGAAGGAATCATGACCTACAAGCTGTATGTAGGGGCGGCGCCAGCCGCCAAAATGCGGGGTGGACTAGCGAGCGAAGCTTGCCCCCAGGGAAAATTTTATAGGAACCCCGCCCTTTAGAATGACGGAAAACGCCCTTTAGAGCGCTGGGACACCCCCTTTTTTGGATCGAATGAAAGATAGTATCCTAATTTTGGCAGAGATGAAACAGTGAATGAAGGGCAAAAAACATAACGAGAACGTGATTATAAACTCAAGACCGTGGCGCCGCCCCTTATGCCAACTTAGCTGTCCACCACAACTTAGCTCGATGAATCATTGCTCGAGAAAAACTCCAAGCGAAAATCCACTGAAAATATTGAACAGTCGTTTTTCTTTCATTGCTGACGGGAATTGCCAGGATTTCGTTGCAAACTTTTCTGCCCTGACTAAGTGGCAGACGAAAATACTTCTTTTCTTATCTCTGATATCTCGTTGGCAAAATTGTCTTCGTTTCTAACTGTCAATGACCAATGACATCATTGCTTGCCGTGCATAGGTAGTAATGTTTAAGTCCGCAAGGCAACACATGTTGCATGCACAGAAAACTCTTTCCGTCGTAGTTGCAAATAAGGATAATTTTCTTCGGCACGGATGGTGTGGGGTATGACTTTCGATTCCAGTGACTAGGCCTAAGTTCTTCGGGATATTCTATGTATGGTCTGGGGACCGGATATTGCCTCCCCTTGTTGGCTGCGAAGGCCAGGAATAGCGATAGGCTGCAACCACCGTAAGTACAGTGCATCAGCCACATTGTGGAAGAAGTGTTGAGTATCGGTCCGTCATGGAACGATTTTTTAGAGAATTATTATTAACGCGACAAATTCATGAAAAGATTAGCTACGATTCATATTTAGCTAGTTTACTGTACTTGAAATCGTCGCAAGTTAGCATAATTATGACTTTCAATGTACACCCCATGCAATGCTTAACATTTTGAACGACACCGTCGCGTCCCCACCTCTTATGACGAACTGGAACATGAATTTTGATATGGGACCATTTGTTTTGGTCGTCGCTGTCGACTGGGACATCTTTTGGAAACATGTTCCCACGCATGTTCCCATATCATCGCTGTTCGCGGACAACAAAAAGTACTTGAGGATTTCTCTATGTCCCCGTCGCCCCCTTCGCTTACTGTTAGATGAGAACATGAAGATCGCTGTTTTATCGAATTTGATCGCGTCCATGTCGCTTGCCACGATTTGGACATGATGAAGGGTGATGGTGAAATGGCATTTTCAGCGCCAGCCGCTAGGATCACAGAAGCAGATGAACTAGGGAGACCTCGACTCGACTCTGACGCTACCGCGTCTGGGGCTCGAACTCAGACCTCACTAAGCTCCTTATACCCCGACTCACGAGATAGCTGGATTAGACCTAGACTTACTACATTCGTTTCATCTTTTTTTTTCATTCACATGTTTTATTTTAACAATTTTATTTTATCCTAGACTTACTACATGAGTCGTAGTTATGGCTGTTGAACTTAATAACTGGACGCTCAAACTAACCTAACTGTAGCAAACAACAACAACAACGATTCAATTCAATGTGAGCGAAAGTTAGAGACTTTGGAAGCAAGTCTACAATCCCGGACAAAACTGCTCTTCTTGCCAAACATATCGTCCCCCCCCCGAATCAGTGTTGTTTTCGAAAAAAAAAACAGATGAAAGTCAAAGACAATCTGTAAAACATCAAAGAAACCCAACATTGGAATGGCGGAGGGGGGATTCATTTACTTTCTATTCTATTCTATTCTATGATTTATTTAATGTTAGTTTTGATTGATGTGACACTAATTTACACTAACATGAAGCAACTCCAGAGATTGCATTAGGTCATTATTTGTTGCAAAAGGAGCAAGCGCATTTGTTACTAAGAAACCACGTTTTCAGCAAGTTTTTAAGAGTTTCGTAGACTTCATACGCTAGAAGTCTAATGGATTGGACATGGACGGTAGTTTCTCTAGATCTTGCAAGTAAAGTTTCGTACGAGGACGTGTAATCAGAGCACGCTAGTCGCAAAGCTCTTTCATTTATTTTTTCAAGCGGCTACCCTTGGTACATAGCATCCATATCAATGGGCAATAATTGAAATGACAGAGGATAAATGAATTTATTATGATCTTTCTTTCTTTTTCACCCATATATGTATATCTTGCTAAACGTTTGAGCGAGTATTTCAATTTTGTACAGAGTATTTCTTAATTGATGAAACATTATGGATGTCTCATTCAGTTTGTCCGAGATTGTAGATAAGACCATGATGACACTTGACACAGCACCTTCAGAAATATAGCTTAAAAGTTAAAACACGTGTTCAGGCGCGCCGCGATTAAGTATGATGTTTTCTTTCTTCAAAAAATTAATTGAAAATAAGCTCTGATTGGAAAAAAGTTTCGATGATCCGTGATGAACTTTGCTGATCCAGCTATATGGTAAAAAAGGTTATTTACAATATTGTTATGTTTTTTCTATTATTCACTTCAAATTGCGTAGTAAAGATTTGCTTTAAGGTGGTTTTCAGAGCCTTCAGGCGTTCTTTTTGCTGAACATCGAATGCAAACTTTCAAAGAAATTGTAGCACGTAAGTTCAAATATTGGTTTCAAATATTTTGCTTTGTACACGTTTTTCATAAGGAACCTTTTTTGGTCTGAGTTAAGTACGGAGTTCCTCAGATTTTAGCAAAATGAGGCTGAAAGTTCCTTAAACTGTTCCTTGTCCTTAAGTGCGTTTGAATCCATTTTGAATTTTCTTCCTTTTCTAACTTTGAATATTAAATGAGTTTTTTTGGGAAGTACAGTACCGAAGCACTATGGGAAATATGTGGTTGCTTATAAATATATGTTTGTTGTATACATTAACCGTCGTCTTGATCTTGAAAAAGTTATTCTTATAGATTTTCATCCGAGCCTCGTTTTGGCCTCAAGTTCTCTAAAGAGGTGTTCCTTTGTGGTTGCTTATAAAAATACACGCTCTTAAAATTTCTTAAATTTCCTTATATAAGTATAACAAGAGTCATATAACAGTATGTGTGCACTCTCTTCTCAGGCTGAGATTTTGGTAAAGTTTTTCTAAATCTCCGCAACAACTTGAAAATCTAGCAGACGATTTCGAAAGATGCCTAGGGGCAATCCACTCCATGGAATCTCGTACACCCTTACCTGGAAGCTCTGTTGTTTTCGTAGGAATATTGTGAGAATCCCTTTATTTCAATAGGAATCTCGTACGCCTTTTCGAGGAGTGAAATGCCCCTCGAAAAAGTGCGACGTTGGGGGTCGGTGATGGGGATTGTACTGAAAGGCTTCCTGGCATCTGACTATGATGCACGCGTTAATCTTTCGACTTTTCTTCAATTTGTCATTCACTTTGATGGGGTTTTGGTTAAAATGATGCCCATGTTTAGAGAATTTCAGGGCCAAAAATCTACCCATTGGCGGCACATACCCGTACCCAAATTATACTAAGTACCCCCCGGGTAATTAGACAGCAGTATAATGCTTAATTAGACAGCAGTATAATGCTTTTTTCGGCAACCTAGCAACTTTTTTTGTCTCACAATCCTAATAACAACACATGAATACAAATTTTTAATAAAAACAATTAGCATGGGCATGGAATTCTCTCACGTAAAAAATTCCTTTCAGAATCGACAACGTTCACCACGATGGACGACATTTGAAATTACCGAATGCATAACGGATAGTATAAGTATGTATCGCTTATGAGTTTTATTTACATTGAGTTTTATCGAATTTGAAGTAAATCCCATAGGGTATGTCGGTAAGCCCAAACGTTGTTTAGCAATTTCTTATTCCCTAAAGAGTCTTATTCTCTACAGAGCCGTGCTATATCGTGTCCTATGGTAGTTTCGCTTTGTTTAGTACCGGGTGTTCCGGGAAACAAATGCTGCTCGAAATTAGCTCTCTTTCTCTCTAACAAAAGCGCCTTATTTGGTTCTTTGTTCGAATATGTTTTGTCTGGTCTCAGAAGAATTTAGAAATACTTTCTTCCAACCTCCTCGTGCTCATTTCTGCAAGTCGTAGTCGTTTGTAGGGATAACAAAAATCAAAAGCGACTTCTTGAAGCAGATATTTCAAATTTGTGGCAATCGCGAAGCACCGGGGGTCGCTAAAATCCCTCAGAATGGCGAAAGAACATGCTCTGTGCAGGTATCTATATTTAGTACTTTTATGATTCTACAAGTATACATGATTTTTAAGGAACTCTGGTCTCTAACTTCTAAAGTAGGGTTTCTTCAGCGATAGGTTGTTTTACTATAGTTGGACCTTCAGCTGTCCATCAAAGAAGAGATGCTTGATTTTCAGGAAAACAGATGCTAGCTAAAGTAGATTCTTATAAGAGGTTTCTTTTATGGGTAAAAAAAGCATGAAATCTACTGAAGTTTTGCAAAAATACAGAAATACCTATAACAATTGCATTCTTAGATAATTTTGAAAAAATGTTTCTAAAAATCATATTGCCCTTACACCTCAGTGAAATTCCTTCAAAAAAAGTGGAGATCATATCAGTGGTATGAAAACACGTGTATTTTTACAATGGTTTCTAGTCAACTCGCCCGACTACCAACTCGCCCCATTGCCAACTCGCTCCACTTTTTGGTCAACACGGCCCAATTTCAAAGTCAACTCTCCCCACCCCTCCATTTGCCCAACTTCCTTTTTGCCCAAGCTGGTCTTTTTGCCCAACATTCTTGGTCATTTCCCCCAACTAAATTTCTTGCTATTTATCATTTTTTCATCACAAAACAGTCACCAGTGTGATAATCGGAGGTTTGGGGCAGAGCCCTGATGTTATCGATCAAACAATTGACAAACTACAAGAAAGAAGTTATCTGTGTCATTTCATGTTGGGCAAAATGATCATGATGGGTTGGCCAAAACGTCTTAGCAGGTTGGGTGAAAAGGAAGTTTGGCAAATCGGAGGTTGGCAAAACGTGGCTTCGCTCAAGGAATATTGAATGACATGCGAGAACGTAAAAACAAGAATAAGCCAACTCTTCACAGCTTTCAAGAGTGAGTTTATCTTCTTTTGTAAAATATTTTTACTCGTTTATTAGTATATTTTTATTAGTATTTATAAACTCACGCAAGGCCTAAAGTAATGTTTTTTGCGTTTATGAAAAGTTGAACTCGAAACGATCAATGTTAGAAACGTTGTTGACAAGTTTTGGGAGATTGTGAAATAAAAACTGATATCAAGTTGTTAGCTTTACGTGCCAAAAATGTTACGAACTTTCTTGGCTTGGGGTTTGGGGTTACATTGCACTTGCATTTTCACCAGGGTCGGTATGGGAGGGGGTTCGATCAGCAACGAATTACGAACATACAGATGCACTTAGTTTTTAATAAGCAACTGGTCAATAAAGTACACGCATTTTTTTTATAAGGAAGTGCTTTATAAGGAAGGTAGTACTCGGGCTGGCAAAAACTTAAGGAATTTCTAGTACTGGACTGGACACTACTAAGGAATCTGACTTTTTCTTTAACTTAGCATTTCGATTAAAAAATTAAGTTTTGAATTAACAGAGCTAGCAATACTTCTCGCCAATGGTTTTCAATCAGTATTCATTTCTACTTGTCTTCTGGAACCTTTATGACCTATATTTCCTTGACCATTGGTTGTTTTTAAGAATCACAAAGTAAGAAGTTAAGGAATTGCTAAGGAATTTTGAGTACTCAATTTTCACCATCAGTTAAGGAATTTTCAGTACTGACCCTGAGCCGAACTTCCTTATAAAAAAAAATGCGTGTAAACCAGGAAGAGAAAACGCTAAACGGGCCAAATCAATAGAGAATTGACTCGCAGTTTTGGCTTACTGTGGTGGATAATCACTACTTGTGGTGGTTTACTATGCTTGCGGTGGTGGCAGTTTTGGCGTACTGTGGTGGATAATCACTACTTGTGGTGGTTTACTATGCTTGCGGTGGTGGCAGTTTTGGCGTACTGTGGTGGATTTTGTGGTTTTTTCTTGCTTGATCTATAGAGTTTTGCTATGATTTTGTATTCACCACATAAAGCATTATAACCCACCACAAGTAGTGATTATCCACCACAGTACGCAAATAATACCACCACAGTAGTGATTATCCACCACAGTACTCCAAAACTGCCACCACCGCAAGCATAGTAAACCACCACAAGTAGTGATTATCCACCACAGTAAGCCAAAACTGCCACCACCACAAGCATAGTAAACCACCACAAGTAGTGATTATCCACCACAGTAAGCCAAAACTGCCACCACCGCAAGCATAGTAAACCACCACAAGTAGTGATTATCCACCACAGTACGCAGAAACTACCACCACAGTACGCAAATAGTACCACCACAGTAGTGATTATCCATCACAGTAGTGATTATAGATTCGCTAGCGTGTATGTACCATATTTCGTTTCATTATACCGGCTCTGCCAAAATTGTATTTTAAGTGATAAACTTTTTAATAAGCGACTGGTTAATAAGCAACTAGGGCTGAAATTTTGCTGAACTTGTTGGTTAAGATGGCTTTCCTCGTCAAGTAGTTACATCTTTGCAAACTTGTCAATTACGTACAATTTACTACTAATTTCAATTTACTACTAATGACTAACTGCACAGTTAGGAGTGTCGTCATACAAATACAAATAAAATATTAAAAATCGTAAGAGACTAGTTAACTGAAATAACTAATATTATTTTTTTTTAACTACAACATAACAAATGTGGAAAACCACTATACAAAAGAAGTAACTTTCCTTTGGCGAACGTACAGTACATTGAAAATAAGAAAAAAGCGTTTTTAGGGGGTACCAGTCGAGTCATTCTGCAAAGGCTGAAATACTAGATATTTTTAAGCAACTTTGAGGGCTGGACCAAAAGTCCAGTTGTTTATTAAAAAAGTGTATACATAGTTGCTATGTACTTACAGAGAGCCCCACCAGAGCGTCGTCAACGAAGGGAACTTCACTGCTCGAAACGCCCTCGAAGCGGCGTACGACTACTGGCCACTACTGGATCAACCCGAGATTACCGTTTAAGCAAAAGGACTTTAAATTTAGAGACGTTTCTTCATGATCCGAGCAAAGGGGTGTACAAGATTCCTAGGATTGAGTTACCCTCGGTCGTCTGTGTTAACGAGAAAAACATACGCATAGTCTCAAGTCTAGGTTAGTCCGCAACGTCGAATCGGGGGGCAGTTTACTGCTCTTAAATCTCGTGCGCCCTTAGTGGAAATCCTTTTGTTTTCAGTGAAATCCCTCTAGAAATCCCTTTAGAAAGTGCCCCTCATCCGCAATGAAAACAAAAACGTGAAGTGAACAGTAAAAATTGACAAAACATAGAGTTGTAATAGATTCTGTGCAACTTTTGTGAAAACGGAGACTTAAAATCGTGCCATAGGGTTTTGTTTAAAATATCACACAGTTTTACGATTTTTGCGCAAATTTAGATTTTTACACATCATTAGAATGTTAATCCTTAAACTGATATAATATTTTGAGAGATAGAGGAGCAACAAGAAGACACCGCGTGTTCACAACATAACATAACGAATCTCCTCTACACACGTGACAGTGTAACACAATAAACTATTTACATAATTACATTACAGGGAGTCCAGAGTTCTTACTCACAACATTACATCACTCCCCTTTTCAGAAATCGTTCTCAGGGTATTAAACTTGATGGAATAAAATTTCCATAACGTTCAGGTGGTCTTCTGGATCTCGATGGACGACTACTACCACTAGTTGACTGCGGTTCTTGTTCATTCTGAACCTCAGTACCATTTCTCACGACTGTATCTTCATACTCACTATCAATATCGTCTGAGGTATCGACATTCGAGTTATACTTCTTGAAATGTGACACATTTCTTGTTATTTTGTGTTTTTCCTGATTCTCAGCCGTTATTTGCGTTCCTCGTACTTCTATTACAGTGTACGGCGTTTTGTTGAAGCGAGACATGATCTTATTGCGTTGTTGTTGTTTGACTAATACAGAATCTCCAACTTTGATTTGAATCTCTTTCGCATGACGGCGTTTATCAGCATAAGACTTATTATACAGTTGACTCTTTTGTTCATTTTGACGTGCTTCTCTATGTCTATTTACAACAGTTTTTCTCTCGATGGTTGGTAGTTTACCCTTAACTTTTCGATTAAATAAAAGTTCGCTAGGAGCGACTTTTGTCGTACAATGCGGGGTTGAACGATATTGAAGCAAGAACCGATTTAATTCTTGTCTCCATTTCTTCCCTTCGACAACAGCGGTCTGGATTGCTTTCTTCAAGGGTTGATTAAACCGTTCAACTTCTCCATTGGCTTGCGGCCAATAAGGTGTTACTGACTTGTGTTCAATACCGAGAATTTTCAAGTATTTGCGAAAATCTTCACCATTGAAAGGTGGTCCATTGTCTGAAACAATTTTGTCAGGAATGCCATGAACTGCAAACATCTTATCCAATTTTGGTATAACACAGCTGGCTTTGGTAGAGTGTACAATCTCCACCTCTGGGAAACGCGAATAACGATCGATGACGACTAGCAAATACTCGCCGGACGGTAAAGGTCCACAAAGTCGATATGCAAAGTGTCCCATGGTGCACTTGGCATCGCAGATGGTTTGAGGGGTGCTGGAGGATTTGGTCTTCCAACAGCCTGACATGCTAAGCATGCATCAATGGTTTGCTTCACCAATTCATCGATTCCAATGAACCAAATCTTTTCACGGAGTAAGGCTTTAGTCTTAGCCAAACCCTGATGACTCTCATGAGCAATATCGATAGCTCTCTTCTGTAGTGACTTTGGAATCACAAGTCTGGAGCCTCTCAGAATAACATTCTGGAGTCCAACGGTAAGTTCATCTTTGAATAAACGATAAGGTTTTACCGTGTCGGTGTCCCATTTGTTTAATCTTATAGCAGCACGTAAAGCCTGTAGTTCACGATCGATATTAGTTGCGTCAGCAATCTCTTGTAAGCTCATAGCTCTAGGTACACTGTGTTGAACAACAAAATTGATATACTGCTCAGTTAAATCTTCCTGAGTTTTTGTACAGCAAGAAACAGGGTGCCTGGAAAGATAATCAGCTGGGTTGTCCACTCCTGGCCTGTACATAACCTGAAAACTGTATGGTTGGAGACGCAAGACCCAACGTTCAATCCTAGCTGAAGGCTTTGAATTGTGGCTGCCATATATTACTTCCAGAGGTTTGTGGTCAGTGATCAGTGTAAATTTATTACCATACAAATACAAATGAAAATGTTCAACTGCCCACACTATGGCTAATGCCTCTTTCTCCGTTTGTGAATAGCGTTTCTCAACCTCTGTTAATGCTCTACTTGCATAAGCTACAACCTGCTCGTCATCAGAATCAGGTGATTTTTGCGATAAAATGGCACACAGACCAACTGGACTAGCATCAACTAGAACATAAGTTTCTTTACGAATATCAAGTATGACATGCAGGGTGCAGATGATAAAGCCTGTGTCAATTTATTGAAGGCTTCTTGGTGTGTTTCAGTCCACTCAAAATGAGAATTCTTTTCGTCAAGGCTCGTAGTGGCTCTGTGATTGTCGCATAATTTGCTATATACTTGCTGCTGTAGTTAGCCATTCCCAAAAGACTTCGTACATCATGTACATTCTTTGGAAGTGGTGCATTCAGCAAGTCGTTGACACGCTTTTGGATCAGGTCTAGTTCCATCTGCAGAAAATATTTGACCAAAGAATTCAAGTGTGTTCTGTAAGAACTGACATTTTTTTTTGTTCAAGGTAAGACCTCTATTGTGTAAACGAGATAAACAATTATCCAAATTATCATCATGCTCTTTTCTAGATGCACCATAAACAATTATGTCATCTGCAATGTTCTTTACGCCTTTTAGTCCTTGCAACTGTGTCTGCAACATGTACTGAAATATTTCTGCTGATGCATTTGTTCCATAGTTCAATCTTTTATATCTATACAAGCCAATATGCGTAGAAAAAGTGGTGATATGACGAGACTTTTCATCCAATTCAATTTGATGATATGCTTGCGAAAGATCAAGCTTAGTAAAAAATTTTGCTCCATTTAATGCAAAACTAACATCGTCAACAGTAGGAATTGGGTGTCGCACACGCTGAATGGCTTCATTTGCGACTCTCATATCTACACATATGCGAACAGCTCCATCCTTCTTAGGAACTACGACGATTGGAGATACCCAAGGTGTCCCTTCACTTTCGGGTACTTTTTCAATAATATCTTCCTCTTCAAGCTTCTTTAAGGCATCTTTGACCTTTTGTCTGACATGGTATGGAATCCGACGCTGAGGCTGTACTCTAGGGGCTTGCTTTCATCAATGCTCAGGGTTGCCTTGTCACCCTTTAATTTTCCAAGTCCTTTAAAGACCTTTGCATGTTTATTCACAATAGCAGACAATGCTGAATCTTCAGTGGATATAGTGTTTAGATGCAAACTGACAAGGTGAAGATCTTGAGCTGTGGAAAGTGACAAGAGATTTCCACTGTTGTTGCCCTTGACAACATGAAATATTGCTTGAGCAATATGCTTCTTGGTTTCAATTACGGCATGAAATTGTCCAAGAAAGTCAACTGGAGTGTTATTATTATAAGCAAAAGCTCTAGTTTTTGTTTTCTTCAATTCAACATCTTTCATTTCTGCAAATGTGTTTTGATCAATGACATTTATTGTGGCTCCAGTGTCCACAGTTATTTTGAAATTATGTCCACATACCGTGACATTAGCAGTAGGACTATTAGATCTCTTATTGTGACTCATAGTATACAAATATCCATCATCAGATGAAAGGTCATTGTCAGAGCTGTTTTCAATGCAGTTGAGGGCTTTCTTCCGGTCATTACGACGTCTACTTGATTGCTGCTTGCTATTGACATTTGAACCTGTTTTATTTTTACAAACATTTGCAAAGTGGTTTTTCTGTCCACAGACACGACATTCTTTTCCTTTGGCTGGGCATGTTCCTTGATGAGGATAATTTCGACCACAAAAAAAACATGTGCGTTTCTTAGTGTCCACTCTGTTAGTTTGTTCAGTGACAGGTTCTTTCGATTCAATAACTTTGGCCTGGAAAGCACTTTGCTCGTCCCTTCGCCCTTCAAGCAACATTGCTTTTAGGTCAAAAGTTGGATCTCGTAAAGCTCTTCGGCGAATTTTCGAGGACGCTCCCCCGATAATAATTTGCTCCTCAAGTTCAAAATTAGTATCCTGGAACTCACAATTCTGTGCTAAGGTTCTCAGTCTTGTATGAAATTGATCCAATGACTCGTTGGCTTCTTGTCTAGCCTGACGAAAACGATAGACTTCATATCGTCTATTCTTTTGTGGCTCGAAATATTCTGACAGTTTCTGTTTAGCCACATCGTAATCTGCAGCAGTGCCCGTATCAGATAACTGATTAAAATTTCCCTAACTCTTGGACCAGCTTGATATAACAACAATGCACGCTTACGTGTGTTATCTGTGATCCCACTAGCAGTGATAAACATATCGAAGTCAGCCAGCCAATCCCGCCATTTTAGGCCTAGGCTTGCTCCAAGCTCAATGTCTGGATTAAATTCAGCAACCGGCCTGATTGAAACAGACTGAGCCATGATTTGAACAGGCTGTGCAGGTTCAGTTTCTTCCATCTAGAAATTCATAACTTAAACTCGTCGCCAATATAATATTTTGAGAGATAGAGGAGCAACAAGAAGACACCGCGTGTTCACAACATAACATAACGAATCTCCTCTACACACGTGACAGTGTAACACAATAAACTATTTACATAATTACATTACAGGGAGTCCAGAGTTCTTACTCACAACATTACAATGGCTAAATCTGATGTAAAAATGTCGCAGGGTAAGAATTGGTTATTTGTTCTGTAGGCCACGCCCTAATTTTAATCAATCACGTCCATTTGCCCCTCCAATGTCTGATGTCTGGCTACGTCACTAAATAGAAATATTCTTTTTAAGAACGTGCACATTA
This sequence comes from Chrysaora quinquecirrha, assembly GCA_014526335.1. Lineage (NCBI taxonomy): Eukaryota > Metazoa > Cnidaria > Scyphozoa > Semaeostomeae > Pelagiidae > Chrysaora > Chrysaora quinquecirrha. The sequence goes on from JACTAT010000040.1 coordinate 7,289,662, forward strand.
ATTAAAGGGCTCAGCTCAACGTGATACCTGCGTAATATGGTATTCCTGCTGCCGATCGAACACCCGAACCCCACCTTGCATTTTCAATAGCCAGAAAATTTTGACGTCATTATGATAACGTCCTTTGACCTTAGTCTATTTTTCTTTTGTTTTGTTCTTTTTGTTCTTATGATGATTATGATACTTTTGCACTGAATTGTGGGATATGGAATTAATCGCTGACCAATCTCATCTCGTTCTCATTTCGTCCTCAGCAATTCAGCATTCGAAATGGAAGAGCATGGCCGACAAGTTGATAGTGGTGGCAACAAATTATACCCAGATATAAACCCGCCTAGCATTGGTTTTGAACATTTTAATGCTAAAACAAGCAATCAGAGAACTTCTTTACCGAATGGAAAAACCATGGATGATATCAAACAGCAGATTTCCAAAACATTATGTTAAATGTAGTCAGCAAATGGAAGGAATATTGTTCCGAGAGACGGGCAGAAAAGGACAAAACAAATGCTTATCGGAAAGGCCCTGCTCCTATCGAAGATATAGAAAGTCTAAAAAAGGCAATTTCTAAGTCAACTTATGGTACACTCGACAGTGATGTCGAAGAGCTTGAATTTGAGGATGACAGGTTGAAAAATGGTGGACTTGGGACGATAGGCCGCAGTAAACGAGGCAAGAAAGACGGTGGTTCAAGTGGAAGTTCACTTGCTAGTTGCCGAGCTTTGATTGTTTACTTCTCAAAATTAGCCAAAACACGAGATGAAGATGAATTAATTGATTTAAACTTTGTTGAATCACTGTTACAAAGCGGAGCAAACATAAATTTTCTGACAAACATGGACAAACAATTATGCATGAGATATCACGAGCTTGGCACCCAGATGTGGCAAAATTTGCGATTCAGAAAAATGCCGATGTCAACAAAGCTGATAGTTTCGGGCGAACCCCTTTGCATCTTGCCAGTGCTGTAGATTACGATGAAATGGTCGAGTTTCTTGTTGGAGAAGGAGGTGAGTTACTAACTATTTTGATTTGTTTGTGGAAAAGTTAAACCTTGTTTTGGATGTCAAAAAGCCTGCAGGGTCCCACTTCAAAAGTCTACATAATTGGTCAGGGGATTTCACTTTGTTGATTGGTATCGAACTGTATCTCCAGGGAAATATCTTAAAAGGTTAATTATTTCATAAATTAAGCAAAGCAAAGCAAATTGAAAAACTTCCCCTTGAATGAATGAAAAACCAAATTTACATTAAATTTCAATTTCGTGACTTTTCATGAAAACTCTCTTGCTATTTTTTACTTTTTCAAAAATCATTGCAGACCATTTAATACCACAAGTTTTAAATCCAATTTTAACAAACTTTATTCCACACCTCAAAGGATCCCATGACGCATTATGGGTGGAGTTTGGTTACTTAGAGGCAATATTTGTCATAATGCAACCTCAAATTTTGTTATTGCAAAAACTTTCATTTTTGAAGCCCACAGTTCTTGAAATGGGCTAGACTTTGGTATTGTATAATTCAGTGAGATATTTAGAACAAATGGAACATTGAAAGGAAATCGTTTGGCAGAAGACCTCCAGATAACCTTTTATCAGATCATGTGACAGTCCTTGGTTTAAAAAAACTTTATGGCCCATAAGGTGCAGATCAAACTTCCACTAAGTGAATCAAATTGCATCTTGATTGTTAAAAGGTTTCATTTGAAACTCTATCCAGCCAAACCACCATCACATACTTTCAAATATCCATGCCCAAAAACATGATGGAAACAGAAAGGGGGCAGTGGCTCCCTTGCCCCCTCCAGTAACAATGACCATATTTTCCTATTGTTTTGCTCCAAAATTTTCTTGGGTATTTTTCACTTATTAAAACTTCCCTTTAAAGCAAAACAATTTCAAAAAGATTCCTTTAAATCAATAAAGGTAAAATTCTAACCTAATGTATACAAAATTTCCAAGGATTGAATTGCTGCCCCTCACTTCTACCCCCACCACTCTGCCTTCTTTTACCAGTGCCCATTCTTCCCATTATCTTTGATTTGTTTGCACAAAATCTCCTGTTTTCCCAAGAAACCTAGAAATGTTTCTGTTTTTACAGTCTTTTTGTCATCCCTGCTTGAAGGGAATAACTGCTCCTTGTGACTCAACAACCCTCATAATACAGTAAAATAAAATGGGCAATAAAAATAATACATTTTTCATATAAAGATCCTATACCATCATTTGAACTTTTATTTACCAATAAAACCCTCATAAAAACTTCCTGAAAACTAAAAACTCAATTTCCTCAGTTATTAAAATCCTGGCTGTTTCTCATTATGGATTAAATTTAATATTTCTCTAGAGCCAGAACTTCCAATATATTCCATATCTTTTTAGGTAAATATCATTCTGATTTCTGATATGGATTTCACTGTGCGAAAGGCAGTGGAATTTTGTAAACTGCAAATTGTCAATACAGAGTTGGCAGTATGAAATGCTTTGAGATTTCAAGATACAGTTTTTGATACCAAATTTGTATTAAGCATTCAAAATTGAGGCCAGGCGGAGAGTTTTACTGTGGTAGAGCATGTGGTATTGATATTTGATTTTTGGTTTTGGATTTAAAACCTTAGCAGTACCATGAGCATCACTAATCAAACAGCCTTTACTAATTCCCATACACTCTTTTTTTATAAGAACAATTTTATAAGAACACGAGCCTGGATTTTGCCCAGATTTTTAGAACAAAATAAGAACAAGCTGAGCCTGGGCTTTTCAAAGGCCTTAAGAATATCAGCAAAATATGTAAGTAAGACAGTCAGACTGAACGTAAAAAGGAAGCAGACAGAGATATAGACAAGCATGCTGCATTTTCACACAAACCAAGTACCACCCCAGACATTTATTGAAAAATATAGATATCTTAGTGACCAAGGAATTAAGAACAGATTAAGAACATTTCAGGCTCAAAAACGGCAAAAATTTAAGAACAGCCAGCTTCGATTAAAATTTCCTGGTTCTTATAAAAAAAAGAGTGTACCTCTAACACTCACAAAGTCAAGAACTAATGTGCTTACAAATTGATCCCTTGCAGCTTTGGATGCTTGAAATGAATTTAGGTGTGGGTATCTTGAGGTTATAAACATACATGCTTTTTATTTTTTAAAGAACCTAGCCCAAGGTCCTTAATTCTAATGCATATTTAGTGTCATGACTATAAAAAATGTAACTTGTATGCGACCTAAGCCTTTCGTCTAAGAAGCATCTGATACATGCCTAATATGCAATTTATGTGTTATTGACTGCAAATTAGTGTACACTTTTTTTTTTAATAAGCAACCGTTCAATAAGCAACCAGGGCTGAGATTGTGCTAAATTTCTGGTGAAATAGCTTTCTTTATACTGTACATCCTTGCAAACTTGTCAGTTACGTTGAGAAGCCAGAAAAGAGCCAAAATAAGAGGTTTTAGGGGGTACCAGGCATTCTGTGGTGGCTGAAACCCTAGATATGTTAAGCAACTCTTGAGGGCTGGACGAAAGTCAAGTTGCTTATTGAAAAAAAAAGTGTAAGTGTAACCTGCTTCCTAATTCTTGATAGTTTGTCTTGATAGTTTGCAGTAATAAAATATTCAAAATTGCAAAGTTCCTTAGTGTATAAGTTCTTTAAATTTTTGGCCTTCTAGCTCCTTATAAAGTTGTTTTTTATAAGAAGAGTGTGTACAGTATTTCAAGACTTTTTGCCTTTTGTTGAAACGGTGCATAAACACCACTGTCACACGTGCAACATTCATGTGGCAATTTTCGAGTGACCATGCAGTTCTTTCTAAAAATTTGATAGCTTTATCTCTTGAAAGGTGGCATATTGTTTCCCTTAATTGAAAAAACTAGTGGAAACAGAACGCTGTTTTTACAAGGAATATGATCACCAATCCTCAAGACTCGGGATTGTGTCAAAGCTTAGTTTTAATAGTCTTTGAGCAGTGCAAAATTTCAATACTGCAAGAAACAGTAAAAACATTTTCGGGCATACTTAAAAGCTTTTTTCGTCTGACACTCCCGACACTCCTCAGAGTATGAACGTCAGAAACAGACCGAAACACTTGATAGAGGCGGGATTTATACCCAGATGCGGATCGAAATGCACCAATCAGAAAGTGAAGCTAAATTGGCATTGTGTTTTAAACACCAATCAGCTTCCGGATACAGCGATAAGATTGGTTTTAGTAGACTTTTTCTTCCGAGTGTTTTATTCGTTTGTTAATGGCTGAAGAAACAAAGCAGTGTCTTTGCGTCATGAAACACTTGCTAGGCCCGTGAAACGGCTTGCCCGAATCTTACGTCCAATTTTCCGCTGATTGCTCCACCGAAAATAAATGTAGAAAAGAGTCACTCGAGGACAAACATTTTTTAGGTCCTAAAAACGCAAACCCGACTGGCTTGTCACATGTCTGTGGTTCTATTTTAAGTGATTGGCACAATTTTTATTGATAAGATCTAATAACTCTTTGTATAGAATACAAAATAAGATTTTAGTTTACCATAAACAGTGGGCAAAAGATTATAAGTTTTAAGACACTAGAAATGCGATCTTTGGTCATATGCGAAAAGTGTAACTCTTTGTAGCCTTTGTAGTGCATTAATCTTAATTTAATTTGCGTTTAACCAACGTTATTGCAAGCCGATTGCAAGTAATATCAAAATAATTTCATCGAAACAGAAATTCTCAATTAATGCTCCTTTTTGTAAATTCAAAACACAGTTTATTACTGAGTTTTTTTTATTAATTTATTATTGATATCGATTTTCCATTCCCAAAATATTTTCATTCATTTCCTTTCATTGGCTTCGGCTTTCAGTTTGGTGAACACATTCGCAGTTGTTTAATTTTGTTCGTTGGTGCCCTGTGGATTGTATTGACATTGTGTTGACCACAAATGCTGGATCAAAAATGGTGGATTGTCTTTATATCGGTTTTACGTTTGCTGCGTTGTAGGGTGTCGTTTTAAAGATTAATTTACATGGTAGGCCATTGAAACCAAACCAGTGTTTGTTATCTTGGGCTTTGAGCAGCTGAAATCTTTTTATTATTGTTATTATTTTTATAACTTTTCAAACGCAGGAAATGGGCTGGAAGACAATGAAGTAGGGATTCTAGGTTCTCTCATCAAGGCAAAGGGCCTTTTTAAGAGACCTTTAATGGGTGGGCATTCTATTTTTGTTTTAAGAAGAGAGACAAAAGGCTATTGTTCAAAACAATAGGAGAGGAAGAGGACTGGAGGGCCAATTACCCCCCAGTTAGTATCTTAAGAGGCCTTGAGCAAAGGTAAACCAAGGGACCTCTGGGATGCTAAAGAAACCACACTAGGTAAAGGCAGGACTGGAATGTTTATGAACCTGGGTCCTAAGGTCCAAGTCTTGGGTCTTGGTTCTAGATCTCGCATCTCAGGTGCAGTGAAACCTCCTTATATGGAATGGTGACCTGCTAGACCATTGTCTTTTTACGTTGTACATGTGGTACCAATTTCTCTGACCGTTTTAAAAAAATCTACTTAAGTACTTTGATTTTGACGACATTTCGTTTTTTTCTAGCTGACATAAATGCCGTAACAAAAGGTGAAAAGCAAACGCCGATGCATTACGCTGCGAAGAACAATGCAACGGCATCACTCAAGACTTTGCTGAAACTTGGAGCAGCAATCAATGCACGAGATTTCAAAATGAGAACACCATTGTTCGTTGCTGCTGAGTCAGGTAAGAATAATGCATTGCATTACTACTGCATTTAGGTATTTGATTTTAATGTTAATGATATTTGACGATTCTGAATAAGAGTAATGTGCTTTTCGGACAACTTCAGCTGGAATTGCTCCTTCCAAAATGTAGTCTTGGTGCCACAATGCTCACCAGACGAATGCAATGTGGAAAGAACATGATTAAAGGTTCGGTAAACGAACATGCTGACGAATGCAGTGCGAAATTAGAATGATGACCATACGAGTATAATACAAAATGAGAATGCTGATGAATACATTATGGAGTGAACATGCTGACAAATCATCATGAATATACATGCTGGTGAATGCAGCACGGAATTAGAATGCTGACGAATACAGTATGAAATGAAAATGCTGACGAATACAGATGAAATGAAAATGCTGGCAAATACACGATGAAATGAACATGCTGATAAATCATCATGAATGTGCATGCTGACGAATGCAGTGCGAAATTAGAATGCTGACGAGTATAGTACGAAATAAGAATGCTGACGAATAATACATGATGAATCTATGAAATGAACAAGCTGACGGATACAGGATGAAATGAACAGGCAGGGGGGTTTAATAGAGAAAGGATCCTTGATAGGAGATGGGAATCAACAAAGAGAGGGTGCTTAGGGGCTTTACAGAGAGGGCTTAATAGAGCTAGGGGGCTTACTAGAGAGAGGGACTTCACAAAGAAATGGGGCTAAATAGAGAGATGGTGCACTTTAGCACTTTAATGATATGTTGTTTCTTTACTTTACACTTTTCTGTGTCCTGCCTCCTTCAGTTTTGCTCTGTTTTCAATATTTGAAGTCAATAATTCTGATCAAACATTTGTTTTTTTAGCTCGATCTGAAGCTGCACGATTTCTCATTGAACATGGGGCTCCTGTTGGTGTCTATGACGACAGTGGAACACCTTGCCTCTCTCTCATGATCGAAAAATGCCTCATATTGCAATTGAGGCTGTCGAACAGTTTCATTACATCGACCGAGCATTTAGGAAGCATTATTTCTACCTCAGTTATCTTGAAAAAGATCCAAAGTATTTAGCTGAAAAGACACCTTCAAGTACGCGGGAAAAACGCGAGATGAAAGAAAAGAAACAAGAAGAGAAGCGAATCTTGAAAGAAAAAGGTTTGAAAAAACCAAAGAAGGGAAAAACTTTTGCGAAAGTCCCATTGGAGGTACGTGTTTTTGTCTTCTCTCCTCATAAGCAGCCATGTTGCTTGAAAATTACGTTTGATTGTTGGCTTATTTACTTGTCATCCTAATTTCGCCAGGAGCATGTCGAATTTCCTCGATCAAGCGCCCGGGGCCTTTATTTAAAAATCCGTCTCAACGAGGAGCTGTTATTTAAAGAGTTGACGAATAAACCCACGTTTCGCAGCAACTGGCAGACAGTGGCTCTTGATTGCTCCTTCAGGAGCTTGCACATAATCGAGGATATACGGTAAGTTAAGAGTTGGGCCCTAAATTTCCTCTAATAACCCTTAAAATGCTGCATGGGCAATGATGGAGTTGGCTGTTTGGTTATGTCCTGACATTGCTGTCCTTCCAATACTTGGCCAATGTTCAGGTCAAGCGAGATCCTACAAACTGAGAGATAGATGCTAGAAGGTGGTCAAGCAAATGCTGACAAGATGGGATGGAATTCTTGATGATTTCGTCTCCGTTCCTAGCTGACAGACTGGCATGTGGGATGTGAATAGGCCGTTAATTTGAAACATTTTTCATTTCTTTTCAAGGTCATCATCCAATACAACCAACTTGATCTGATCATGCATCCAGTATTTCAACGTCTTCTCACAGTCAAATGGAATTTATTTGGAAAATGGGGCGTGTTTGGTATTGTTGGCATTAACTTGTTCTACACGCTTATCTGGACTGTCCTTGGCATTTTTCTACCAAGACACAATGAATCATATTACAACCCTCCGAAAGATAATTGGTGGAGAATGGTGTTGGAAATCATTGGAGTTATCCTCACTGTCTTTTTCATTTATAACGTAAGTAATCATTTTTTTGCTCTAAAGTACACCTTTTTTTAACATTTTTACTTTGCTCTGAGGCTAAATTTTAGGGAAATATTTGGTCCTATTAATGCGTCAAAGTTATGCTGCAGCGAATATAATTCAGTTGTGAATCTTCATCTTCGCCCTTACTCCACCATAACTGCGGCTGTGGATTCATGGGATGATTCATATGGAGCAAAAATTCTCCTATGAAAATAATTGCTTGACCACAAGTTTCTTACGCAATGTTTAACCTCAATAAATTTGAAAGTTGCAATGTAAGATCCAAAGTAAAGGCTTTATCTTGGAAGGCAAAATTCACTTAACAATTATACTTATTTTGACTGTGTGGAATTGATGGAGACGATTGTAGGAATGTCAAAATAAAAACACTAATTTCAGGACGTAACGCGTAACAGGACAAGCAAATGGTTGCTTGTTAGAAAAAAGCTGATATATGTAACAACTGAATGTTTGAAAGGAGATATAAAAGGCCCTGGCCAAGCGACCAAACATTGTTCGTCAAACATTTGAAATTTGCTTGTCAAGCAAAATGTTTGATCGTTTGGCCACCTTCAAAGACATTGCTTGTCCAAGATTTTTCACAAAACATTTTTCCAACATTCAAGCAAAAAATATTTTTGAACTTTTTCAAAAACATCACAACACAAATTTTGCTTACTTTTGCTTGTCAAGCAATGTTTGATCGTTTGGCCGCCTTTCCAACATTGCTTGTCAAACGTTTCTTTATTATTGCCACGCTTAAACAACTTGCAACATTTTGGCACATAGCAACATTTCTTAACAACAAGACGTTCGTGCTTGCGTTGCGAATTAGCAAAGGTTGTTCCAAATTATTGGACAACAATGTTTTGGGACGTGGCATTTGTTGTAAAGCAAACTTAAAATGTTTGACCAACAATGTTTGACCGTTGACCAACAATGTTTGACCGCCTAAGGCTCCTCAGAGTATAGATGTAATAAACAAGTAAAGAAACTCTTGACGAAAAAGGTGTTTCAATCCCGGTGTCGATCCAATGCATAAAGGAACCAAAATTTGAAATATTTGATATTCTTTTCTTTTTTTAGGAAATAAAACAAGTACGCCAGGAAGAAAAGAACCATAATCAATGGCGTTTATGGCGCACACGACAGGTCGAAAGAGATATTGATTACTGTCATCCAAGATGGCCGGAAGAACGGAAATATCTCGACTCTGAACTTCAGCAAATACGAACATACCAGAGAACGTATTTCAGAGAACCTTGGAACATTTTCGAATGGATCACATACTTTGTTGTTCTGACTCTGGTCATAACTCGAATAATGGCGGTTGTTTCCAAGAACAAGATCGCTGAGAAAGTTCATCCACGTGTTTACTCGCTAGGCCTAATCGTTATCTGGTTGAGATTTATGAGATCATGCCGTGCGTTTAGAAGTCTTGGCCCTTTTATCGCCATCCTTGGCTCTGTTATCGCCGATACTTTGAAATTCGCTTTTCTGTTCTTTGAGTTCTTCATTCCGTATACAGTGGGGTTCTGGATTCTTTTTGGTGGTTCACTTCATGGAAAAATAATGGGTGAGAATGCAAAAGACTGGGCTAAATTCAATGATCTTGTCTTCTCAGTTTGGCAGGTATGTCGAATGAAATTTTTCATCATAGAATTAAGTATCCTCAAATATGTCTTGATGTAAATTTTCTTTACCTAGCGTGTTGTATTCCTGTTAATTCCTTCATAGGGCTTGGTATGAAATTTTTAAGGCTCTTATCCATTATCTTTAGGCCAAACGATCAAACATTGTCCGTAAAACATTTAAGATTTGCTTTACAAGCAATGTTTGGCCATTCGGCCACGCCGCAAAACAATGTTTTACAAGCAGAACTACTAAGAAATGCTTTTGAAAAACTTTAGAAATATTTTCTGCTTGTCAGAAGAAAAATGTTATGTTTTGCAACGATGCTTAGCTGTAAATGGTAATGTTTGACGAACAATGTTTGATCCTTTGCCCAGTACCTTGGACTTTCGATCTGAACACTTTTCGATGTCTCAAGTTCACTAATACGATACACGGTGCTACAAACTAGGCAGAGCTCATTATAGCAAGTTTCCCTATAGTGATCTATTGTTGGTTGCAAACCATGGTACCTCAATTCCTCCTCCAAACACAGCATTTGTTTGAGTCACACCCCATCTATTTCGATAGGAATAAAATGGCGTTGTTGGTTCTAGCCTATAATGGGGAAACAGTTGATTGCCTTTTCTTTTTCGATGGCGATTCAAGCCAGGCAATGTGTCCTGGTCATATTGCAAACATTGCTTGTGAGAATAAGCGAATTCCACTTGTCAAGCAGTGTTTTTTGACTCTTCCAATCGAACAGTGCTTGTAAAGTAAATCGCAAATGTTTACCCAAACATGTTTAATCATTTGACCCGGGGCTAAGAGCATAATAACACCCTAAAGTTGTTCTTTTTATTAACGTTTATCTCTACTTTTCCAGATGACCTTAGTCGGTGATTTCAACTGGGATGGACTCGTTGCCGTTGATAGGCTGATGGCTCAAGTGCTTGTTGGAACGTATTTTGCGTTGACTGCCGTCGTATGCTTGAATCTCTACATTGCCCTGCTGTCAGATACATTCTCTCGTGTGTATGCGCAAGCGCAAGCCAATGCTGTAATGCAGCAAGCTCAATTGATTATATCAGTTGAAAAAGCTCTTTCAAAGAAGAGGAAAACAAAATTTGGTCATCATATGCAAGACGAATGTGGTCCACTGGTGAGATTTTTGTTTATATCCAATGTAAGGCACTGGACAAATGTACTGAACATTTCAATGAACATCATCCAAAGTTGAAGTTCAGTGGAAAATCCTGTCCATTTAGCCAGCTCGTTCAGTCACTCAACATTGTTAGAAAGTGAATGTTTGATCGGATGTAATAATGTCCGTTGATCAATATTTGTTCAGTGGCATGTTCAGTTCATTTTGCAACTCAAATGAACAAGCACTGACCATTGACCCATTGTTCTACGACTAGCGTCAACGTTCTCCATTTTTTTATGGACCAATCTCGAGTTTCGCGCAAAATTAACTGCATAGTGCATGCAGCGTCTGGTGGTGTCAGAAGCCCAGCGAGGTCGGGGTTTTAGCCTCAGCTACAGTAGCGTCACCACCAGGGTTGAGGTCTCTATTAGTTTACCTATTACTAAGATCGTAGCGACTTGGCGATTTAGCCTCCCAGCCACCTTCAAGGTAGCTGGGAGGCTAAATTATGCGTGTAAAACTAACTTGACCACGCTGCCACATGATTGCAGGACTTGCTCGTTACTGATTAGTTCGATCTGTTCCTTACGTTACATACCTTTAATAACGTATTCTAACATATTCAATTGTCCTTTACAGGAAGTTTATGCGCGAGATGAAGGCAACTCTCCCGATGATCACGAAAATGATAATTTTGAAAAAGTAACTCGACAAATTTGCAACAGAATCGGCGAGCTTGAGGACAATCTAAAGGCAGAACGCCAACACACGCGTCATCCAGATGACGGCAATCGCTCTTGGAGAGGAAGTGGATACTTCGGCGGCGGCGGTGGAGGTGGCGGCGGTGGCGGTGGTGGTGGAAGAGGTAACCAAGGAAGAGATACTTCACTGCAGCCAATGATTGAGCATCAGAATAAACAAATGCAAGATATCAAAATTGAGCTGGATGAAATCAAGCAGTTGCTGTTTAGATTGCTGAAAATGCCGCCTTCGCAAACCCAGCTTTCACAGTTGACAAAACAATCCTCCGTCGACCTTCAGCGTCCAACATCGAGTAACAGTCTCGTTAGAATGGCGCCAGATTCGGTTGACAACCGCAAGTCTTACGCGTCCTCTGGCAGACTAGAAACAGCACCGTTTATTCCGTCTGGCAGTAACTTCTTCCCGCCACATCAAGTCCGACGGCCGCAAGATCAGAGCGCCGGCTATATGACGGAGCCCGACCGTGGCCAGGGAAAGAAACGAAGGCGACGAGGAAGAGGGAAGAAAGGTGGGTCCGTTGATTACGACAGTGATGTGAATAGCACAGTATCTGAGCAGATGCCGATGCTGAATTTCAGCCAGCCCTACCAACAACAATATCAACCACAGTCTAACCAAGGAACGAGAAATCGGCGTGGAAAGGGCGGCAAATTGTTGACAGGAAGCTGGGAAGATATCCGATCGGAAACTGATGCATAATTCAAGGAATAATAGGGTATTCTGACATTTGATGAAATCGCATCGTTTTGGTGAGTTGTTCTAATGTTTATGTCCAAAGCTAACAGAAACATTGCTGCTTTTCAATTTGAAGCATAGGAACTTACGCGGAAACCTTATGCAACTTGTCAGAATATATCTTAAAGTTCAGTAGACCTAAATTTCACTTGGTAAGGTTAGTTGATTTTAAGTCTCAGGCGAACCCATCAGAACTTTCACATCCACAAGAACTGTAAATAAAGAAAAGACTTTATTTTTCTTAAGTTAATGTTTTAGCATTTAAGGGGGTATAGTAGAAATTGTGACAGTGTGTAGAACTCTTCGAGGTTTAGCAGTTTTACGACTTGCAGTTGCTTGCCTTAAAACATAATTTCTTGTTAATGCTAGATAAACCATTCTAGCAATTAACAAATCATAGTTAGTGCTTGAAACTTTCATGTAAGGTTTTTGCACATGAATTAAGAATACCCTTCGTGCAGTGTGAAACGGGATTACATATTGCCACGGATAGTTGTTTGTAGTAGGTTACTCTAAAGCTAAGCCAGCTGAATTCGACGAGGCCATTTCGAGATTCCGCGATGCTAATTCTGGTCGCTCTAAACCATGGCTGTAATCTTTTAAGTAACCATAAAGAGGCTGGTTTCTCTTTTTGCATGTTTGAATAAGTGAGAGATGATGCATTTATGCCCAAAAAGGCCTAGAACGAGGCTTCGATGAGAACGTAGCTGGTAGCTACATCAGTCAAACTTTGCCCCTCGACATATTTCTTTATGCCCGTGTTCCTTTCATAGGCATATCGTTAAAAAATAACGAGAACCACTTTAATGCAGCAGTTGAAACTGTAGATATAAAAAGACAAATTATTTGTCCGGTACTTGAATTACAGACCGATTCTATGATTTATTTTATTAACTTATACTTTGGGCCACAATTAGATAATTAACGAATACCTTTTCTGCTAATATATTTTTGATTTCATCGTGTCTTAAAGAGTTGTTGTGTATGGACTTGTTAATTGTAATATAGCAGAGATGCCAGTGGACATTTAAACAACGTTAATATTTGGGTTTTTGCGTGAAATATAACGGTTTATTGATAACTTATGTCTTAGTTAGAAGTATCACAACGTTCAGGTTTGGTTGTTTTAGACCGTAAATGATTTAGAGAAGACAGTCAGTACTTGCGTTTTCACCATGAAGTGAATTTCACACGAATTTCTTATTTGGATACTAAGGCCCTGGCTAAATGACCAAACATTGTTTATTAAACATTTGAAATTTGCTCGTCAAACACATTGTGTAACCGCTTGGTCACGTCGGAAAACAATGCTCGTCGAACTTTTTTGCTCATGTTTAACAAAAAATGTTTTTGAACTTTTTGGAAAACAGCGTGCAACAAATGTACAGTATTTTTGCTTTTCAAGTGGTTCCAGTAATGTTTTGTGACGTGGACAAACTTTTTTAAACATTTCTTGACAAGCAACCTTCAAATGTTTGAAAAATAATGTTTGATCTTTTGGCCAGGGCCTAACAAGTACATTTTTGCAGAAAGCCGAGACATGTTTGTTTCTTTCTTGTGAAACAGTGGACGTCAAACTGTCTCCGAGTTAGAACTAACTTGCAATTAAATTGGTTGCACAATTAGATTTTCACCCTTATTTGTGGACTAGAATTTGGAGTTAACTTTCTACACATAGGCTTTCTACTTCCATAGGAACCTGTCGTGTACTGTAATGATTACGCGATTTTGTTATATAGTAGCTAATAGTAAGAGGTATTTTGTATTTTTATATTGAAAGAAACTTAGTGATGTTTATTTCTGTGTCGTATCTAGTTTTTCCCGGTTTTTCAAAGCAGTGCTATGTCGTGGTTCCACGCTGCACGCGAGCGAGTCCACACGCACTACAGTACTGCGGTGGATATGCGCTATTGTGGTGGTATTTTTGGCGTACTGTGGTGGATACGCACTACTGTGGTGGGCTGTTATGCTTGAAATAGTGAGGTTGTGTTCTCGTGTATCTCCGTTCACTTTTCTCATTGTCTCCTTCACAGCGCTATCACCCCATACAACGTGTGTGCAGTAGTGTGGGGGATGTGCAGTAGTGTGGGGGATATTCAGTAGCGCGGAGGGATATCATGAGTTGCACGGGGAGGCATCTCTGAGTAGTGTGGGGGATGTTCAGTAGTGTGGAGGATATCAATTGACTCGCACGACTTTGTGTTCGGATGAATAAAGATTTAGATTTAGGGTAAGTCTAGTTCTCGTGGGACAAACAATATTTTTGAGCAGGCTCTTCTTTTTACAAGAACAGGAGCGTAATTCTGGGGGAAAATTTATAAATTGATTTCAGATTCCGTAGCGATGAAAATCGATTCGCGCGAAAAGTGGGAATCCGCCTTATTATAGAGAGAAACAAGTTGTTCCGCATTCCGCAATACCTAGCTGGTAACTCCTTCCCCGTAAGCTCCGTAATTTTTCACGGGAAGGAAAAATACCTTGACCTTTTTTGGATCCTTCACCATTGGTGTCGTTGTTTCCGTGCAAAGGTGCGAGGCACATACGCATGCGTGTTCAATAATTAGTGAGACCAGTTCGATTCTTCGATGTGTTGTTGTCTCAGTGTTGCCACACGTAGGGATTTCCACCTACTTTAGGGATTTTTATGAATTTGTAGGTTGTAGGGAAAACCTACGGGATAAATGAAGAAAAGTAGGTAGATTTCTGGAAATTGTAGGGATTTTTAATTTTTCACCGCCAAACAATCGAATCTGTCTTTGATCATCAATTAGCTTTTATTGATTTCCTCTGGGGTAGTTTCCGAAAAGAGCATAAAAGACAATAGAAACTTACACCTTGTAGAAACCTGTTAAAATCTTTGTTCTACTTCGATTCCCCCTATGCATGTTACTCCCAATTTGGGAGAAGCTGTTTCTATAGATGTTTTTAAGTTAAGGACTTAAGCATTTTCCAACCAATTTCAATGTTGACAACCTCCTTGCAAGTTATCATGCAAATGCAAGAAGTTCTTTCAGCGAATGAACGAGAAACTGTAGCAGCTTTTGCTCTAGAGTGAAATTTGTATTCTGATGCTTGTAAAGTCTTCATTTTTCTGTTGAATAACATTTATGCTTATAAATAGTTGATATATACACTGTGTTGTCATTCTGGTTGTTCCTGTGGCTTTGTTTCATAACATAAAATTTTGTGCCCTGCGTTTTAATTCTGCCAGACTCTGCCCTTTTTTTTCAAACCAAAGAAGGTTCTTCAAAAGATGAATTTTCTAAGTAAACGGCTCATACAGGTATAGGCCTACTTAGTTTTATTACAATTATAATTGGATTTTCGTTTTGAAAAAGGCGGTCTATCTACGGGCCTAAAAGACTTGCAGACATAAATGAGTTGAGTCAACATTTGGGCCTTAGGCCACATAAAAATAAAGTTCCTGGAAATTTATTTGGTTTACCTTGTATTTGTATTCTCCTGCATTGCCCCGAACCCTACCAGCACAGAAAAGTCCCACCTTTCATCGATCTGTAGATATGTCTTGAAAAACGCCAGACCCCCAAATTTAGACAAAGGTTGGCAACGTTACGTTACATATAGGGACGTTACATATAGGGACGTTACATATAGGGACGCTATCAAAATCACTGCAACGGTCATTTTTTTCAATTGAAAATAAATGCATGTAACAATGTCCATTGTATCCATTGTTAAATGTCTGTTCCAAGTTCCAGGGGGGTTGCATCAACAAGGCTTAAGGTGGCAGCACTGATAAACAATTTTTTTAGTAATTAATTTTTTTCAATGCAAAATGAGAGGCAATCACCTCTATTGTTGATTTTCTGTTCCAGGGGGTTCCATCAACCTGTGTTAAGGTGGCGGCGCTGAGAAACAACTTTTTTTAGTAATTATTTTTTTCAATGCAAAACGAGAGGCAATCACCTCCATGGTTGATTTTCTGTTCCAGGGGGTTCCATCAACATGTGTTAAGGTGGCGGCAGTGTTTAAAATTTATTTGCAGTAATTTTAATCAAATAAAATAAACACGTATAATAGATACAAGTATTATATCAAATAGCACAAGTATTAATGTGAAATGACTGTTTAACGGGGGGTTCAGGCATCCTGTATTAAGGTGGTAGCACTGATGATAATAAATCCATATAGCTGCATTAGAGACAGTAGGGAAGTTTTCTATAGTTACGTTACATATAGGGACGTTACATAAAGGGACGGTAGTGAGGTTACCTATAGTTACGTTACATATAGGGACGTTACATATAGGGACGGTAGTAAGGTTACGTATTACGTAACATATAGGGACGTTACATATAGGGACGTTACATATAGGGACGTTACATATAGGGATGGTAGAGAGGTAACCTATACTTACGTTACATATAGGGACGATATTGATGTTACCTAAGTGAAGCTACATATACTTACGTTACATATAGGGACGTTACATATAGGGTAGAGGTAACCTACAGTTAACCTAGGAGTTACGTTATATACGTTAGGAAGTTAACTATAGTTACATATAGGAAAGTTACATACAGGTTTCACTTTATTAGCAAGAGGGTGGCAGTATGACAAGTTGCAGCATATAGTATTATACCAATATAATACTGGTTTGAAAGTTCTCCAATGCATCGACATTCGACATAAAAATAACAAAAAACGTTTATCATATAGAAAATCAAACACTTAAGGATGCCTGAACCCCCCGTTAAACAGTCATTTCAAATTAATACTTGTGCTATTTGATATAATACTTGCATCTATTATACGTGTTTATTTTATTTGATTAAAATTACTGCAAATAAATTTTAAACACAGGTTGATGGAACCCCCTGGAACAGAAAATCAACAATGGAAGTGATTGCCTCTCGTTTTGCATTGAAAAAAAATAATTACTAAAAAAATTGTTTATCAGTGCTGCCACCTTAAGCCTTGTTGATGCAACCCCCTGGAACTTGGAACAGACATTTAACAATGGATACAATGGACATTGTTACATGCATTTATTTTCATTTGAAAAAAATGACCGTTGCAGTGATTTTGATAGCGTCCCTATATGTAACGTCCCTATATGTAACGTCCCTATATGTAACGTAACGTTGCCACTATGGGTGCAAATTTAACTTTTAACCACATTAAACTTTTCATTAGGTGAAGTTGAATTGTGAAATAGTGTGTTTAGCATCAGTCCAAGGATCTCTGTAACAGGTTAACTAATTGAGAGCACAGAATAGGGAGTTCTAACTAGCTCCCTATTCTGCGTCAAGACCTTGACCCTGGCTATGATGCTACAGTGGTCTGCCAAACCCCAACATCGCTAACTTTCTGACACCACTTTCCTTTTGTGAATGTGTCCGCTAAACTACAATTTTAGCACTTTATATCTTAACAATAATATTTTCCTCCATTTTTCTTTCCAGTGTGCTTCAAAATGGCAGTTGAATGCCTCAAAGAAGATTGCCATGAAAGCAATGTCTTCCCTGGTTGGTGATTTGGAAGAAATTTTAACCCTTGAATCTCGGCCACCTCTGCAATCATTTACTGAAGAAGAAAATATGATGAAAGAAACAGGTAGTTTAATATTATAATCATTTTGCAGAGTGTAGATTGATTTCTAAAGTGCTGTTGCATTAAGGGGTTTATGTTTACCTTACAATCATGTATAAGGGTGTATCTTAGAAGAGGGATGGTTCCAAAAATGGTCTTTGTAAATCAAACATAAATTGGTTGATTGAATTGGGAAATAACAGTCATTTGATAAAATTGTCCTGTACCTTAGATTTTGAGTTACTAAATGACAACCAGTATATCTTACAATAAATAAACTTTACCAATTTCCAAATGGAGCATACCCCTACATGGATGCATCCCATGTGCCATGTGCCTTATTTGAGGGCCGTAAATATATATCCCTTTCATGCTTGCTTGGCAGCTCTGAATATCTTAAGAAACTCCTTTTAGTTGCAAGATTTGCTGAAGAACAAATAAAGCCACATGTACAGCAAATGGATCAAGAATCAAAAATGCGAGATGACATCATCAAAGGATTGTTTGATCTTGGGGTGAGTTTACAGTTAAAATGCTTTGTAAAATTGATTAAATAAGGAATGGCTTTCAGTTTTTTGTTTGGCATTCAGTGACTTTAAGATCATTTAACCTTGTTTTCATATACAGTAGTTGTAACAATCAGAGGATCCCCTAGCCAATGGGCATTAGTCTACCTGTGGCAGACACTAACACATGCTTCAAAATAAAAAAATCCAAAGTTACTGATATGACTTTCCTTTTCTCAATCGGCACACACATCCCAGACAATGTTCTGATCAGTTGATGTTTTGGGAACAATAAATTGTAGCACGAAAGCAACAACCAAAAATTACACTATAATCTGTTAAAATCTCATTTCCAAGCAGACTTTCTTTTAAAAAAGGTGTTCAGCCATGTTGTTCTAATATTAAATTTTAACGTCAAAATGTTGTTTGATTGTGTCACTTGATTGCGGTATTAATCTTAAATCTTCTACAATTTAATCTTCTGATCGTTTATAAATACTTTATCCTGATGCAAAAATAACATTAAAAAATGCAGACTTCAGGTGCCCAGACTTGTCGCAACGAAAAAGTCTGCTAAGTCCACGAGGTCCACAGTTTCATCTGGGCTTTTCACGTGGCACAAAAATACTAACCTTTTGAGCAGTGCACACAGCTAAGCTAGGCCATACTGTTTATCTCACCGAAATCTGCATAATTTTGTACCTTCCGTCTTTTTTGCAGCTAATGGGACTAGAGATTGATGCAAAATATGGTGGCTCTAACACAACATTCTTTTCAAGCATAATCGTTGTTGAAGAACTCGCTAAAGTTGATCCATCAGTCAGTGTTTTATGTGATATTCAGAACACTCTCATCAATAAATTGTTCATGAATTATGGAACCGAAGCACAAAAAGAAGAATATTTACCGAAACTTGCAACATGTATGGTGAGTATTTTCTAATTAATATATGAATTGCCCAACGATCAAAACATTCAAAAATGCTATAGTACATATTTATTGTGTGAGCGATTGGAATATACAGTAAATGCATTTTTCTTAATGTTTCTTCTACAATAACACACCGTTTTGATCAGATAGTAAAGGAATATAAAAAGGTTTAAAAAATAGTTTAGTTTTGGAAAGGAAAGTCTTGAGGAAGTTTCAGTGCAGAACTGGTTCCAAATTTTCTTATAAAAATACGTGGAGGCGTCTTTAAACTTACTTAAAAGCTTTTAGTATAAACGTCAGAAACAGACCGAAACAATCGATTAACTTGAAGGTGGAATCTATACCCAGATACAAACGCCAAAAAGCTAGTTTTGTGAAGACAGAAAGAGTTCGTTTCCCACTTACTATATAAGTATTTGTTTGTCTGACACTCCTCAGAGTACAGCGTAGGTGAAAACACAGTCTAAGGCGAATATATACCCAGATATGGATCCAAATTTAAATCTTTTAGCATTTTACGTTTTACTACCTAACATATCTACACAGTTGCAAAATAAATTTCTTTTATTTTAGGCTGGAAGTTTTTGTTTGTCTGAAGCAAGTTCTGGCAGTGATGCATTTGCATTGAAAACAGTTGCGAAAGAAGATGGCGATCATTTCATTCTCAATGGATCAAAACATTGGATTAGTAATTCTGAACAAGCTGGTGTTTTTCTTGTCATGGCAAATGCGAAACCTGAAGAAGTAGGAAATTTTACATAATTTTCATGGACATTTTACTTAATTCCATATTTTGGGACACTCCATAGTCAAGAAACTCTTCTTAAATAGACTTAGGGTGAAATGAAACCCAAAAATCTTTCGCTTCCTAACTGAAATAAAACCTAAAAATCATTCGCTTCCCAATCAATATCTTAAACAACTTTTCAAATGAAGTCTGGGTCCGTCAACATTTCTCTGGAAACAACATTTCTCTGGTGGCGGGCAAATTGAGTAAGGGAATCCTCTCCGCGTGCAAAGACTGGGCTTACGGTCGCTCAAAGAGGAGTTGCGCAGCAAATTTTTCTACAAATTCACCAATAATGAAAGACCAACAGGCAACAGAGAAAAGGAATCTGCGACAATGAATATTGAAAATATGTACAAAAACTCAGAAAACAAGATGCAAGTAACCCATAAAAAGGAAAATACTTGACGTGCTTGAAAGTATAACATTTGAAGCAAGATTTGATGCATTGCCTCTCCTGAAGCGACTACAATGCAGGTCGTTGCATTCGGAGAGGATCGCCTTACTCAAGATGTCTGCCATCTTGCAAAAAGTGTCACGCCGACCCAGACCTTTTTGAGAAGATTTATTGACACATTAGGTACATTAAGTGCTCCTCGATGAGTTTCAATAAAGTAGAATAGTTGTATTGTTGGCAAGTCAAGAAACTCTGCAAGAAACTTCCACTATGATAAAAATGCTCAAACTTTAGAAACCCTGGTAGGAGTAAAGAACCAAGTTTTCTTATTAAAATGGGTGTAATAATGTATAATAAGCTTTCATTTTTATTTGATAGGGTTACAAAGGAATAACATGCTTCATAGTGCCGAGAGAAACAGAAGGACTTCATATTGGCAAAAAGGAAGATAAGGTACACTCCCACTTTGGCTATTATTTTGTCAAATCCGTGCTTCTTTGCATGTTCGGTTGGTGTTGTTCACAGCTTGTTGGTCCGACCAATGCAATAAGTAAGAGAAGAACCACATTTCTCATTGCCCAGTGATGGAAGATGTTGTGGTTATCATCGCTAATACCATGTCACAAACAGCCTTGATAAGTCACTGGAGCATCAGTTTGTTGGTTTCAATGCTGTTCCGTATTTTCCTATTTTCATTTACCCTTTAGCGTGGCGAATGAGGAGTAACGGGGGCAGAAGAGAACAAAGAAAGAGTTTTCCTTTGAAAGAATGAAAGTCTCTTTCTCTCCTCTTTTTCTCTCCTCGGCTCCTCTGCATTTCTTTAGCTTCTTCGTCCATTTCTGCTCTTCGCATTAACTTCAAAGATTCGCTGAACAAAAAAGTAAAGGGAAATAGGGAAATACTGAACAATATTGAAACCAATAAACTGATGCCCCTGGAGCCCTGTCTACTGTAAAACTTTCTCGTTAACTCGTTAAAGCCCTGAAAAATAGTCTTTTCTTTTACTTCAGACACAAGTTTACAATTCCTTGATCGAGTCCTCCACCCAGTCCAATGCCTTCCAGTAAAGCAATGTAACACATTTTAGGGTCGGTAAATGATATCTCGGGGGTTTTCGTTCTGCAATATTAGTCTTGGGTTTCGATTACGAAAAATTTCTTGTTTAGCTATTCATCTATTACCTGTCTTTTAGCTTGGTATTCGAGCATCTTCTACATGTGTTGTCAATCTTGATGATGTCAGGGTAAGGCCCTTTTTATTTTTCTCCTAGATTTAACTAGATTTCTCCAAGATGAGACTGCCCGATAATACCCTAATGTAAATACTAACGTAAAGCTAAATATGCTTGTGTTTCTTTTAGATCCCGAAATCAAACATTCTCGGTCAACGTGGTCATGGGTATAAGTATGCAATTGGAATGCTAAACGAAGGCAGAATAGGCATCGCAGCACAGGTATTTGTATTTGCAATACAAACTCTTTTCATTTTGTTTTTTCGTTTCATTCATTCAATTTTTTACTATAGTCTTTTCCCAAACGTTTTTACAGGAAACCCTTTATAAGAAACTCAGCCTCTTAGATCGCCAATACTTTCATTCACTTATTTCACCTACTGGGAAAATTTTGCTCAAGAAAATTTTTGCTGCAGTCTACAGAAACGATTCAATTATCCCCTTCCCGTATTTTTTCAATGCAGTAATTTATAACGCCCAGACTAATCCGAGAACCAAAAGTCGAATCACTATCGCACCAATCCGCATATCTAAGAAAGTAAAAGTTAGTGCTGTGTTGGTGTATGAGTTATTATTTGATGGAACAGTCTTCAGTAAGTTTCTTATGAAAAAAATATATCGTAATAATTACGCAAATCTACATCGTAGTAATTGCGCCACGAGAATTTTAGGCTACGTAAAGGTTTATGAAACACTGTGGTCCTTAAGTGTAGAATTATATTTTATTAAATGGCTGTTATGATTTTGTTTGCCTCTTAGATGATTGGCTTAACCCAAGGTGCTATCGACTGTGTTATTCCTTATTTGAAAGAAAGAACTCAATTTGGATCGAAGCTTTGGGATTTTCAGGTGATGGTTTATTCGTCTTTCGAGCCCAAGTGTCAGCCTTTTTGGCGAGGATTGTATTCCAAAGGCATCAGTCTCCCACGCCACGTTACCTCAAAAATAACTGTTGTTTAGTAGAAATAAAACAGTGAACTCCTTGAATTGACGTTTTGCTTATTTTCTAGGCCATGCAACATCAAGTATCGCATGCATGTACCCAGCTGGAAGCTGCACGTCTGTTGACATATAATGCTGCAAGATTAAAGGAGGCTGGCCTCCCTTTCGTGAAAGAAGCAGCCATGGCTAAATATTACAGCGGAGAGGTATCATAACCTAAGATTTCTGCTTTAAAAAGAAAGATTTTAAAACGTGTATCCATCCTTTAAACTATACTTCCAGAAGGGTCTTCGCTCATGGCTGCTGCTTAGTGTTGCTGATGAGTGCTACTGAAGTTTCTGAACTTTTTGTTAGTGGTCATTACAATCGCTTCTTCCATTGCCACTACACATATTTTTTTAATAAGAAACTTTATAAGAAACCCAGACTCTCGAATGGCCAAAAATTTAAGAAACTCCAGCACTGGAAATGTAGTAAATTTTTCACCTTAAACAGCGAAACATTTTTATTTTATTTCCCGTGTTTCGGCTGCAATAAAGCATTTCTGTGACAAGCAGACAAACAAGTAACCCATATGCATTCAACTACGATCAATAAATGGGTTTGGAACATTATTCAGATAGAATAACTATGTTGCCAATATGGATATTCAAGAAGCTCTTAAGAAACTTTCAGTACTCTAAGTCTGAAAATTTTAAGAAACTTTCAGTACTCAACTTTTAAGTTTCTTATAAAAAAGTACATGAAGCGGTGACTAAGTTTGAGAAAATTGTTCCGAGAAAGAGAAGGTAGCCACTTGCCATTATGTTTTACTTTGCAAGCCTGTTGCTAGCTTGTGGTTGGCTGTCTCTAAAAGTGAGAGAGTTCTTTATCAAGGCTAACGCTAAAAGTAGATGTCACTTTTGAAGCTCCAATTTCAAAACTCTTCGACAACAATCGATAAAGGAGGAGTCCGGGATTTTCATTGCACATCTCAATGCGAATAGTATTGTGATAAACCTTTTGCCCTCCTTTTCCCTATCCTCCTTGCTTTCCACCTTTTCTTTCATCCTTATCTTTACTAACTAGACCATAACCCGCCTCATACCATAATTTAATGCCATCGTAATTTTCGTTGCAGATTGCCAGCACAATTACATCAAAATGCATTGATTGGATGGGTGGCATTGGCCTCGTTAAATCCTCACCTGTCGAAAAGTTCTACAGAGATGCTAAAGTTGGTAAGTATAATTTTGGTAAAGCCTAACTAATAGTTTTATTTGAAAGAATAAATTTCTTTATCTATATGTTTTCATTAAGGATTTTGAAATTTCTCAATACACGTTTTGAAATAAGAACAACCTTTACACGAAACATCATTCTGAGATTGGTGCGCAAGTCAGAGCATACGCCATTTTGAGTGAGCTTCGACTGCTCTTTCAAGCATTGCAAGTTGAGGACCGTGCAATAGAGGCTTCCGCAAGATGGCGGCTGTTCTGTCCTTTTTTGTTTAGAATTTTTTTTAGCGAATTCTATTCTGGGAATAATTTCCTTAGCAACTGCAGCTTTTTTTCTTCTATCAAGCAATAAATGTTGAACGGGCAGTTAAGGTGAAAGTGAAATTGTGTTTTAGCGCCAGTCGCTAGGATCTTAGTAGTAGGTTAACTAATCGAAGCCTCGACCCTGGCTGTGACGCTACCGTGGCTGGGCTCGAACCCTGACCGAACTGAACTCCTGATACAACGAGTCAGCTTGATTACACCACAACGCCACAGCACCTTCAGCGAGCAGTGTTTTTGATGTGGCCAAATGGTCAAGCGTTTTGCTTGATTAAGATATTGCAAGCGTTTGATCAAACATGTTTGATCGTTTGGCCAGGTCCTTACGATTCTTTGATATTTCTTTTTTTCAAGGTACTATTTACGAAGGAACAAGCAACATCCAGTTATCAACAATTGCCAAATATCTGTAGAGTAGTGAATATCTTGTAGCTTTCAATTGTGCATATTCTTGTATAGTGGCATCGGTATTGTATCATATGTAGTAAAGGTATTAAGCCGCTGCCCTTTTCTTAGCAGGAGAATTGGCTGGTCCACTAGATTCAGAGATTTCCTCGGGACCTTTCCAGGATTTCCAGGAACTTTTCCAGAGTTATGGTACTGCACTCCTTGCAACTGCGCGAGATTTCTATGTGATGATGACTGATTTCCCAACAGGCATCTCACTATTCAAAATAGCTTTCGAGATTTCCATTAACACAAAAGGATTAGCAAGGGATTTCCAATATAACAATAGGATTTCAAAGGTACTATACGAGATTTCTAATGCCCCCGTTAGAAAATGCTATTAGATTGACACAAGAAGGAGCGAAAATTGGACTCAATATACTGTAGATAAATAAAGTACATCAGAAGTTTTAGAGACAGGTGTTTTTTTACCTTTGATAGCCGTACTGAATCTATATTTCAGTCAGTTAAACGAAAAACATCTAATGCGGAGAAGAATTTTTAATAGGACCGTTATTTTAATAGAACGAGAATATTTAAGAAATAGCTACGATATATTTAAAGCTTTGAGTTTTGTTTCAATTTTGACTGGACTCCACACCGAAAAATTTAAGTATTAATAATGACAGTTTCTGTATTTATTTATTAAACAGTGATTTAATGTAGGAGTAAAATGATGATCAATGTATTCAGTATACCGTTGTCTTGTTGCTTCGATTCAGTATGTCTCGCTTGGAAAACGAAGATCTTGCCATTTTGGTAGAAGAAAGATCTGACTTACGAACAATAGCCGAATGGGGACTAATGCCCCCCCAAGCTCCCAAGCAAACTCTTTTCCCGTTGGGTAAGTCCGGGTAAATCAACCCTGTGGCATTTTACGTGCTTAGGGCGTGGGTCAGAACGAATCAGAAGTGATTATTTCGTGACTGTTTGATCGTTTCATGATTACTTTGTGATTATTACTTTTTAACGATTGATTATTTTACTTATAGAAAAGGACGCGTACCAACCCGAGTACCAATCGCCGTGAAAATCGCATACAGCAGAGCAACAGTACACACAGTAGGCAAAATCGTATAAGATTATCCACATACAAAGGCGAGGGGCTTCTCACCACTCGAAAAGGCGTACGAGATTCCTGTCAAAACAAAAGGATTTCCAAAGGATTTGTATGAAAACAATAGATATCCCAGCAAGAGAGTGTACGAGATTCCAAGGAGTGAATTGCCCTTGTGCCCCTCGTATTTCGTATAAATAGATTGTGTCTAATTTTGGAGATTTAGGCATTAATCGAGACGTACAATTAACGCCCAACCTGCGCCCTTTTGTACCAACCATGCTATTATCTGTGGAAAAATGTTTCTTATAAAGAAGTGAGTGTATTATGCTGCAGTGCGCAAACATTCCGCAACATTTCAGCATGTAGAAATTAAGGGCCGGACCAAAGGATCAAACTGTCTTCGTCGAACATTTGAAATTTCTTGCCGAGCAAAATGTTTTACCGTTTTGTCACGTCGTAACTCCCGCAACTCGTCGAACTTAGTTTTCAAAAGCTTTGCTAAAGCATCCCCCCCCCTAAGCTCATCCCTAGCTCATGTGATCGACGATTCATTGCCCACAATGTTTGAACAATCTTATCTGGGCCCTGGGTGTGGGAACCAACGAATTCACTGTATAAAAATAAAGACTTTAACTTTGTCTATATTTGGAAAGAAAGCCCAGCAAGCTACTGTTATAATTGTATTTTGATAGTTTTTCTATGGTTTTTGTATTGAGAAAACCTTGTAGACCATAATAGTAAACGCCTAGTTACCATTCTCCATTCAGTGTAATGGACGCTTTGACGCTTTGCATAATTGAAATTTTTGCATAATTAATGTTACGTAATGAATAAAATGTACGTCATAAGATCGCAAAGTCCCTTGTGGGATGGATACTAATTATCATAACCGGTTTTTAAATCAGGTAAAACAAGAAAAGTTACATAAATTTTTAAGGGTATTTGTTTGTGAGAAGAATATGATCACATGAACATTTATGCTTGCGCAGTTGGTTAATTCTATACTGGAAGTGGGATGGCTGCCTACTGCAAATTGCGATCAAATTATCCTCGAAGTTTATTTTATTATGCAAACTCTAGATTACTAAGGCAAACATCTTCATTTTTGCAGACAAGATGCCGAAGTACGACTGTTCTTCCGTCAGTGGGAGAAAAACCCAACCAGACTATGCAACAGATCGAGTCTTGGATTTCGACAATCACAAGCAAGCTTTCAAATCGAAGACGACGTTGGAGATTTTGAGAGCTTTGATGGTTTTTCGTCTGTGTTCAGTCGATTTTCTCGTTGACAATAACAGGAAGGTATGTGGGCTAATTTTATCTTTGATTCAACTGTTTAAGTTGAGAGCTAATTTGGTTATTGAACCGGCTTTTTGCAGGTTGTTTAGTGATGACAGTGGGTAGTAGGCCGAAGGTACCTGTTACAGTATTTTTTCTCGTGCAAACAAAGCATTCGAACAGGCGTGAAGATCCCGTTAAGATCTTGTTTTGTCAGAAAGCAATTTTCACAGGTTTTTCAAAATATTAACACTGTCTGTTTAAAATGAAATCGAGAGAAATACTTCCTGAACAAGTGTTCCTGTTCAGAATTTTTCTTGGAATGTGGGGGCAAAACTGGGCGGAGAGGAGGCGTGTCGGGGGTGTGCGCCACTTCCTCCTTCCTGTGGCAGTGTGGGAAGTTTTCAGCTTGGCTTAAAATGCGCAAAAGGTTTTGCCTACTAGTAGTATGAAGGGTTGCACTTTGCAAGTTATCAATGCATTGCTTGCCTAAATGCTTAATTTATTTAAAACAGGGCATTTCACTCTTTAAAAAGGCATGCGAGATTCCTGTCGAAACGAAACAAAAGATTTCCATGAAATCAACATAGAATTTACAGCAAGTGTGTACGAATTTCCTAAGAGTGAAATGCCCATCGTATTAAAATATTAGGACGTGAAAATTACCACCATCCTGTGATCCACAAAGTGAAAGTCACATGCATTTTGGATTTCTCGAGGTTTCCAATTTCGCAAGAGAAGTGTATTACCTCACGTGCTTTGTGGCATACACAGGCATTTTGGCATTTCGCAACTGGCATTTTGTGTTTTTGTTTGATTTGTGCAATCCCAGTTGACCATCTCCTGCATTTCTATGTTCTCCATAATTATGCAATTAATAGCCAAGGAAACAATTATCTTCATTAATTAATGGCTTACTGTAATAAAGCTACCTGTCTGAAGAGAATCCTCGTCTGCACAAGTTTGCACATCTTTTTGCACCATCTGAAAATATTTCTTGGAAAATTTTCAGGAGACTACGAGGGGTGTGTCCTGTGTGTCCTGTGTGTGTCTGGCAAGCATGCTGGTTAGGCTACTTGCCTTGCAAGAACCGTTTAGAAGTAATTGTCTGATTCCTTTGCGCAAGTTTTCAGTGTGGCCTGAAGTTTAGGAACTTTTCTCTATTCTTATCTTACCTCAAAGGAAAAACCTTGGGTTTTCTATTTTGCCTTTTTTGCAAGAAACAGGATATAAGATGTCAGGACACTTTGAATAAGAGGAGCCAAAACAGCTCCTGTAGAGGCCCTAACATAAGATTTGCAGTTTTTAAGCGTCATTTTGCGATATTCGCCCAGAAAATAAAGTTCCTCCATTCCAACAGGGCTTACTGGCTTACTACCTCTGAACTGGCTTACTACCATCTGTTTTACGGTAAAATTAACGTTTTGCGAAACGGACCCTTTAAGATTAAAGTCATCACAAAACATCGAAACTTATTGTTGGTGCACGCATGATCAAAATATAACGCTCCTCAACAGTGCACTGCGCTAAAGATCCTTTTGGTCCTTTTGGTGTTCTATACCTTAGGAGATTAACGATCATATTTACTCGCAGAACCAACCTACCCCAAGTCAAAAACTGAATTTATGAACTATTGTTATTCCAGTTGATGAGTCTTGGACAGAAATTTCTTGGAAAAAGATTGTTTTCGTGGGCAATGAAATCATCGTTTTATGGCCATTTTGTTGCTGGCGAGAAAAAAGAAGATATCAAACCAAGAATAGAAGCGATGGAAAAGTTTGGAGTTGGCGCAATTTTTGATTATGCAGTTGAAGCTGATATCCCGTCATTGACAAACGATGCTACGCCAAAAAGGTGAATACAGATTTATGCACATTTATTCATTAGACAAAGCTCGGGAGAGCAGCTAAAGTTCCGACAAAAATTAAGTTTTGAAGCATCTGGCTAACGGTTTCTCTTGAGGTTCATCCTATCAAGAGCTTGCAAAAGCAGAACAGTATTAAATGCGATAAAAAGAGTGTCGGGGCCAACTTGATAGGCAGCTAAATTCAAAGGGATTCTTTTTCGAGGGAAGGCACTTAAGGGACGCTTATTCGAGGAAATACGGAAATACAGTTTCAAAAATTTTTGTTTATATACCGTAAAATCTCTATTTGGCACCCTTTCTTTTTAGCTCCTCTCTAAAAACCCGAAATTCTGCAACCTCGCTCTCTTTCTCCCCCTTTCCTTCCCAAATTTTGTAAAATGAAGACGCGAAAACAAATACAAGCATTTAATTATTAACGGTGATGTTTATTGAATTAAATTTTTGTCTTTTTTAGCTCGGAAACTTCGTCAGAATCGCATCAAGGTAAGGTCAAGAGGCATTACATTTTGTGATGTTATTTATAAACATGTTTTAACTTTTGTTACATTTGCACGACCGTGACTTTTGTTGATGCCAGAAGGTACCTACTGTATACCTTTTCCTCCAGGATGGTTTTAACAGCCTTTAGGAGTGTATATACCGAAACTGGTGGTGTACAGTAGAGTAGGGAGAGTAGATCCAGTAGAGTAGGACCCCCATTAACGGACACCAGTGCATCCGTCTGTGAGTCAAGGAGAGTGTTAGCAATCGTTGTGGTGGTCACACGACTAGAAAATCAATATTTTACGGCAGAATGGCACAATTACCGGCCAAAGCAAGTTTCTACTCTCTTCTTACCAAGGAACATGTTTTTGTACCCATTGTACCCCTGCATGCGGGAGATGCGCCCCCTTTTAACGGCGGCCGACGCTGAGTTTATTTTTCACGTTAATTAACGTTATTTCCCCCAATTTTTAAAGCCGCCTATTCTCTCTGCAGAGCCTTTAGATCTCGCAGAAATCGTCAAAAAATATCAATATCAGAGAAAATTCGCAGATCGAAGACAAGACGTTTACAGTGCCAGGACTTACATTTACGAAGGAGAGAAAAAGTGTGATGAAAATCGAGATGTTTTCTTGGATTGTATCGAGACAACAGGTATGATTGCTTTTAGCGTTTTGTGCTTTCCTGTCCACCTCATTTCATTTCACCCTGCAACTACATCCACTAGTACATCAACTACAACTACATTTCTCTGATGAAGCCCTGAATGTCGAGGCGAAATATTAGCGTTGAAAAAATTTGTCTTTTTTGCTTCGTCTTCTCGTCGCTTTGCAGCGTTACTGCCTCACTGCTTTATGATTGCTTTTAGCGTTTTGTGATCCGTTTAGCGACTATCGCTGGGCCAAGGAGATAAAGGAACGAGTAAAAGATTTGGAGGAAATAAGGGGATGATGTTCTTTTTTCTTTTTTCCCTTTCTCCCTTATTATCTTCCACTCCCTGTAACCCTTTGCTAGACCTAATATGAGTCCAACTCTTCGCAAACGCCAACAACAACAGCAACAACAACAAAAACCATACAGCTGTTTGCTCAGAGTTGTTTGAGTAGTTCGAGCGTCCAGCATAGACTAAGTAGCGATAACTACAACTCATGTGATAAGTCTTTCCCTTTGAGGTTTAACTCTAAATCAGTCTAACTCAATGAATGTCGGTAAAAATGCCTCCATAGCATTAGCGTGTTTACGAGTAAAATTGCAGTTTTAATAGATCAGGTCTTGGGACATGAAACATTAAGAAACTTACCGGTCTTTACCAAGCATTGAATGCGTGAGAGCGGTATCCGCCGTCTTTTACACAATTGAGGAAAGCAGTCCAATGCACGACTTATAAGATGAGTCCTGGTGTCGCTTAGACTTATTACCTGAGTTCCAGTTATAGCTCATGAGACAGAGGCCAACACTAAAATGAGATCGCTCAAACTAGTTTTAGCGGGGTGTCGGGGTGTTGGAGGAGCAGAAACTGACTACTCATGCAATACGTCTAGGTGTCGCTACCATCAGCCTGAAACCACCAAAACTGGCGTTCAACATGTGGAAATACGTTGAAATCACTTACCTAACGCTAGTTTTCTTTTTTATTATGATTGTTTTTTACTTTTAGGAAAAACAAGCCACAATGGATTTGCTGCAATCAAGATGACAGCTTTGGGACGACCAATGCTACTGGTAAGATTCCTGGAAATTAGCTGCGAAGCTTCTAAGGATCTAAGCTTCTCTATTTTAAACTAGGAACTAGACTGTTTCAGGTGCAATACACTTAGTAGAGAGTTGTTATACTTAACTGACTTAGATCTGTTCTTATTTTTTAGCTCCGTCTGTCTGAGATCTTGAACCAAACTCGGTACTTCTTCGACAAGCTGTCTAATAAATCCGGATTCCTCTCGGAAAGATCTATTGCGAGTAACACTTTCTTTGATGGACTTCAAGAACTTGGGGTATATAATTTATTTTCTGTTTCAAAATCACCGGTTTTGCAAATAAATTAAATCTCAAATTATTGAACATAAAACTTTTATCAGTAGTCAAAATGCAGGTTGCTTGTGACACAGCGATGCAGGGGCGCCGGAAGCACGGGGGCAGCTGCCCTCGGAAAAATTGCCAAATTCTTTTATTTTCCTATTGTTTTGCCCTAAAATTGTTGCTTCTGCCCCCGCCGCCCTGCATTGCTTCCGGCGCCCTTGCAGCGATGTGAGCGACGCATGTTGACTATTGATAAAGCTACGCATTAATGGTACTCAAGTTAGCCCAACCCTAAAACCTTTTCCTCCTGAAAAACGTTTTTATGGCATTGCAATTAGAACTAAGTGATCATTTTGTTTTAGATTGATATGTCCTCTGAAGAGGCAGCAAAGATTTTTGATATCATAGACGAGGATAAAACTGGGTAATTATTATTTATACACATAAGTTCTATATTTTAGCTTGACTGATTTACATCGATGTTCACGTGCATTAGATGTTTTGGTCCTTAAGTGTTCTTGAGAAAGATCCAAAAAGCTCAAACAACCGAATGACATTTCTTAGTGACTCTTACGACTCTAACGATTTATACCTGGACATATAGAAAATGTCCTATCACTGAGGCCTAAAAGACTCACCCTTGACGCACAAATCATATTGGTGCTTATTCAATGAGTGTCCTTTAAGGGGTTCAAGGGAACATGGCAACATGCGAAATGTATCTAGGGAATAAGGGAACATGGCCAAAATTATAACGGAACGAGGGAACATCGGGAAGCAGGGATATGATAAAATCCTCCCTATCAATCCGCTTGGCTTTCAATCCTACAAAGCTCCAGGGAACAAGGGGGTTTTCTCAAGAGAACAGGGGAACATGTAATCCCCTTAAACGACCTACATGCTTGGCTGATTCTACCTGGAGTCCTTTAGGTCTTTGTCAATGACCCACGACTCATATGACCTAGTAGCTATGAACATTCCGTCTTTTGAGTCTTTGGGTCTTTCCCGACGAGTCTGACTACCGTAAAAGCCTTGTGCGAACCAGGCTTGAGTTAATCTATTTTCACAGGGTATATAATTTGTATTTTTAGATTTAACTGCGGGTAGACATGTCTATTTTCTTTAATAATTTTTGAGTGGTATATAGTGAATGGTCCACATTTGTTTCGATCATATGTTCGCTGTATACAGTACTAGCATCCCATCCCTTCCTCTTTTTCTATCTTGTGTGTTTTATTATAGAACGTAGACATAGCTGATTTTCTAGTTCACGTAGGGCTATTCTGTCTTTTTTAGGCACATTGATGTCATTGAGTGGCACAATTTCCTGACACCTCAGTTAAAGCTTGGGAAACTATTCAGAGCGAAGCCTGTAAGTATGGATATCGAGTTGGATTTTTGTTTGTCTTATTTAAAAGATCGAGACAATGACGTTAAGAGTACTCCTCTTAAGGACCCGGAGGGTACTTGATTGGGCAGAACGTCCCCAGTACCCATATTAAGTACCCCCCGGGCTTCAGGGTTACTGATGAAGATCATGGATCACAACGTTTAAAAGAAGTTTTCTATATTTTTTATTCCTCTTAAGTCCGCGTATACAGAAAAGTTTATTTATATATGTTTGATCTTTTTAAAGGGAGAAGGAGGTGGGCAGATCTTAAGTACACTGACAGACGAAGAAATCCAAGAGATGGAGAACCTAAGGGACAGATTAGGACAAATAGCCAAGGTATGAAAGACTGTCGTTATCACAATAATTGTCAATACTATCGCTTTACGATCCTTTGATGATCCTTTCTTTCTGGCGTTTCCAGGAGTTGGGACCCTAGATTTTCGCTAGATAGATTTTTTTTAGAAAATGTTTATAAAAACCCAAACTCGGAATGGATACGAAAGCAAGAAGCTAGCAAACAAGCGGTTGTATTTGTTATTGCGGGGTCGGAGGCAGCTACACAGCTGATGCTTACCTGCAGCTTGTGCCACCAAACTGATATTCTAGAACGGATACTCTGCGTACTCATTTACCGACCTTGGAAGAATGGACAGCTGAGTTGACTGTAGGGTTGTGGAAAGCGGTCCCGTCGAAACTCGAACCGAAGCTAGGATAAGGCTTAAAATACGAACACTATAGCTTCAGCTGAAATTTACTGGTTCTGAGAAAACAACTTTTAAAGTCGATGTGAATATCAGCCAGAACTCTGCTTGCTGACAAACATCCTCAGTGGTGGCTAAGAATTCTAAAAATTAATGTTTATCATTTTTATAGCTTGCAAAAGAGAAAGGAGTACGACTAATGATTGATGCTGAACAAACGTATTTCCAACCAGCCATCAGCAGGTTGACTCTTGATTGCCAGAGAACATACAATAAAGAAAAGCCTGTTGTTTTCAACACGTATCAATGCTACCTAAAGGTAAAATAATTCATGATTTCATATCAACTTTGCTGTTATCGAAAAAAAGCCCTCGGGTGACTAGTCCCCCTATCATATTTTCTGATTGAAAGTCTTCTTAACTTGTCAGCAGCGACTAAGATCCTCTCACTTCGATGCAAGCTCTGCTTTGTTGGATCTGACAATCATGGTACGAGAAATAGCGGGAACATTTCTGGACATACTGATTATTAGCGATCTTACCTTTCCTCTACGTTTTACCATGTTGTCGAGAAGCATGTGAATAGTTTCTAAGTGGTACAAAATTTCCTAATATGGGACAGATAGAAGATCTCAACAACACGGTCGAACCTAGAGCAAATGTTAGATTGTTAAGATTTTCAGTATGTACAGAGATTTTTCTGCTGCTTCTCGCAATTTTGAAATTTTGTGCCACTAAAAACTAATCCTGATATGAAGCACTTCTAGACTTCCTATGGAGATTTTTGATATTGGTTTTAACTGCAATGTTCCTATGTTTCAAAGGTCTTAAAATTAAACAAATTAAACATAAAAACATGACAAGCAAAATTCTCTGCCAAGTATGCAAAATCTTTCTTCGCTCGCTAAATCCTAAGATCCTCACGTTGTCATGTGTTATTTACTTAGGAACCAAAATTCGTATATTAAAATTAATGCACTGTTTTTCTGACTCCTATATTTAATTCGAATGAACTTTGTTCACTGTAGGATGCTCAAGATACCGTTATGGTCGATATGGAATTGGCTAGACGAGAGGACTTCCATTTCGCAGCAAAACTTGTCCGTGGAGCTTACATGGAGCAGGAACGAGCTAGAGCAGCCTCGGTTGGATACGAGGATCCAATTCACGAGAATTATGAAGCAACTAGTGCTTGTTATGACAGTGTGATGGAAAATATACTGAAATGTGTTGTGGAAAGAGATGCTAATTTAGTCATTGCTTCTCATAATGAAGAATCAGTAAGACACACGGTGCAAAAGTAAGTTTCTAATATTATTTCATTTTGTGCTTTTCTGATTCGCAAAAAACCTGATACTTATCATCCTCATGCTAGTTTCTTTCCTTAACTAACTAACTAACTAACTAACTAACTAACTAACTAACTAACTAACTAACTAACTAACTAACTAACTAACTAACTAACTTGTTAACTAACTAACTAACTAACTAAATAACTAACTAACTAAGTAACTAACTAACTAAGTAATTAAGCAACTGAATAATTATCTAACTTAATGACTAAGTAACTAAACAACTTACCAACTTACTAACACCTCTCTGTAAAATTCCAGCTTTTTAATTGGAATCGTAAATTTTAGCTTGGTCCTTTGTTTTCGATTCTACTGTTTTTTATCTTATTTTTATGACAATAAATCTTTTAATTTTCAGGATGAAAGAGTATGGAGTTTCACCATTTGCTGATAAAGTCTTTTTTGGCCAACTCTTAGGAATGTGCGATGGCATAACGTTTGCTTTAGGTAAGATACAAAATGCCTAACACTCTTTTACTGTTGAGCTTTAAGCTCTCCGAGTAACATATAAGGGATTTTGGGCCCCTTATGTCCTCACCATCAGAAACGTTCGCTCTTAAACCCATTGGCCCACATGTAAGACAATAGGATCTGCAGTTGGGTATGTTTCTCTATCCTCTCTGATGCTGCTTACATTGTAATACGACAATTAGTGGTTAGAAATATAGGACTGGCGAAAAGCTGGAGTAATTAAGTAGTAAAGGATCCTGATTCTGATTCCCTCTATTTACTTTTTTAGGGCAAGCTGGCTACTCGGCGTTTAAGTACGTTCCGTATGGCCCTGTGATCGAAGTACTGCCTTACTTATCGAGGCGTGCCATGGAGAACAGAAGCTTGCTTCGTGGAATTATTAAAGAGAGACAGATGTTGTGGGATGAACTGAAAAGAAGAATTAAAGAAGGAGAAGTAGGACATGACCCATTATTGCTTGCAAGGTAGCAAATAAACTAAGTGTTTTTGTGCTTCAGCTTGTAGTAAATGTTCTGCTTAAAGCAAACTTAGAGTAGTTGAGGAAAGCTTTTAGTGTACAACTCTAAAGATTATTACGTAGATTAGAAGGGTAGATTATGTTGTAATAGTTTTTGAAGCTATTAAGTTGCTTCCCTTTTTGGTATTCTGTAGATCTTGTATTTTGGAGGACGCTTATATTTTGCAAATACCCCAAGCATTGAAAACTATGGAAAACAGTTTAAGCTGGTTTTTGCTTCGTGCTGTAGAATTTCAAGGCCTAGCCAATTTTTTGGCTCCCCAGCTCGCTCAATATTTGTCATGTGAATTCGTAAACCATACAAGCTCAGAAAGAACCAAAATGACCGAATTTTTGTCACTGCATAATGCATTACAAGGAAAGGTTATTTATTAATGGGGAATAGCTTTTTCGTTTCTTTGAACTCAGGGTTATCTGTGCTTTATTGCACCATCCTCAATCTAAAATGGCAACTCATGTAAGAGGGCAAGTATACATGTGCCACCCGAAGGTGTGGGGTAATTTAACGATTCTTTGCCTTGAGTTGGTCGTATTTTGTATAAATTTCCCCGGTATATTGGTTACAAGTAAGCATATTCGGCTAATTTGCTATCCTTAGCCAATTTAGGTCTGGGTGCAAATTATCAACAACGGGAAGCCTATTGGCTTTGGCTGTCTGCGATGTTTTCAAGGAAGGGATGTAGATAAACGGCATTTTGTTTTTGTTATCGGGTTTGATTTCCAGAGGTGAAGTCTTCCTGGTTTATTTTTCCAAAACTTGTGATTATTGCCCCCTTTATCGCTCCTTGCTAGGGCTAGATGCTGCAAGGCGCATACACAGCAGGCTGCATACCATGTCCCTGGTAGGATTCTACCCCTCGCATCAACCTTTCCTCCAGAATTGTAGTTACTGTGAGTCTTAGGCTTATTCTTGTGTTCTGTAGTCAATTTCATTTTGCTGATTGTCAGTATTTATTGTAATCCACCGGTGGACAGTTTAAGACATTTGCATGTATATTAAGACTGTTGTTCTTTTATTTATAACTTTTATTTCGTAATTTAATGCTAATTCTTTGCTACAGTCTTGCATTTTTGCAAACAAGTCCCATTAAGGGTCAGGAATCTTAGAAATTTCTGGAGCTGTTCTTAAGTTTAATATCAATGAATTTTTATTTTTTAAACACATGCGCAAAATTATAGTTTTGCTAAACAATGTTTATACTTAATATCGTAGTAGTCTATGTAACAATTAATCTGGTTCATCATAGACAAAACGAAACATGAACTCATTCAGCTTTTTACAGTATCGAATTTTCTATCATTTTCTCAACTTCGTTCCCAAGGATATCTGTTGTTGTTGTTGTTTGCTCAGCCCGCAACAGACACCCAATTTTCTAGCAGTTTGCGCAATTTCCATTTATGGTCCTGAAATTTACATAACAAAAGAAGAAAATTGGGACAAGTCACGAGGTCTTCTTTCGTTTCGATGAATGAGATTGGGATTCATCAAAACTGAACGATGTTTTCCCACGTGGTTCAACGGAACCCAACAAATGCAGTTTTGCGCTCCGTGTTTTCCATTTATGGTCTTGAAATATACATAACAAAAGAAGAGAAATGGGACAAGTCACAAGGTCTGGGCTCGGTGAATGGGATTCAGCAAAACTGAACAAGGTTTTCCCACGTGGTTAGAAGAAATTACCAAGAAACCTATGACAGTGGTCGACAAGCAGGACGTTATTTTCTTGCTCTGATGCTTTCAGGATAGTAAATTGCAGAAAATGAACACGAAACTTCATTCTGCAAGCAAAAAATTGTCGTGCTCACATCAAGAAAGCGATGGTTTCAAAGTCAGAGCTTGATGTTTTTTCCTGTCCGCGGAAACTTGTAACTGCTGCCCGTTTCAGCAAATGCCTTTTCCGAAGATTGCTTTCTTTTAAAAAAGGAAATCTCTCATGTAATCTATCAGAGTCTAATAAAGTCAAATAAAAAGAAGACAGAGGAATTGTCAACAAGAAACCTAAAAGGTTAGTATAGAAATTTCGCTGCAAATTTAGGTTTATTTTCTTGATTTAGGTGAAACATTTTCGTTCAAACCTGAAGCCCTGAAATTACATGTTTTCGTTCCTCCGATACCTATTTGCTATCTATCTACACAATGCCAATTTTATGCCTTTCAAATTGCAATTTTTGAAACACTTTCCATCTACTTTAAAATTAAGTAGAAATATGTGCAAGAAAAACTAGTCTTTTCTTTCCATACTTGAAAGCAACATTTTAAATATAAAATCTTTCTATCGCTGAAAACACAAAATTAAAAATTAAAAAACAACAAAATTTCATATCATTTCGCAAACATTTTGCTAAAGTCAGCATTAGTCATTTTCCCTTGAGGTTTATCACTTGCATTTTTATCAGCATTGCCTTTATTTTCATTTTGCTTTGCGCTTTGCGTTTGTTTTGATGAAGGTTGTGTGTGAATTGATCGTGGAACCATGGCCAGTTGAGTTCGTGCTCTTCCTCGGCTAAAATGGGAAAAACAAGGAAACTTTAATTGTTATTTAGGGCGTATTTTTTGGTAACCTATCGTTTATGGCAGATCATCCA
Source organism: Chrysaora quinquecirrha (assembly GCA_014526335.1). Lineage (NCBI taxonomy): Eukaryota > Metazoa > Cnidaria > Scyphozoa > Semaeostomeae > Pelagiidae > Chrysaora > Chrysaora quinquecirrha. The sequence goes on from JACTAT010000040.1 coordinate 7,327,739, forward strand.
AATCTGAGAATGTTAGACTTAGCAGGAAAAAGCTTCCTGTACCAAAGAAACACGGTTGACGAAAACGGAAGGCTGATCAGAACATCCTCGAACTAAACCATTTATTTTAAGTGAGAATGAGATTCCTTGCGATGATTTTTCAGATTTTCAGATTTTTCAGAAGACTGTCGACGTATACCGAAAAGAGAAGGCCTCTGCTGAAAACAGAAGATTCGTTGTTTCGGTCTGTTCCTGACGTTCATACTCTGAGGAGTGTCAGACGAAAAAAGCTTTTAAGTATGCCCGAAAATGATTCCGCTGTTTATCGCAATTCTATGGTATCACGCAGATAAAAATTTTACTAAACACCTTCTATATAAAATATATCTGAAGACCTACCTTCCTTGTGGCAGACTTTTATGTTCCATTCTTGGATCAACTTGGCCTTTTTCATTTTGTCTTCTGGCAGGAGGTTTGGATAATGCAACGTTAATCTCTCTTTCTTTCATCATGTGTTTGTCGAGATTTAACACAGCTGATGCAGCAGAAGACTAGAAAATAATTTTTCAATGTAAGCAATAATTTATACAAATTGAAATCTGTAAGATAGCATCTGTCAGGATTTTAACATTACCTCGCGTATAGACTTTCCTTCTCTCTTTCCTAGTTTGTTAAAGGGAATCCAGTAGAATCCATGGACTCCTGTCTGCTAAGTTTTATCCTTTTACTCTACAAATTTTAATTCAACAGAACCCTTGATGAAAGCAGTAAAATTTTTACTGAAAAGGTCATCCTGCATGAATATGGCAGATTATTATTATTAAGGGTGAAGAGCTGGGGGGTGTCGAAGGAGGGCTCAGCTCCACTAGTTATTGAGAGAAAATGCATGGATTTTGATTTTGTTCTGCCATGGTACTATTCTCATGGTATTTTTAATACATTGTTGCATTTTTTATCATTTTGGTATTGTTTTCACATTTTGGATTCGTTAGCGGAGCCCCCCTCCCTAGCGTCCCACTTGATATTTCTCTAGCTATACGCCACTTGAAGAAAGAGTTGCGTCAGCGCTAAGGTTAAAAATGAAGGAGGGGTGACAGGGTTTAGAGTGTTTACGATCTTATTTGAATCAACGTAACAAATCAAGGTGCCTTAATCTGATTCTATAAAGCAAAGAAATCGTATTTTTTACCTCGTTTAGAAACTCAACGTACGCATATCCTTTTGGCTTTCCAGCTCTGTTTGTTACGATTCTCACTTCTTTTATTTCGCCAGCCTAAAAAAATAGGAAACGCAAAATGCAACTAACTTCTTACGTTGTGCGAAATCATAATAATCAAAGAGAAATCACAAACAATCGCAATTGGCGAGAGTAAGATCACATAAGCTCGAAATAGGTTAATTATTTTCTTCTTCACTCTACATTCTGCCAGAGGAGGGGTGAATGCACTGTGGTTATAAATTTCTAGATTAGAATCAACGGCATACCGTTTTGAAGAGTTCTTCAATTTCTTCCTCGTTGAATCAAATGGTAAATTTGTTACAAATACTGTCTGTTTATCAAGAGATAATTTGTACTGGAAAAGAAAAAATTTAACATTAAGTAACAGTAAACTTCACTAAGAACTTGTTGGATTATAAGAATCGCAACTGCAAATCGTTGAAGCTGCTGATCATTAGAATTCCTAGTATCCTCTGCAATTCCTTGTTAACAAAGGTAAAATGAGTCTATTGAAGGTTTTCCCCGTGAATACAAAGTGCATACATAAACGACCACATCCATGGACAAACAAAAATTTTTGTGCTGCTGCTTTTCTTGCGATGAGAACATAAATGAAACAGCCTTGCTTCAAGTACCCATTCCCCTTACATTTCAAATCATAAAGGGACCTAACATATCAGTTCATAATGAGATAGCATCTCTTTATATGCTTAAAGTACTCATCACTCTTCACATTATAGTGATATGGGCAAAACATATCAGTCCGTGGTCACTGTCGGTTTTAATGTTAAGGAACTTCTGCTCTATGAAATCGCTTTTAAACAGAATTTTATTTTATTACTGTATCTTCAATAGCAACCTCTAATAGCCAACTCCTTAAGGCGTATAAAAATTAAATTGGAAGCAAAAATTTATATCGTCATAATACAGTAAGCCAATGGAGCTTTGGATCTATTGGAAAAGTATCGTTTGATAGTGTTAATTAATTGAGCAAAGGTAACTAGTGATAGATAGCAAACAAACCCGAAATTGCTGTGGTTGATTTTTCGATTTGTCTACACATTGTGATACGAACACTGGGCGACCGTTGAGAAGTTCTCTATCCATCTGAAGTGCCTTCGTCACTGATGACTAAAAAGCAAGACGAATGACAGCAATAAGTGGATATGCATGATATACCCTGACATTCTCTATAGAACTAGTCGGACTAGTCTCGAGCTTTGCTTACATGCAAATTTCTCTGTAAATAGTTAAGACACTGAGTGTGCAGTTGAAATTAAGTAACTATTAAGGAACTTTTGTAACTACAAAAGAGACCCAAAAACAAGGAACTTCAAGAACTAGGCCTTAAGCTAGGTTCTTAATGAAAAAATCGTGTAAGCATACGAAATACGCACCTCGTCTTTGAATTCTAGATAAGCAAATCCTTTTGATCTTCCAACCAGATTTCTGACGATTCTTATTTCATTTATATCTCCAACCTGGAGATAAATATTTACGTGAATCATTTGTGAATCACAAACATTGATTACTTCTCATAAAACATGGACAAAACAACTAATCTTTATAACTGAAAAGTCCAAATAAATGGCAAAGCAAGATCTTTACCAGGGTCGGTTCCAAAAAATTTTTTAGGGGGGGGGGTGGAGACCCTAATGTACCGATTAAATTTTGAACTAACTAAATTTGAACTAAATTTTAAACAGGCAGAATAATATAAGATTAGCCACCAAATCACCAAAAAGTAAATTTTACTGACTAAAATTGCCAAAATCCATCCTTTTGGGGTGTTACACCCCAAATTCCCCCATGGAACCAGCCCTGATTTTTGCTTTTTGCAACATTTTTCTGGAAGATGGTAGAAAATCTTGAGTACAGGTAAATCTTTCCATGTGCAACGACCTGTGTTGTGGCCGCGACAGGAGAGGTACTGCCCAAAATTTTGCTTCAAATTCACGTTTTATTGGAGTAAAAATGAAAGACAATATTCAAGGCCCCGCCTATCTGCTCAAGCAGGCATTTAATCAAGCATTTTCCTTCTTTGTGAGTTACTTGAATCTTGTTACTGAGTTTCTGCAAATATTAACAGCACTTAATGCCACAGATTCCATTTCTCTTTTTCTTCCCTTATTTGTGAATTTGAGGAAACATTTGCTGCGCAATCTCTCCTAAAGCGACTGCAATCCCGGTCCTCGCTTGCGGAGAGGATTCCCTTACTCAAGATGTCAACCATCTTCCAGAAAAATGTCGCGGCGACCCAGACCTCTTTGAAAAGGTCTACTGTATATGTATAAAACATTGAGACACTCACATCTTTAAACTTTGACTTGATGGCTTCCTCATCAACAGTAAACAACAAATTGCTTAGAAACACTGTCTGCTTCATCGTTGCTTCACTAAAAAGAAAAATAACAAAGATCAGAACCAATCCAGTTCATAATGCTATGGAGCCAATAATCTATCACTTTTTTGTCTACCTTGTTTTGCCGAGGAGTGCTGCAAAGTATTCCAGTATTCACCCACTAACTTCAAGACAGTAGATGCAAATAATGGCCTTAATAGAGGTTTATTTATCAGAACATTTAACTGCTTTCCAAGGCTGGATTTTGGGCTGATTTTTTACCATCTTTAATGCCTTATCCTCTAAATAACGTCATCTTACATTAGGCTAGCTTCTTAACAAAACTGCCTTAGTCACCTCAGACTTTAGTTAACAAAACTAAACCTAGTATTTCTGTAAGTAGATGAGTATTATTTCTGAAGCCCTGACCAAGCGATAAAACATTGTTGGTCAAACATTTAAAATAATCTTGTCAAACAAAATGTTGGAGCGTTTGGCCACGTTGCAAAACATTGCTCGTCAAACATTTCTTTCTTGAGACGAGCAAAAAATGTTCTTGAAGTGTTTGAATACAGTGCTAAGCAGATTCTGCTTGTCGAGCAATGTCTTTATGACGTGGCCAAACGGTCAAACATAGCTTGTAAAGCAAATTTCAAATGTTTGATAAACAATGTTTGTGCCTTCGTCTTAAATGAATTGGCATAAAGAACTGAAAATGATCTTACTTGTGAGCTTTTCTATCTTCGTGTAATTCCTCAGCAATTTCCATTCCCACATCCTGGTTTTCCCTCTGTTTTTCATCAGTTGCGTCCACTTAAAAAGAGTAAATAAACAAATCAGCCTCAGCTAAGATATATAGAACCTTACTACTATAATGGATAACAAAATGTTTGAAACGAAACATTGGATTTTCATTTTCTCCTTTGTGAACAATTTTTGTTTAGTGAATGATAGAAAATGTTTGGATACAAAAAACACTCGAATTATCTTCCCTACCACCCACAGCAAGACAAAGAATCTTCGACCCCTTTTTACAAAGCTAGGTGACAACAAGTGATTAATTTTACTAAACAAAACATCTTCCTTTCCCCTCTGTTCACAATTTTGGTTAGTGAATGATAGATAACGTTTGGGTGGAATAACACTCGAATCACCTGACCTACCACACATATAAAGACAAAGGATGTTCGACCTCTTTTTACAAAGCTACAGTCATGGATAAAAATGCTGAGAAAAACCTGAAATTTTCTCTTTCAGTTCCCCTAGATCTCCCTGCCCCCCTCCTCGCTCTGTGTTGGATAGAGTGTTGAATCGAAATTTAAATTAGCCTCATCATGCAGGTAATCTTATCACATGAAATCTGTCAATAAAAAATCAACATTGAATTGGAAGGGGGTGGCAAAGACATAGACCCTCATCAGTATATATGTATGGGTACCTGTCTCAATAAATCAAGCAAAAGAAATCTCAAAACTTACCCCTGGCTTTTTTCGAAGGTGGCTCACCTACTTCCTGCTTTTCTTCTTGGTGCATTTCATCGCTCTGTTTTGTAGTCTCCTGACCGAAAGAACAATTTAGTAATTTATTTTTATAACTTTACAAATAACGCTTCTCCTTTGCATTTGAAGAAATGATGAGCATGAAGACTAATCAAATAGTCATTCAAAAGCCCTTTAGTTGTGGTGTAATATTTGTTGAAAATAGAACTCTATTTTTGTGTTTGAAATTAAATACATATTGGGACAAATAAAAGCTTAAGCTAGCCATAACGCTAAAACCAATTGGGCGAGAGCCTTGGCCTGTATGACTTGGGTGGCAATTTCACTCGGTGGGATTTCGTTGGCTCTCTGATTATCGGTAGAATTGCAAATCCCATAAACTGTGGTATCCTTGTGGAAATATTTTTCTCCTAAAAGCTGTATAAACCTCTAAAGGGATCTACAACGTACAGATACAGAAACAGAAAATATGGTAAATGATGGGTCCTTAAACCAGAAATGCTTACTTTTGTCTGCTTGGTACTCCTCTCCATTACATTTTGTTCTTTTTCGATCCGTTCTTTCTTGCTGACATCTCCTTTCCCTATCCTTGTTTGTTTATCCTTGTTTTTTTGTTGTTTTCCAAGTTTTTATTCTCTCTGTTTTTCTGTAACTTTGCTTGTTTTCTTCTTTCTTCTTTTTCCACGTTTGCTTTTAACTTTTCTGCTTGCTCTTCCGCCTCCTGAAAAGCAAAGTTTACATCAAGAATTAATTTAATGAAAACAACTGCAAACCTGAGTCTGAATAGTTACCAAAGTCTTATTATAACCAATTATCTCAGATTTCTACTTGGACCAAACAAGAAGTTAGCACTTAAAAGAGTTTGGCAGGATTTGAAACCGCTATCAGAATTAGTCCGACGCTCGACCAACTGAGTTACTTGCTGCAGTTGACAACAGGTGCAAACTCAGTCATTTCAGTGGAGCCTCTATTTAAAACCTCTTGGCATCTGCAGCAGCATTCACAACGTTTACTAGTCTATAAAAATGTTTAAAAAAATATCGATAATAATTGCTTATAAAATCTTCACCTTCAGACGTTTCGTGTCGATTCTTGTTCTCAGATTCTTCGTTTTTTCTACTGCTGATTCTAGCTGGCTGAAAGTTCCTACAAAGAAAGAGAACCACAACGTTCTCAGTTACGATTCTAAATTAATAAAGGGAATAATAATTTTCTAAAGTACGAGTCTTTATTAATGACAAGAAACACAGTTTGGGAACAAGTTTATAAACACTTATCTAAATGACTGTTCTGACACAATCTAATTTGTAAAAGAGGTTAATAGTGAGTTTCCTTTGTTCAACAGAATTATAGAGCAAAACTTCACCTTCAATCCTTTCGAAGTTTAAGAATGCCTCACAGAGTTTTTCTGGGTCATCAACAGTAGTTTGTACTGCTCTCTGAAAAGCTCTTCGACATGATACGACATCACCATATAACCTACAAAGAAACAAACAAATCAAGCGTTAATAATTGAAATAATACTTAAACTCTTGACAAAATTACGTTTAAATTCGGCCCTAGCGTAACATTGTTGGTCAAACATTTGATATTTGATTTCGAAGCAATGTTTGACTGCTTGGTCACATCGCAAAACTTTTTTTAATAAGTAGAATTGCTGAATATTTTTTTAAACTCAGTAATGCATACGTTTGCAGTTTTGCTTGCTGCAAATAAAAATGCTTGACAAGACAAATGGCTCGACAGTCAAACACAATGTTTGAAAGCAAATTTCAGATGTTTGTCAAATACTGTTTGATCGTTTAGCTGTAGCACGTTAGGCCCTGGCCAAACGATCAAACATTGTTGGTCATTTGAAGTTTGCTTCGCAAGCAATGTTTGACTGTTTGGCCACGTCACAAAACATTGCACTACAAGCAGAATTCGCTTATCGATGTTTCTGAGAAATATCAAACCCATTCTATACTTCCAATACGAAATAAATGTTCGACGAGCAATGTTTTGCAATTTGGCTAAACGGTTAACATTTTATTTGGCACACAAATTTCAGATTTTTATCAAGGGTTGTTTGATTGTTTGGCTAGGGCTTTTGATTATGAAAACCTCTGAATGCTTCCCTACCTTAAGAAATGAGTATATTCAAGCCACGTATGAGTCTCTTTGCTATGAACTTTAATAATACTGTCCCATAATTCCTGTGCTTTGGTCAGGTTCTTCAAATATTTGGCCTAAAGTAAACAAACAACAATGAGATTTCCCAAAGGTAGTAAATGCCTCATAACTTAACTTTTCCTCGAATGATGACAATCAACTTTCATTACAAAAAAAGCATGAGGGCCTGGCAAAACAATCAAACATTGTTTGGCAAACGATTAATAATTTGTATTCGATATAGTCAGGTTTTGAAGCTCAGCCACGGTAGTGTCGGAGGCAGGATCAAGGTCTCACTAGTTCATCTAGTCCTGAGATCCTTATGAATGCGGCTAAATGCACCGTTTTACCTTCTTCTTTCCGTATCTTTATGATTTGATATGTTATTTTAGTTCTAAGACTAAAACTAATGAATTCTTTCTAGGATCACAAGCTAAATGTCCCTGCAGTTGCTGTGAAGGTGTTCACAAGAGCCGTTAGAAATTGCCCATGGGTATCTTCTTTGTGGGTTGACTATTTAAAAGCCTTGGTAAGAAAAAATTATCAAATTTTATCAGAGGATGCACCTTTTAAAAACTTGCGCAATACAGTATGTTTACTTCTGCTTTTCAAGAAATGTTTTGTGACGTAGCCAAACATTGAAACATTGCTTCGGAAGCAAATTTCAATTCAAATGTTTGACAAATCATATTGATCGTTTGGCCAGAATACTTCATTTATACGCAAAAGGATTTTCGTACAGCAAACTTAAAGAAAACACAGTTATTTCTACCCATGGACTTCACAAAACCATAAACACGTTTGCTGCAAAACTGCCGTTTTTGGTAGAGTACAACTGAGTTAAAAATATCTAAAAATTGATTTCAGATAAGTTAAATACCTCAGGAACCAAACGTCATTCTAATCTTTTATCGAATACCCGCACTTTAATGTTTAGGCTTTTTGCAAGCAAAGAAATTAATACCTCAACTGCTGCCCAATACCGTCTGATAAGTGAAGATTTATCTCCATCATTCCCAAAATCTAGAAATACAAATATCAAACTAACTGCTGGCGCAAATGTACCACATTGTTTTCAGAAGCGGATATCTGTTTAAGAAGTACAAATTCCCTGGCCAGATGATTAAATATTGTTGTTCAAACAATTGAGAATTGCTTTCCAAGCAATGTTTGACTGTTTGGCCACGTCACCAAACATTGATTAGCAAGCACAATTCGCTGAGCATTGTTCTGAAAATTTCAGAAACATTTTATGCTTGTGTCTAGGAATAATGTTTTAAGTAATGCTAGGTGCTGTTGTCGAACATTGTGTTTAACAAGCGAATTTCAAATGTTTGACAAATGTTTGGTCGAATGGCAAGGGACTACCAGAGAATGTTTTTGACTTTTTCCACAAGCATTGCCTTTAAATTCTGCTTATCAAGCAATATTTTGTGACGTAGCCAGACAATATTTGGACGTTTGGCTTGGGCCTAAGATTTAAAACTGCAATATTAAGCTTTTTGTTTTTTAACTAGAAAAGGTTTTTGCAAATTGACTTACAGTGATCCATATATGTTATAGCTTCATCAAATGTTTTTCTTAATTCTTCAACTTCGACAGTATCTATAAAAATATTATTTCTCATTAATCTCTTCACTCTGTTAATAATACGACAAAAATGATATCGGTGACTGAGAGATCAAGTTGCAGGAAAAAGTTAACAATATACTCGTTTTATTATAAACATCTTCTTATAAGAAACTGCAAAACCTCTTCTTAGAAAATTAAGAAATTTTCTTCAATGTAATAGAAGGTCAACTAACACCTAAGAAACTCTATCCTATTAGTAATTCTATGATTAATCTTCTATTATGGTTTTCAAATATATATAAACAATTGACATTTTCTTGTTATGATATCCTTTATTTTCTCAACTCTTCTTAATCAAAAATTATACATAAAGCTATCATTGAAGAGTTCCAGGAAAAAAAGAAAACGTTCATTTTAGGGAAGTTAAGAAACTCTTCAAGAAATTTTAGCTATGATGAAAATGCCAAAGCCTACATTAGGGGAACCAAAGCGTCTTATAAAAAATGAGTTTAATGAAGGGACGTACTGTCATCTCAAGCATCCCTTTCTAATGACTGCCTCACATAATATTATGACCGAACAATTTAATTCGGCAAAATAGTTAATTAATATCAAATAGCAGAATAAGTATACCGGCTTCCCAATCCGTGATTCTTCCCTTCGTATAATCACAATTTGTTAGCCATAATTGCTGGTATTCTTCACCAGAACTGAAACCACAACCAAGGGCTTTTTGGAAAACATCTGAAAAATAAAATACGTGGAAAGCTACAAAACATTAGTTGGGGGTGCTGTTGCTGAGTATTCTTAAGCCGGGCTTACGTTGACATTGCGCATACGCCTGGCTTTACATGAAGTGCTGTTCATTGCTGAATGAAACATAACGACTGGGACAGACAGTATCCGAATGCAAATGAGATAAAATTTGAAAGAAACGGCACTGACATTCGTTCACTTTTTTCCTCTAAATTTTCAATACGTTTAAAAGGGAATATTTATATTACCTTTGATATCAGAAGAGCTGCTATTATTTCTAGCCTGAAAAAGGATTAAGTTGATAATTACGTTTTATGCTTGGGAAGCTAAGAAACTCTTCAAAAAACTTTCAAGAAACCCTACTATGATAAGTGGACCAATGTTTCTTATATAAAAATGAGTGTAAGGCTCTGACCAAACAATCAAACATTGTCTGTCAAACATTTGAAACTTGCTTATAAAGCAATGTTCGGACGTTTGGCTACGTCACAAAACATTGCTTGGCAAGCAGAATTTTTTGCGCAACGTTTTTGAAAAATAACGCAAGCAAACAAATGTTTGACGAGCATTGTTTTGCGACGTGGCCAGACAGTAAACTATTTTGCTTGAGAAGCAAATTTTCAATGTTTGACAAACAATGTTTGATCGTTTGGCCAGGGCCTTACTCACATAATTTTGGACTTAAATTTAAACATACTCTGATAACTAGGTTGAATGGTTTTTTCTTACCAAGGCTTTTAGATAGTCGACCCACAATGAAGATACCCATGGGCAATTTCTAACGGCTCTTGCATGCACCTTCACAGCAACTGCAGGAACCTTTAGCTTGTGATCCTAAAGAAACAATATTTCAGTATAAGTCCTAATAAAAACCATAAATAACAGATCATAATATAAAGATAAGGAATGAAGGAGAAGGTAAAATGGTGCGTTTAGCGGCTGTCATTCACAAGGATCTCAGAAGTAGATGAACTAGCGAGATCATGATCCTCGCTGTCACACAATCATGACTAGGGCTCAGACACTGACTACATTTATCCCAGAAACACCACAAGATGTAGCTAAATTAGACCAGGACACCACAGCAGCTTAAAAGAATGGGAACTGAAGGTAGCTAGATAGAGATTGGTGAGAAAGAGGGCCTCTACTAGGAAATGGACAACAAAGTAGCAATATGGTAATACCAGATATTATCTGTCCTTACCAGATATTGAGTGTATTGCTGCCATAAATTTGCATTCAGGCAATTTTCTGTAATTGCTCTTTCAAAAATACATTGAATTCTCGCTGGATCACCATCTTTCATCTCAAACGATATGTAATCTTGATACTCGGCAAGTTTTGGTGACGATGCAGAAGCCTAAAAACAAACATTTCACATAAAATCAGCTACAATTTTTAAGTTTAAGAGGTATTGTTGTCCAGTTGTGGCGTCGTGGTCTAACCCAGCTAGCTTGAGGTCGGGGTTCCAGCCCTAGCCACAGTAGCGTCACCACCAGGGTCGAGGTCTGGTTAGTACATCTTCTTCTGGGATCGTAATGACTGGCACTTAAATACACACATGAGTCGCAAGGTCTTTTAAGAAAGTAAGAAACCAAGTTACTAAGTGAGACAAAGAGGAAGGACGAGAGAAACTTCTTGAAGAAGTAACCTACATACTTCTAAGAAGCCCACTTAGATTATAGTTTTCAGCTTTTTTTACCAATTTTTGGACTAATTTTTCATTATCTTGTCATCATGCTAAAAGTGCATTTGTCTTTTTATCGGCATTGTGTAACTATGGATCTTAAGTCTCAAGCAGTCCCAATCAATAAAGAGTTCTATATAAAAGATCACCAACGCAATCTCGAATGTTGTTTAACGTTTAGCCTAAATCAGTGCAATAAAGCCTTTGCAAAAATTAATAGATCTCTAGAGCATAGTGGTCAATTCTTACCAATTTATTTTCAAACTGCATACACTGCTCATACTTGATCATTGCTTTTTCAAATGCTTTTATAATGTTATCAGGTATAGGCTCTGATGTCCAGTCTTCATACTCTTCCTTCGTACTATCCATGTCTAAAAAAGTAGGTATCATTCTTAAAAATGAGTTAAAGTGCGTTTTAAAGCAAATAAGTTAATCATGCAGACTCAAGTTGCACCTCTAAAATTTGAAGTCCAAAAAATTTGAGTTCTTCTAAAATAGAGGTTCTTCTTGTCAAAACAGGCTTACAGACTGCAAGGGTAAACTGAATAATCATAAATAAGAACAACACAATTTAGAGCTTGGACTTGGCTTTAACCTTCTCCAAATATGAAAATGCCGAGGGATACCAAAATCCAACGAAGTGGACAAGTATTATAAATGAACACACATGCATCAGTCACTAATAAGCATCTTTCTCTAATTAGCCACCTTTTTCGAAAGTCTTGACCCAGACATTCAACAGAGCTTTTACAGTATACCATAGCATTTCTACTTTCCTGTAATAATTTGGAGACTGAAAACAGCACGAAAGTAATAAAAAAAGAAATAACATTAAATTCTACCGTGAAGGGGCACTGCCAATTGTCTTCTGTATATTCCCTCCACTCGCTGAATTTGTGCGTCACTGAAAAAAATAAATACATCAAAATCCACTTTTTCGTGCATAAGGCACATTATTTAGCGGGAAAATACCTGAAGCTGAATTGGTATTGTGTTTTGAACATCAACCAGTCTGCAAGATACATAAACGTAACGAACAGAAATTCAGTTGAAGATTTTAAAAGGAAAGGAACTCTTAGGCCCTGGTCAAGTAATCAAGCATTGTTTGACAAACATTGGTTACCGCGCAATGTTTGGACGTTTGACCACGTTATAAAACATTGCTTGGAAAGCAAAAATAATCAAAAGTTGTTCCTTGCCAAGCAAATCTCAAATGCTTAACCAACAGTGTTTGATAGTTTTGCCAGGCCCTTACTGTATTTAAATAGCCGGCGTTTGGCTTGATATGGACAGGTTCCATAGGTTCCAACAACCTTACTGGACTGAATAATCCAGACTTTGAAGAAAATTTCAGCAGAAATTAATTCCGAATAGTTGGGAAAACAAGATCATTGTTTTACTAAGGAGTTAATCTGTAATCTATAGGTCTATATCGTTGTTTCCAGTAAACGACTGATGTTCAAAATATTAACAGGGAAGCACTTACATTTTATCATCATCTGAGTCCTCCTGATTAGCCTAGAACAAATGTAAACAAAATTTCAATGTTCAAATGTTCTTCAAAATCTGCTGATGAAATAAAACAAAGGCATCCATCGCATCCAAAGGCATCGATTGTGAGCGCCAGTCGCTAGGATCTTAGTGGTAGGTTAACTAATCGAGACCTCGACCACAGAAAAGGAATCCCTATGCTGTGCCTCGACCCTGGCTTTTAGGCTACCGAAGCTGGTGCTCGAAACACGACCCCGCTGAGCTTCTGGCACCAAGAGCCAGCAAGATAAGGCAACGACGCGACATAACCTTATGGACATAGATTCTAAGTACATTCATTATTTCAATATTCTAGTTCATTCAAGAATGAAGTTTATCATCTAACTAAATCAATTGCTTTCTTCTTTACGCAGCTTTGAAGAATGCAGGGTGATTTTAAGTCATTCTTAATGCTAAGTGACGTAGAGGTACGGCAGATAACATTATCTGAAAACTGCTGGTATAGTATCAAAACCGCACGGAAAAACAAGACCAAAGGTACGTTTCCCTAGCAATTACATACTGTTAATTTTACTCACTTGCATTGACTCAAGCAAAGCCATCTCAAACTCTCTATAACTGTCCCAAACAGAACTTCCCTGTAAAAGAAGATATATTTGTTTGAATAATAATCTTCATTCCTAAACCTACAATGGCTGCAAAAAGAAGTAGGAACGCCCTAGATTTTTCGCATCAATCACTGACATTTTCAAATAATCATACAAAATCAAAATTAAAAACCCACAGCACAGCAGAAAACTGAATCTTCAACACTGTTGCTTTATTTTATATTTCCAGTTAACGTGTTATTACAGTTGGGAAAGATTTCTGAATCAAATAAAAATACAACAACCAAGATAAGCAAACCTGAGTCAAATGAATCCCAACTGCAGTGATTGCTCGTTCAAAAATCTTTCGTACAGCGTCAATTGCAGTTGAGCTTTCAATCCCATCCATTACAAATTGGCAATATTGAAGCCAGATTCGCACACCTAGAATTTAAAATATGATTTTAAAAGCCTATGTCAACTGAAGGGGAAATAAATCTTCAAAATGGATAGTACGATAAAAACGTTTCAAAAAAAAACATTATAGTATACTCGGTGCTGTAGAATGGAAAAATAACAAGTGGGGACATTAAAGAACAATAAAAAAATGAAAAAACTACCATTTTTTCCCAATAACTAGGGAAGCTCGGCCTTCCCCGGCCCCTAGCTCTACCCCTTGTATAATACTATTACGGGCGAGGAACATAGTGAAGGCTATTTTGTCTGAATTCTCTGAAAAAAAATCGTGAAGGCTATTTTGTCTTACACTTGCGAGTAAAAAACGTCAGACTGAAGAAACAAAGTTAAGAGATAGACTCACAGAGAGTAACTCAAAGAGTAGACTTATTACCGGATGCGTAGTTACCGCTATTGAGTTCAACTGCTGGACACTCAAACTACCAGTTTGAGCGATTTCGGTTTGGTGTTAGTCTCGGTTTGATGAGCGATAGCTGAGGTATATACTCGCTACACAAGTCTCTGTTATGCTACAGATAGAGCTGCCCTGAGCGACAACAACAGCAACTACAGCGAGGGGGGAGGAACTGGTGTAGCCAGTGTAACTCAGGTAATAAGTCTACTTAAAGAGTCCAAGCGAAAACTCTTTTGCCTGCACAACAACTTTTCGTTTTACTTAGAACAGAAAAATGGTGCCGAAAGCTTTACATGTGCGTTGAAAAGTGTTAGAAACTTACTCAAATAATCTTGAACTGCTTTCTCGAACAAAGATATTATGTATTCTTTATGACCAGGAACGACAACCAAAGGCATTTCATCATTCAACCACTCGCTCCATAACTCTACAAGTAGAAAAACAAAGTTACTGAAGAGGGGAGGGAGCAGTGAAGCGGCGCATGTCATACTTGTTGCAACATGCTCGGACATTAAATTAAGCTTTCTGTCTATCTACCCGCAACAGGAAAATTATATGAGATCCTACAGCTGACATCCAGTCACTCAGATGCTCGTTATCAATAATATTCGCTTTTCGAACAAATTTTCATACAGTAAATCCCCGCGAATAAGAACCTATGAATTGTAGAACCTGCAGGCTGTATTTCTCGAATAAAGCATCTACGGTTTAAGAATAAGCCCTTTCCTGGATTGAGCATCTCTCTTAGGAAGAAATATGTTAGTCAGCACTTCCGTAAATGGGAGCCCCCTTAACCCCAGTAAAGGTGAGTCTTTTAATAAGAACCGGATGCAGGCTGACTCTTGAAAAAGTAGGTTCTTATTTGCGGGGATATACTGTACCCCTCGTTACCAATTTCTATGCAAGCTTTGTTCATTATCTGTAATACTCGCTCTTATTCCAAAATAAAAATCAAGATTCTCATCATGCTCATGATCAAAAACTACCTTCAGTGAGTGGAAATATCTCCGCCATCTTTTCCCTTCCCTTGCGCAGCTTCTCGAGGTCTCCAAGGGAACGTAACTCTTTAATCAGTTCCAGATGGCTGTCGTAGTGATACGGATTAGTTTCTACCTGCAAATGCGATTCAATTAAACATATGTCAAAGCGAATCGTCTTCATAAGTAATGAATGCAACTAATCGTTTAACCAAGGATACACAACGGGTCTCTTATTACAGAGACTGAAACTGTTATTTTGATACGACTTTATCTGATAAAGCGCATACCCTGGGTTGTGAGGGGGAAGCGAAAAATCGCATAAAACACAGTCATGCTTGGTCGGTAAAATTCTACCCTCTTGTAGTTAGACAAATCTGAGTCGTTAAATAGCCACCGGGGGCGATTCTTAAGTCATCAAAATTTTCTGGGGAGCATGCCATGCAGACCGGCAAAACAACGCAGGCCTTCCACTTAGGGACAATTCATGTGGAATCCCGTACACCCAGTGTTCATAGCAATCTCTTAAAAATCCTTTTGTTTCAACTGAAATCTCGCACGCTTTTTCGATGAGTGAAATTCCCCCCCAACGCTTTCCACGGTCTGCCTATTTTCCTGTTTCCACTATATAGCCTACATTGATTTATGACCTCATGAGATGTTACGCAGATGTTTGGAAAGATCTCACACATTTGAGAGAGGGTTACCGTAATTAATGTTGTTAACTTTCTTAAAATCAGAGAGTATGACACAAAAAGAATAGCTTCATAAGATTAAACAGCTATACAGAGCAGTTTGTCAAACTGTGCAATACACCTTCCAAAAGTAAAAAGCCAATAAAATCAGTAGGTTTAAGTACATGCAATAAAAGCTGCTTGTCAAAAATCATATGCACAAAAAAGTGTCTGTTTAATTTAAATCTGCACATAATAAATGCATGACCATAAATGCCTCTTAATACAACGGTGAAATTTAACCATGGTTAAGAAAAAATGATCCAGTCACTCGCAGCATCGCCATTTAACTTGTTTCGCCCAGGAAACTGCGTTAGTAACCATTGACCATAATCCCTCTGAATTCACCAACAATTCGTGACCATGACTACCAGTTAAAGTCATATTCTTCCCATTTCCCAATACAGCTGTTGTTATTGGCCGATTAAATGAACCACTAGCAGCAACAATTGAACCCCAGTGCTCTGTTGTCAACATATGTTTCTGTCTGAATCTTTCTCCTTGTAATTTCATATAGCGCCCAGCAGCGTAAGACCCGTACAGCTCCCGTTTGACCGAATCATAGAACGATATATTAGACAACATCGATCCAAGGCCTCTCCATTCAGCTGTCACGTTCTTGAAATAGCAATTCGGACGTGACTTGTGTTGTAGTGATGTATACGCCCCGCATATAAATGTTAGGGAACTTGTCTTATCCACAATGACTGTAAATGGATATGGAATAGGATTTGAAGTTTTGCTCTTTTCGTACGAATATGAAAAGACGAAATTTTCATTCTTCAACAACCAGGCAGCCTTGGTACCATTTCCAGCAACGTCCTCGCATCTCCGTCGACTGCAATAGGTAACATCAACTAGCATGCTTCCATTGAGCTTCTGTCCTGCCTTTCTTTTCCATTTTTCATCGCCGATTATTTTCAAATCAAGCTCAAAACTTCTCCCGTCTCCAATCAGCAACTCCGGAGCACGTATCAAAAGCTCAGAGCTAGACATCCAAGATTGCTTATCTCCCAAACTAACTTGAAGACCATGCGTACCAGATAAGGTCAAGTAAGAAGGAATATGGACCCTTACAATCACATTAAATGCTCTTTGCTTTGAAACGCTTAAATCATGAGCCATTCTTATTTGTAATTTTACGATTTCTCCAACGGAATAATGACGATTTTCAAAAATTCGAGCATAGACGATTCTCAATTTGGCAGTTAAATTGCCATGTTTCTGTACCTGTATCTCCTTAGTCATTCTCTTAATATATTCATCCGCATAATTAATTGATACACTCAACAAGGACATATGGCTGTTTGAAGATAGCAAAACATCATGATCATAGACCCTTGCATAAATGTCAACTCTTGCATCACACAGAAGGTCTATAATCTGTGTAGTAATTCTATATGGACGGGTTCCTGGGTAAGGGCTGTCAATTTCAGTCCAAGACGATGCACATTTTGTCCACGCAATATCAACTTTTTCAAAATAAATCAATGGCTTATCATCAATAACAGGAAATGTCACTGTAATAGTGAGCAAACGTTTTTGTGTTGTGCTGAATCCATTTAGGCTGATTGATTCCACGATGCGGTCACCAACATATACAACGTTACCATGGTTTTTGATGTCCATATGGCTTTCATGCCTTTGAAACAAGGAGGTGATGCTCTCAGATCATCAAATAAGGTGAAACCCCAAGCTGAACTTGACAAATCATATATCTTAATCTTTGCACATTTGCCAACATACTCACTCACATCCCACCAAAATCTACCCATCAGCACATTCCCATAAGGGGTTGCTTTGTGCACATTCCTCCCAGCTGATGTCTTAACCTCACTGCCATCGACAATCAATGCAACATAGTTATTTGGGGGTGATCCCCCACCAACAGAGAAATGTAGCATGCTTGTTCTTATCTGAAAGACTGGGGAAGTTAATGTCCCAGTTGGTGCGTCCCCAATTAATTCTGTAGAGTTTACAACTTGCTTATAGTAGGTAAAGATTATTCGTTCCCCTGCCCTACCACTTCCATCGTAAGCTTTACTCAATATTGGCTGATTTTGAAAAGCAGTGCCAGTTTGTTCCCACTTGGAAATATCATTATCTTCAAAATCAAAGATCGGACACCCTGTGCGTACATAGATCAAACCATCATTAGAGACTGCAAAGGCTTTTTATCGGTTACAGCAATGTCTTTGAATTTTATTTGTTGGTAGCCACGCCTTTCCCAGTTCAGCTTGAAGAAATTAGCATCCAATACATCAACAGCTTCCCAAGCATCTCCATTTGTATCAATTTTCCAAAGAGTTTTCTCTCCGTAAGCAGAAATATCTTTTACGTTTGGATATGTTTGAACCCAATCTGTTATCATTGGTGGAGAGTTGATGTTTTGAAGCAAACCAGATGCCCATAAATTATTTAAGTGAGTCACTACAAAACAGACTCTGAATCCGCAAGATACACTTCTTACATTAGATCCATAAGTCAATATCCAGTCTGATCCTTGTGGGGCAATTGAAGAAAGTCCAGATCGATAGAACATTCTATAATCAGGAGCATTTCCAAAAACAAGTCCTAGTCGTCCAGTTGCAATTGTATTCAAGGCCCCTGGAGTATGTACCCAGCTTGTTCCTTTTAAGTTTGATGATGTTATTCCAGCTCTGAAAAAAATGTATTTGTCTGTTCGGATCATCCATAATCCATAATCATCATTTGCATCAACATGTAAAGTTGTTGGATAATGAAGACTTTCAAAACCTGCATCCTTCTCGAAGATCTCCAAATTACCATTACTTGTTATGCTATAAAGTGCATGTTTGTTGACAGCAATAACTTTCACATCTACTCTTCTGTTAATGTATTGCCAGGAGTCAAGATCAGCATATGCCAATAAGAGCAATGTAGCGAATATCAGTACTGAAAAGATTCCAGCCATAACTGCATCTATCTTTGAATTTGCTAAAACATGAAATGGCAAAACCAGACATCACAAACCATTATGTTTGAATGCAATTCAAACATTATTACATGCCATGGAAATCACTATTATTGTTTGATGTATTTTGCAAAGAGATGCATTCAAATTACAGGTATCTACCAGTTAATATTACCAATGGTGATGAAACAACCTGCATTCAATTCATTTATGATCAACAAATAATCAAAATCATTAATTATTTCCAAATTAATTAAAATTTAATTGAATTTCTTTTTATTTGGTCCGTACGTACCTACTGTTACTATGCGCATTTAAAACAGACAAATAACAAATATTTATAACCTGTAAGGAGCAGAATAATCAAGAGCACGACAACAGAGAGAATTGAATGAGACTGTGCTTGCTGTAGATGGCCTAAACAACGGCCTAGTCATGTCTGTCCATGTGACTTGAAAATCATGCACTTACCGTCTTCTGCAAGTCCGAAATTCTGCCATCATCATCCATCTCAGCGTCGTCTGAAACATCAGAATCTGAGCTAGAATCCAATTCTTCATCTTGATCTTCGATTTCTGAGGTTTTCATTGCCGAATCTTGGTCAAGAGCAGCTCCTTCCGATTGCTTTACGTTTTGGGCAGCTCCTTCCGATTGCTTTACGTTTTGGTCGAGTGAGGTGAGTAATGGAATGAAACAAAACGTAGAGGTCGGGGGACATAATTTAGGTCGACGTGTGCAACACATAGTATACACAGGTATCTATAGCGATTAAGGAGATGAAATTCATGTGGATGATGTGGACATGTGGACCAGATACTTACACACACATAGAGAGATACAGGGAGATGAAATTCATGTGGACGTGTGGAACAGATATATACACACACATAGAGAGATACAGGGAGATGAAATTCATGTGGACGATGTGGACGTGTGGACCAGATATATACACACACATAGAGAGATACAGGGAGATGAAATTCATGTGGACGATGTGGACGTGAGGAGTCGAAATTCATGTGGACGATGTGGACGTGTGGACCAGGTATATACACACATATATAGAGTGATAGAGGAGTCGAAATTCATGTGGACGATGTGGACGTGTGGACGAGGTATATACATACATATATAGAATGATAGAGGGAGTCGAAATTCATGTGGACGATGTGGACGTGTGGACGAGGTATATACACACACATATAGAGATATAGAGGGAGTCGAAATTCATGTGGACGATGTGGACGTGTGGACGAGGTATATACACACACATATAGAGAGATACAGGGAGTCGAAATTCATGTGGACGATGTGGACGTGTGGACGATGAATATACACACACATATAGAGAGATAGAGGGAGTCGAAATTCATGTGGACGATGTGGACGTGTGGACCAGATATATACACACATATATAGAGAGATAGAGGGAGTCGAAATTCATGTGGACGATGTGGGTGAGGTGGGATGATGATTTTTTGAGATGATTCCCACATAATCATTACACAATGCACTAAACCTTTTCAACTAAGAGCCTCGTTTCCAAAATAATTGAAAATCGCCTCACAGAAACATTTCGACTTAAGATTCGAATTCAGCACCTTTGTTTTAGTATTGAGGCAAATTTTTACGCCTCTAGTTCTTACAATGTTGATTTTATAGCAATTAAAACTTTGAACATTTGTAAGGGATTTGACGGTGAAAAATGATCGAGGGTGCTAAGTTTCACCCCGAGCCATTTTTCACGGTCAAATCCTTTTATAAATTTTCGTACTTTTAATAACTTTTAAATCGACATCGTAGGGACTAGACGTAAAAAATTCACTCAACACTAAAATGAAGGTGCTGAATCTGATTCTGGGTTCAAAATTTTCGTAGAAACAAATTTTCGTAAATTTTGAAAACGAGGCTCTTAATTGAAAAGGTGTCTATGATGCCGAATTTCTAAATTGTAATAGTTTCTTAATGTTTTTTTCATTTCTTGTTTCATAGTGATAAGTATGTTCAAAATCTTAAAATAAAGGTTGATTTAAAAGGTATCCCATTACACTTTGATATAAAGTTTAGTGCACGTGTTGCACTTGGATACAATGTTTAAGCAAATAAAGTATACAGTACACAGATTATTTTATAAGCAACTTCGCTCAGCCCTAGTTCTAAAAGTTGCTTATTTTAAAGATTTTATTTTCACTCTTTAATAGCAAAAGTTGCTTAATAGTTGTTTAATTTTAACTGTATCTTTTTGGCCCTAAGAATAGTATAAAGGCTAGAAAAACAGCAAAATCTAACATTGCACATAAAATATAAAACGACTGGAATTATTTCTCCTGCTGATATTGTTACCATTTGAGGTTATTAAATAAACTAAAATGATTTGAAAAATTTTCAAATAAAGATTGATTTAAAAGTCATCCCTTACACCTGGATACAAAGTTTAGCTCAACGCGTTGCACCTAGATACAAAGTTAAGGCACACGGATACAGGAATCAAACACTTCGATACTGTCAAATGGCCCATTAAAGAGTGCAAAACCCAGAAAGTTTATTAAATAAACTAAAATGAGTCGAAAAATTTTCAAATAAAGATTGATTTAAAAGTCATCCCTTACACCTGGATACAAAGTTTAGCTCAACGTGTTGCACCTAGATACAAAGTTAAGGCACACGGATACAGGAATCAAACACTTCGATACTGTCAAATGGCCCATTAAAGAGTGCAAAACCCAGAAAGTTTATTAAATAAACTAAAATGAGTCGAAAAATTTTCAAATAAAGATTGATTTAAAAGTCATCCCTTACACCTGGATACAAAGTTTAGCTCAACGCGTTGCACCTAGATACAAAGTTAAGGCACACGGATACAGGAATCAAACACTTCGATACTGTCAAATGGCCCATTAATAAAGTGCAAAACCCAGAAAGTTTATTAAATAAAATAAAATGAGTCGAAAAATTTTCAAATAAAGATTGATTTAAAAGTCATCCCTTACACCTGGATACAAAGTTTAGCTCAACGCGTTGCACCTAGATACAAAGTTAAGGCACACGGATACAGGAATCAAACACTTCGATACTGTCAAATGGCCCATTAATAAAGTGCAAAACCCAGAAAGTTTATTAAATAAAATAAAATGAGTCGAAAAATTTTCAAATAAAGATTGATTTAAAAGTCATCCCTTACACCTGGATACAAAGTTTAGCTCAACGCGTTGCACCTAGATACAAAGTTAAGGCACACGGATACAGGAATCAAACACTTCGATACTGTCAAATGGCCCATTAATAAAGTGCAAAACCCAGAAAGTTTATTAAATAAAATAAAATGAGTCGAAAAATTTTCAAATAAAGATTGATTTAAAAGTCATCCCTTACACCTGGATACAAAGTTTAGCTCAACGCGTTGCACCTAGATACAAAGTTAAGGCACACGGATACAGGAATCAAACACTTCGATACTGTCAAATGGCCCATTAATAAAGTGCAAAACCCAGAAAATTTATTAAATAAACTAAAATGAGTCGAAAAATTTTCAAATAAAGATTGATTTATAAGTCATCCCTTACACCTGGATACAAAGTTTAGCTCAACGCGTTGCACCTAGATACAAAGTTAAGGCACACGGATACAGGAATCAAACACTTCGATACTGTCAAATGGGCCGTTAATAAAGTGCAAAACCCAGAAAGTTTTTTAAATAAAATAAAATGAGTCGAAACATTTTCAAATAAAGATTGATTTAAAAGTCATCCCTTACACCTAGATACAAAGTTTAGCCCAACGCGTTGCACCTAGATACAAAGTTAAGGCACACGGATACAGGAATCAAACACTTCGATACTGTCAAATGGCCCGTTAATAAAGTGCAAATCCCAGAAAGTTTATTAAATAAAATAAAATGAGTCGAAAAATTTTCAAATAAAGATTGATTTAAAAGTCATCCCTTACACCTGGATACAAAGTTTAGCTCAACGCGTTGCACCTAGATACAAAGTTAA
The DNA here is from genome assembly GCA_014526335.1 of Chrysaora quinquecirrha. Lineage (NCBI taxonomy): Eukaryota > Metazoa > Cnidaria > Scyphozoa > Semaeostomeae > Pelagiidae > Chrysaora > Chrysaora quinquecirrha. The sequence goes on from JACTAT010000040.1 coordinate 7,350,536, forward strand.
GGCACACGGATACAGGAATCAAACACTTCGATACTGTCAAATGGCCCATTAATAAAGTGCAAAACCCAGAAAGTTTATTAAATAAAATAAAATGAGTCGAAAAATTTTCAAATAAAGATTGATTTAAAAGTCATCCCTTACACCTGGATACAAAGTTTAGCTCAACGCGTTGCACCTAGATACAAAGTTAAGGCACACGGATACAGGAATCAAACACTTCGATACTGTCAAATGGCCCGTTAATAAAGTGCAAAACCCAGAAAGTTTATTGAATAAAATAAAATGAGTCGAAAAATTTTCAAATAAAGATTGATTTAAAAGTCATCCCTTACACCTGGATACAAAGTTTAGCTCAACGCGTTGCACCTAGATACAAAGTTAAGGCACACGGATACAGGAATCAAACACTTCGATACTGTCAAATGGCCCATTAATAAAGTGCAAAACCCAGAAAATTTATTAAATAAACTAAAATGAGTCGAAAAATTTTCAAATAAAGATTGATTTAAAAGTCATCCCTTACACCTGGATACAAAGTTTAGCTCAACGCGTTGCACCTAGATACAAAGTTAAGGCACACGGATACAGGAATCAAACACTTCGATACTGTCAAATGGCCCGTTAATAAAGTGCAAAACCCAGAAAGTTTATTGAATAAAATAAAATGAGTCGAAAAATTTTCAAATAAAGATTGATTTAAAAGTCATCCCTTACACCTGGATACAAAGTTTAGCTCAACGCGTTGCACCTAGATACAAAGTTAAGGCACACGGATACAGGAATCAAACACTTCGATACTGTCAAATGGCCCATTAATAAAGTGCAAAACCCAGAAAATTTATTAAATAAACTAAAATGAGTCGAAAAATTTTCAAATAAAGATTGATTTAAAAGTCATCCCTTACACCTGGATACAAAGTTTAGCTCAACGCGTTGCACCTAGATACAAAGTTAAGGCACACGGATACTTACCGTCTTCTGCAAGTCCGAAATTCTGCCATCATCCTCCATCTCAGCGTCGTCTGAAACATCAGAATCTGAGCTAGAATCCAATTCTTCATCTTGATCTTCGATTTCTGAGGTTTTCATTGCCGAATCTTGGTCAAGAGAAGCTCCTTCCGATTGCTTTACGTTTTGGCGCTTCTCAAAATTTTCAGCCATCTTAGCTTTGCACTAGATCATCAGCGTTTTGAGAATATTGAAAGAAATTATTGTTATTGGCTTTGTTTTTCATGGCATGACGTCACGTGCAGATTGAACATATAATCTAATGGCAATAACTTGTTTCAAAAGGAGGTTTGGCTTCTTTGGCCTATAAGACGGAAGGAGTTGTTGATATGGAAGCTCAGTTGTGACTTTTCACCGATTTATGAGTTTTTAAAAGGTAAAAGCAGCCTCAAAGATGGAGCAGACTGACGGTGGTACTGCTAAAAGAGAAAATAAACCTCAAGCAAAGATGGATTATGCTTTAGAGAACAGCTTCAGACATGTATTCCACATTCTTGATTTCAAAAAGGAGGGGACACTCAACATCAGTCAACTTCAAGTCGTCTGCGCAAACATTTGCCGAGTTTTAGATATTGCTTTCGTGGCTGAAGATCTCGAAGCTTTCAATAATAATTCAAAGACACTTCAAGCTGATGGATTTGTAGCATATGTGCGACAATTGGTCAAGAAGGCGCATGGTGAGTATGGTGGGTTGATTGGTGTTTGTTGGTGTCAGGTTTCTAGAAGTTTCTGCCGAGGGGAGGGCGGTGCATTTGTGTCAGGTCTATTTGCCCAACCTTTGTTTTGACAAACTCGCTATTCGGCTAAGCTGGTCTTTTTTTACCCACCCTTAATCCGAGGTTCTAATGTAGATGCTCAAAATAGACCCCGTCATATAACCCCCTAAATAAGCCACCCTTGGACAAAAAATTGTTGCTAAGCCCCCAACCAACAACGGATAAAGACTTTTTCCCTCTGAAGCATTTTGTTGGAGAATTCTCAATTGAAAATGGAAGGAATTAAAATCATTCAATGGAACTGTCTTAAATGTTCTATTTAAACATTCTCTGTTTTTGTACTACTGTAGGTAGTGGAAAAATGGTAGATCTAAACAAGCTAGAAGACATTTGCTGGGTCATAATCAACAAAGTTAGACCCAGTGAAGGCAGAATTCTCTCAAGTGAAGATACCCTTCTGCTTTTGAAAGTATTCAATAAGATTGATATTGATGGGGAATTAGTGATACATAGAGATGAAGTGGAAATTGCTATTGAATGCCTGATGGTTGCAACTGGAATGCCATTTGAAGACAAACCAATAACGGATTATTCATCAAATGAAAACTGGACATTCTGGAACTTTCTAGAATGTATTGAAACAAAATACATTAAGAAGACTCCAAGGAGGTTTGTTGATATCATGGTGATGATGATGGTGGTGATGATAGGCGCTATGTGGGGGCCTATTATAGGGGGCCGAGAAGCCGCGAAACAGTGAAAAACCACGAAAGCCGCAATCCGTCATCAAATTAATGGCTAAGCGGCTGCAGATTATTATTACTCATGGACATCACACTAACGGCTCCAATAGCTTGTCAATCGACATTTATCAGGTCGCTGGTTTGCTTGGATACTTTTCCTACTTCATTTTCAAGAGCCACAAAGCCCTCTTCATAAATATTCCTTGTGAAACTCAGAATGTATGCAGCCTTTTTTCTGCTTAAAAGCCGCAGCTGCCTGTAAAATGCCGCAAACCGATGTCAAAACACACCAGGAAATGCCGCCACAACTTTTTTCTGAAGCCGCAAACCGTAGAAAAAGCATTGCAAAATCCATAAGCCGCATTCAAAATAGGGGTCAAAGCCGTGAAACCGCATACCTATAATAGGCCCCCCTATGCTTCCTGTCTTTGTAAGGTATCACAAGGGACCACTGAATAAGATATTGCTAATCTTTTTATAGGGCTTGAAGTGCCCAAAGAGAGATGCCAGAGGCACAGGGGCAGTTTGGGCAATTTCCTCTGAAATTCTTTGATTTCCCTATAATTTTGCCCCAAATTTATTGCTTCTGCCCCACTGCCTGACTGCCTGATGCCTTGCTTCCGGCGCCTCTGTGCCCAAAGAACTTTTCTGTTACTTTTTAGTTGTCAGAAAGTGAGCAACTCATGTGAAGAGTAAAAACTGACTAATTAGAATTGAGTCATACTTGTCCATTCTCGCCATATCTTCTTCATTTTAACTTGAACGAAGTTCGTTCTAAGAAGAAGCACAAATATTAGATGGTGTTGTTGAATGGGCAAGGTATTTTTATAATGATCCTTTTGCATTTTTCCAGTCTGTATAAAGAGGGGCTGGATTTCTTGGAAGACAAATATGTAAAGGAAATAATAAAATCTGGAATTTTAACAAAGAAAGGACACAAGGTCAAATCTCTAAAGGAACGTTGGTTTGTTCTGCAGCCTGGGAAACTTTCATATTACACGTCGAAATCGATGAAAGAGCTCAAAGGTGTTATAATCATCAACAGTTCATCAAAAATGGATGATATACCTGAATCAAAAGCAGCAAAAAGCCTTTTTGAGGTTACTTGTGGCGAGAAGAATATAACCTATGAAATCGGAGCTGAGACAAGACGTCTTAAAAATGAGTGGATGCACCATATTCAAGCTTGCATTGGTATGTAATGTAAATTTGTTGTTTTAAGGATGTTTCCAAACATTCATCTTAATCTCGACGTTCTGTACATCTGAAAGACTGTTCAATAAACTGTATTAAATGCTGAATGCATTTTGGCTGGTTGCATTGAATTTTGATTCTCTTGTAGAGGAAGGCAGTTTATTGAAGAAATAAAATGTAGGATGAAAACAGCGACGAAAAATACTTGTCTTTATTTCTTGTGATCTGTTAATCATCCGTTTAGGGTTTCTATGACCTATTGTGCCAATAAATGTTACTGCAACAATTTCATTAAGACACTTACTACTAATTACGACAATCAATGGCTGTCGTGTGTTTGTACATTATAACGAGGGGCATTTCACTCCGCAAAAAGGCGTACGAGATTTCCATTAAAACAAAAGGACTTCCAAGCGACTTCAGAGAAAACAATAGGACTTCCAGCAAAGGTGTACGAGATTTTCAAGGAGTGAATTGCCCCTCGGATTATAAGATGTTGTTCGTCGCTTTCATAACCGTCTACGTCAACTTCATAAACCCACCTTCCTTTTGAGAAGATTATTAGCAAACAAACATACAAGATAACAATAATATAAATTAGCTTTGAAAACATTTGTTGCATCTTTATTTCAAGGGCAAGAAAATTCGCCTCTGTACAATGAACTTCTAAAGAGAAGTGATGCAAGATTGGCAAAGCAAAGATTGGCTGCTGAAGATGAAATGAAGCGTCAAGAACAAGACGCATTGATCAAACAGCAAACAGAGGTCGATTTTATTTTAGATTGCATTAGATTTAGCACTTACTATTAAAAATACCATCTATTTTAACACAATTCAGTTCTCAGAAATTTAACGTCAATTCTGGTTTTTTCCAGGAACTGGCAGCAATGAAACTGGCTCAAGAGAAGGCGGAAGCACAAGCGGAAGTAGAAGCTGCCATGCTGGAAGAAGAAAGAAATCGTCGAGAGGAATTAGAGAAGATCAAAGAAGAATACGAAAAATTACTTGAAGATGAGAAAAAAGCACGAGAGGAAGAAGAGAAAGTTAGAAAATTACAGGAGCAAATCTTAGCGGAAGAAATTCAGAGAAGAGAAGATCTAGAGAAGATAAAAGCAATGCAGGAAGAATTATTAGAACAAGAAAAACAAAGACGTGAAGGTTTAGAGGTGGAATCAAAAGAACAAGCTCGAGCTTTAGAAGAAGTATGATTTTTTAATGATTTGATCTTCTTCTTCATCTGCACCTTAGCTTGATTTTCTTCTTCTTTGATGTCAGCTTTATCATCTTCGCTAATTTCATAAATTTTTGTTCCTCTTCTTCTTCATATTCTTGTTATAATTCTTCTTCTTCAATTCCTTCTTCTTCAACGTCTTCGTATTCTTTTTCTTCTTCGTCTTTTCTTCTTCTACGTCAACTTCTTTTCTACTCCAGCTTCTTCTTCAACTTCTTCGTATTTTTCTGCTTTTTCTTTTTCTTCTTCTACGTCAACTTCTTGTTCTACTCCAACTTCTTCTTTTCTTCTTCTTCTACCTAAACATTTTCAACTTCAACTTCTTCTACTACTTCTTCTTTTTCTTCCTCTTCTTCCTCTTCTTCCTCCTCCTCCTCCTCCTCCTCCTCTTCTTCTTCTTCTTCTTCTTCATCATCATCTTCAGTTTCACCTAACTCTCCTCTTCGTAATTTTCTGTCTACTTACTTATGTCTTCTTCAATATTTTCTTTATCTGCCCTACTAGCTTCTTCTTCGCTTCCATCTTCTATATTATCGCAATCATTTTCTCCTTCAATCATAGCTTTTGCATGCAATTTCACCTTCTCGTACGAGCTAATCAACACCTTCTTTTTATTATCTTGTTTGGCTTAAATTTAATGTTTATTTCAGACTAATTGCAGCCCGAATTGGGATTTTATCTATGATTCTTTTCGTACTAAAGGAACGACAAAAACTGAAAGAACTTGACGAACAAAGGCAAAAAGCAGAACAAGCTATTGCGGAGGCTCATGCAAAGCTTGAAGCTGCTGAGGAGGTGCGAAGGAAAGCTGCAGAGGCAGTAGAGTCGGCGAAAAGTAGAACAAGGAATATGAATATCCCTCAAGGAATGGCAAAACCATTACAGGTATCAACATCATTCATTCTTGAAATGTGTTGGGTGCATATTGAAGGTGCTGAAGGTGTGTAACCCAGTTTACTCGTGGTATCAGGAGCTCAGTGTGGTCAGGGTTCGAGCCCAGCCATGGTAGCGTCACAACCAGAGTCGAGGTCTCGATCAGTTAACATACTACTGAGATCCAAGCAACTGACGCTAAAACATCATTTCACCTTCACCGTATCGGCCAGTATTGCCTCAGTTTATTAATCACTAACTGCCTTTTGCCATCTTTGCGTTCACTAGCCTCAGCTAACTTGTTTCTTTTTATTGCAAAACCAGTTGTAAATTAAGAGGCTTTCGAATCTATACGAGGATCGCAACCGTATAAAGACCTCTTTAGCCCATTTTAAACGTTTCTGGCTGTGACTCTACCGTAGCTAGGGCTCGAACCCAGACCTAGCTAAGCATCTAACACAGAAAGCTATGCTGAACTTGACACGACGCCACAGCATCTTTATTAGCATTAGGGTCTGGTTTGCTTTCGTCCCTCGTGATCCTTGTTAAACCCGTTAATGGGAGCTAAGGATGTGTGCATGGAAGTGCCCGCAAATGACGTTGAACCTTAGACAGGCTGAGATAGAGGAACAGTAGTGTTCTTCTAGACTCGACAAGGCATATAATAAAGAACAAAACAAATGTAGGAAATGAACGCATTAGGCAGTGGAGTAACACAGTTTAGGCTTCCTTAGCTCTAAGGGCCCCGACCAAAGCTCTAAGGGCTCAAAGCTCCCAACGCTCTAAGGGCCCCTTTCAAATTTTTTGTATTATGTACTTTTTGGCCAAACTATGTTGAATGGATTCCTAAGGCCAGCTCATAAACAGTCATCAACCAGGGGACACGAAACGTGCATTTTCACGGTTCTAAGGGGAATGTTTTCAATTGTTTTCCCACTACTCCAAGTCCCTTTCTTCCATAGAGCTCAATTTGCTTCGCCGTCCCTGCACAAGGGTCCTATCTTGCCACTGGAGGGTCGCATTATACGCTTTAAACTCTTCCAAAACATTGCAACTATGGATTTGATAAAATTTTTGGTTTTCCTTCCTTAGTTGAGCATGAAAGGATATAACGTGACTCACCGAGGAGCTGGTGCATTCGTTGAGGAAGATTTCAAGAAAGAGCCTCTTTATCTAACGAAGCAAGAACCACAAGACATCGTAAACAAAACAGTCGATGATGGCGAGGAAAGGGCTGTCATTGTTGAAAGTAATTTGGTGAAACCGTCAGAGAAGAGTACATTTCTGAAGGATGAATAGGAAGAAGGAATTGATACTAACAAGAATGTAATCTTAATATGGAGTCAACTGGAAGGATACAGAGGTTTCTTTTTTAATTATTTATATAGTAAAATATTAACTATAAATACCACAGTTTTAAAACTCTAATTTTTTATGTAGACACAAGGACACAATTTTTTCGATAAGCAACCGGTTAATAGCCTTTAGAGTCAGTCGCAAAGTGAAAAAAAATAAAAATTTTAGTGCGTATAAACAACGTCGGATAATATTTTTTTTTAAGTTTTTAACTTGGAATTGTTTTTAAATTTTATCAACACACGATAATGCAGGAACATTAGTACAAATATGGGTTTTAATATCCCATGTATCTTTTTATTACCTTTTTTATTTCTTTTATATTTGTTAGGATTAGGCTATTAGAAAAAAAGGATGATTTCAGAAAGAGACAATTTCACTTCATTTTGTGCACTTTTTTATTTTACAAAATATATCGACCCATTTCCAGCACAGTGAACACAAATGATTGTGGTATTAATTTTAAGCAACTGTTAAATACATATACACCCTTTTTTTATAAGAATATCCTAATTTTTGCCAAGGCTTGAACTTTTCCATTGTTATTCTTAAATTTCCATTGTTTCTTTGGCAATTTTGAGCCTGAATATTCTTTTAGACTATATTCTTATAAAAAAAGAGTGCACGGCACATAATAAAGTTAACAATTTAACGTTTTTACCAAAGAACAGTTAATAATCGAATATGAACCCAGATAATACAAACAGTTAGTTTTAATAAAAACTGCATTAAATACTGAAAAAATATAATTTTATTCAGTGACAGCTGGTAGCATAGTAAAAAAGAAGCAATAGTTAAAATGAAACATTTCTGCTTTCCGTTAATTCAGTATTCTAGTTTCCAGATTTCATCGACTGAACTGTGAGGGCAAAAAATTCTTTAACGTGGCAGCTTGTTCGCGTTTTCTTGCTCTTTTCTGTTCTCTATTCAGAAGAAACCTTCTGAAGAGCCTTTCTCAATTTCTCCCAAATCACCCATTTCAACAAACTTCCCTCCCCGCAAATCATCTTCAAATTCGTGTTTATGGGTTTCTCAATTATTCTTATCTTTTTGCATCTATTTTTGTTGAAAATAGACTTCCTAGAAAGTCTGATTGTCCATGTGTTGTTTTGCAACAACACAACCTTTCTGCGTCGTGTGTTGGAGCTCTGCTTCTTTTTTTTGGAATCGACAAATTTCGGCCACTAAATTCGCCCCATTCGAATTTGAAAAGACTGACTTTGTGAAACAAGATTATCAGAAAAGTGAGGCTCGCGTGTTTCGCTAGAAAAAACGTCGCAAAAGCGACCATAAAACAGCCCAATCTTATCAAAAACAACCAATAAACGTCTCAAACAAAGAAGCGTGTACTAATTGGGCTGGTTCAAGGAACGCAATTTACATTTACACCTTTCAATAAAGTACGTTACAGCTATTAGATAGCTTTAGTTAAGAAAGTACAAAATTACAAATTACGAATACAAATAATAGGATCTGTGGTCGTTGGAATCGCCTAGAGTCGCTGGTGCAAACTCACCAAAAGACCACCTAAGCGACTGAATGTGGACGTCAGAACACTTTCTTCAACAATACCATGCAAAAAGACATGTTTATTACAAAAGAAATCGCTGTCCCAGCGACCCAGTAATTGCTGTTTTTGGCGACCCAGTAATTTTTGACGGTCATATTCAGTCGTTTGGGCAGGGGCTTAGCCAAAGGTCCAAAACTGGAGGTAGAAGGATGTGGAGAAAGAAAACTTGAGCATGGTTTCGATAAGTAAATAAGCAAGTCCCATCCTACGAAATTATTACAAATATCAAGGCCATAGAAAAAGGCTTTCTTGGCAATGATTGGAGAGGAAATTTCCCTCATGTCCCCGTTGGCTATGTCACTGCATCCGGTTCATTCGCTCCAAGACTCTAGTGCCCTCAACATTCACGATGATCCAATGAGACCAAGCTTTGTTTACGAAAATATGGACAGGCAGTGATTAGTGATTAGGATTTAGTGATTAATGATTAGGATTTAATGATTAGTGATTAGGTATTTGCCACTTCTCCTTAAGGCTCTTTTAATCGCTGTATGACTTCATTTAGGATCAATTTACGTTCTTCTTTGCCACGTTCTAGCACTGATCGATTCTCTTGCGCTCGACGCACAAGATAGAGTAAGGTACTGTCGATTGTTCCGTAAGGTACTGACTTGTAGACTTGGCAACCAACCTTAGCTACAAGATAAATCAAAATGTCTCTTTATTAAGATAATTTTAACAGCATATCATAAATCGCGCAGCAAAACATCGAATAAGAAAATACTCGAAACCAACCAACCAACTAACTAACCAGCCAATCAACTAATTTCCTACCAACTGCACTAACAATTTAACTAGCTAAATAACCACCTAACTTACTACCCATCAATTTAACCAGCGGGCTATTTAACTAGCTAACTAACAACTTAACGAACTGACTTAAGCTTTAAAGCCGCACTTAACTTCAAGTTCTCGACCTATTTGGTCGTGCAGCAGCTTTCGCAGTCATTCAGCTTTGTAAGATTCAACACACTAACCAAACCCACAAGATTGAGCAAAAGCAGCTTCATGAAATTGTTGACATAATGGATTCTTTAAATTGCATCCAGCCTGGTGCTCTCAAACAACTGGCTTGGTTTTCTGTAAAAAGGAAACTTACCCAGTCCTTCTGTCACATGATCACACATTCCATACAACTGAGCGAAACATAACAGATCACCATCACGTTCCATGTTCATCTCTTGCATCCTGCAAAGGAGACACACAAATTCTTAAAACATTAGCTAGGGGAAAGTTGAATGTTAAATAGTAAGATCTTCATCCTAACTGTGAGGCTTACCAAATTTGGGGCTAGAAACTGCTCTAGTTGAAATTACGCCTCGATTTGAGCCCAAGTAGTTTGCTTCCAGAAAGCCCTTGCACTGAAACACATTTTTAGCATATTTCTGGGTAAGGGTAGGGGTTGATAAGTTGGTGACAATTCGATTCAAAAATAAAACTCTCAGGCTGGGCTGGAAAAAACGCCAAAAGTTCATTCAGTTCTATGATCTGCATGGATCAATCAAGCATCATACACTATCCCAATATTTGGTTGAATAACATAACATCAAAGGTTGCATCTAATCAAACGTAATTAAAGACTCTCCCACGCAACATTGCCGCGGTAAATGTCAAAGGCTTGTCACGATAAGCCGTGATTACCATGTCTTATACAAGACAAGCGTTCTCATAAGACAACCTTTAGAAGATCTGAGCAAGTCGACTCACCTTTTCAGTGTATAAAGCACTGTAGATTCATTATGTGAGGCGATCATTACTCCAGCTTGTCGTGATTTTATAAGAGGCAAAATGAAATCAACAACAGAATGATACATTTCAGTTGTTTTATGAAATCCATCACAAATTGGATCCTCTTTTCCTTTCTCAGCTGCAATACGCCTTTCTTCAATCATATATGCACCACGTACAAGTTTACATGCAATCTTAAAACCATTTTCTTTTGCTAGTTCATAATCTGCTTGAATTCGCTTCAAAGTGTCCTGAAAGAACGTGCAATAGACGCTTTTTATTTTATGAAGAACCAAGCTTAAAGAAGAAAAAGAAGTAGAGGAAGAAAAAGAGGAAGAAGAAAAAAAGAAGAAGAAGAGGAGGAAGAAGAACAAGAAGAAAAAGCAAACCAAGAGGAAGAAGAAGAAGAAGAAGATGATGATGAACAAGAAGAAGAGATGAAGTAGATGAAGAGGAAGAGGAAGAAGAGGTAGAAGAAGTAGAGGTAGAAGGAAGAGTTAGCGGAAGAGGAAAAGGAAGACGAAGAAGAAGACGAAGAGGAAAGAGAAGAGGCAGGTAAAGTAGAGGAAGAAGAAGTAGAGGAAGACGAAGATGAAGAAGGAGAAGAAGAAGAGGAGGAAGAAGAAGAAAAAGGAAGTAGAAGAAGAAGAAGAAGAAGAAGAAGAGGAAGAGGAAGAGGAAGAAGTGGAAGAAGAAGAATAAGAAGAAGAAGAGAAAGCAGCAGAAGCAAAAGAAAAAGAAGAAGAAGAAGAAAGGGAGGAGGAGGAGGAAGACAAAGAGGAAGACGAAGAGGAAGGAGAAGAAACAGAAGAAATAGATGAAGAAGAAGTAGAGGAACAAGAAGATGAAGAAAGGGGAAATAAGAAGAACAAGAGAAGGAGGAGGGGAAAGAAGAAGAAAAAGAAGAATAAGAGGAATAAGAAGTAGAGGACGAGGAAGAAGAAGTAGTAGAAGAAGAAGAATTAGTAGAAGAAGAAGAAGAAGAAGAAGAAGAGGGAGCAGCAGCAGAAGCAGAAGAAGAAGAAGAAAGAAAGGAATAAAAGTAAGATGAGAATATTCTATGGCCAAAAGACTCAACAATTATGTATGTTTTGTAGTTTTTCGTAGCTTACCTTGCGATAGCATTGGTATGTGTTATAAACAACGGGTACGCCCGACCCTGTGTTGTATTTTTGCTGCAGAAGTAAAATGAAGTATCCAAGTGCAGACTGAATGTACGTTTGCTCTGCATCAATCATTAACTTTAAATGTTTTTCTTTACATGCCTGGGGAAAAATATACGTATACAGTATTTCAATGAATTAGGCAGCCCATAAACAACATGTATCTGAAATCTCAGATATTTCAAGCAACTTTGAAGGCTGGCTCGCTCTGAGTAACGTTGCTTATCAAAAAAACAAAGAGAAGGCAGCATGTCAATGAGAAATAATGGAACTTGGGAGAGACAGCTAAAAATCTTGGGAATGGAGAGCGTTGAGACGTCAAGTCTTATTTTGAAAAGAAAAGCCAGGGACAACCGTGAAGGAAAGTAAAGAAAACATCGATTTACCTTTGCCAATCTGTCCAATCTCTTCAAAGCTTCCCGAAGTTCAAAGTTCCTTTCAGCACTCAAACTTGGTATTTCGATTTCCTTATAAATACAAACAAGGTAACGTTAGGCAAAAATATGGTATTGGTACGTAAAAGCGCCAAATTAGTACTTACGTTACAAGAAATAGACGCTGAAATCATCAACATCCTTGTAAACGTCATCGTAATCATAATCGTCATCACCGTCATCACCGTAATCACAATAATCATAATCATCATCATCATCATCATCATCATTATTATAATCAGTAATCATAATCGTATTCATCATCATCATCACGATGTGCATCATAATGATCGTCTCATTATTATCATTATCAATATAATCATCCTACCTCGAACCTGTCACTGTTAAAAAGTTCTCCCATTCTTTGAAAGCTCCATTCGTGTGGCTCACAATGATTGCTCTCGTAATCGATCAACTGCTTTGTCACCTCAACCTGCAAAAGAAAGGACTCTGGTCTCTGCTAGTCGCATTAGCTTTCTTCTTCTTCCTCTTTCTCTTCTTGCAGTGGCGAAGCCAGGGGTTGGCATGGGGGGAGGGGGGCAATCACCCCTCCAATGATTGCCAAGACAAGTTTAGTATATAGGCTAAATCTGACGTAAAAATGTTGCAGGACACGACTTGGCTTTTTCCTTTAAAACAAGCCTTAATGTTTGATCAAACGCTCCCCCACAACCTTTTGATCCACGAATGTTTGATATCTGGCTACGCTACTGCTGAGAGGTCGTACTCGTAACTACGAGAGTTACTACTCGTAACTTCTATAACGGATACCAACAGGCAGTTTTCAATAGCAGCACTAGCACGTCATAAAAATTCGCTGTTGCATTTGCTTACCAGTAAATCAGGTCCACATAAGGCAGTAATTCGTATCTGTGAGAAGCCTTCTTTTTCTATTTCATCTGCGTAAGACAAAGACAGATGAGAAAATGGCAAAAATGTCTCTAAACAATACAGTAATCTTTACGGTAAAAACGGACGGAATTAGATGGAAAACAAATCACACAGAATGACATACAAACATGCTTCTAATCTGTTTTTGGTTTTCGTTTTAAATACTTTGCTTATATACTTTGATAAAAATATAATGCCTTAGACAGAAGACCAAAACGAATTTAAAAGCATGGTTAGTCAAGGATCTAAAATTTGCCTCACAAACAAAATGTTTATCGTTTGGCAACGTCGAAAAAACATTGCTCGTCAAGCAAACATTGCTAAGTCACCCTACTTAATGGCCATAATGCAACTGAAGATGAACAATGTTTGTTCGAAGATGTCTCACAAATTAAAAGTTGTCGCTTTTTCATAAAAATCGTAGCCAATTATGCTTGTTGAGCAATGTTTTGTGACGTAGCCAAACGGTCAAACATTGATTGTAAATCAAATCTCAAATGTTTCACGAACAGTTTGTGTTTGATCGTTTCCCAACCAAGTCAATAAAGAGCTTTACCTGTTGTATTGATACATTCTTGCATTATATCTGTGTTAGCTTTCCATCTTTCTTCCCTAAATGAAGGGGAATGGAAATTTTGTATCATTTAAGAAAAACAACATGATTGTCCTTATTTGATGAAAGAAAAAATGAGTGGATTTAGACATTGTTTTTGTTTTTCTCTTCACCTGGAAAAATGTTCGAGTTATTAGAATTAAATAATCGAAGGGAAATACAAATATGGTTCGAGATATCGAAAGTTCGAGATGTCGAGGGTTCAAGTAAAGGAGTGTTTTTTAATACGAAAGTGTTAGGGTAGATGCAAGGGGAATGCAAAAACAGTTCGAATTAACGAAAATTCAAGTTATCGGGGTTCGAGTTAGCGAGTGTTTTAATACGAAAGTGTTAGGGAAAGTTCAAGGGAATGCAAAACAGTTCGAATTAACGAAAGTTCAAGTAATCGGGGTTCGAGTGTTTTAATACGAAAGTGTTAGGGAAGGTTCAAGGGGAATGCAAAAACAGTTCGAATTAACGAAAGTTCAAGTTATCGGGGTTCGAGTTAGCGAGTGTTTTAATACGAAAGTGTTAGGGAAGGTTCAAGGGGAATGCAAAAACAGTTCGAATTAACGAAAGTTCAAGTTATCGGGGTTCGAGTTAGCGAGTGTTTAGATTGCAAAAACAGTTACTTATCGAGTCAACAAAACTTCGAGATGTCAGGAGTTCGAGATATCAGGATTACACTGTATTATCATATTGGTGAAGTATAATGTATTATTGCCAATGTGCATATGGAAAAAGAAGGCTTAATGGTTTCGACTCTCCCGTCCAAGGCCAAGCAAGCAATAAGAGATAAACAGTCTCTAACAAAATCAACTCACCATGTCTGATCCTCTTTATCATGATCAATCGATGTTTCAATTGGGATACAAAGCATGGATCTTATTCCATGTTGACGTAAAATATTTACATTTTTCTTCAAACCTTCCCATGTTTCACCGCCAGCGAATTGCCCATAAAACGTTGCCTTTAAAAGCCCTTCATACATCCTTTCTCCAAGGAACTTTTTCGAAATTTTGAGGAGCTAAAAACAAAGAAAGGGCGTTTCTCTTCGGCACAAACTCGAGTAAAGATTACATTAACAATATACGTAGAGTTTTTAGCACTTTTATCGTACGTAGCAAAAGTATCCTTTGATTATGAATTATATATATTTTACAAGCCACATAAAAACACAGAATATAGTATGTATCACAGAAAAGGGATTAGGTCTCTATTCTGTGGTTAGGTCCATAATCCCTATTCTGTGATAAAAAGATATTGGAGAAACGAATTTGTAAAAGGGATGCGGACACCTTTCGCAGGGAAACAAGGCATAATCGGGTACGGTTTAAGGGTTAAGGCCTGGGTAAACTAGGAGACATGTTGCCCGCGACATTGTCGCGCGTGACATGTCCTCTTTGGTAATGTCTCGCGCGACAAATCTCATAGTTTTGCCACAACTTTAGGGTAAGGGTTACGGGTTTTAAGGTTAGGGTAGGGTTTTTGTTTTAGGGTAGGGGGTTAGGGTTTAGTTTTAGGGTTTTCCAAGTATACGCCATCCGCTCTATATTGTTGTCTACGCTACGGTGTCTGCTAAACTGCATCTGTACCGTAGTTTCTTAAGTTTTGTCTTGTCTTATGTTGCCATGTTTGGGCATAAGAGACAGCCATGGCGGGCTAAGGCTTGGCCTAAGTAAGAAATACTAGGGGCTTTTTATTTTATCTAGATCTGGATGATTGAAAATGAAAATTATCCGGTTCCAGTTGGGAAAAAGGCAAGGCCCATAAAATACTGACCATTCGAAACACGTGGCAAAAATGACCATTGTTTTCTCGGAATCAATGTTATTGTCACGTGACAAAATTGTACTCACCCGTTCACTGTTGTCAACAAAAACATTGAAGGACGACATTTTTAAAATTAGCCAAGTCCTCAGTAAATCTTTCGTAGTTTTCATATGAAATGAATTGATATTTTCTATATCTTTCGCATCATCTTGCAATGTCTTCACTTGAGTTGAGTTATGGTGCTCTTCTGCTAAAACACGTTGTCGAAGGGTTGACGACGTCACAGTCGAAAAACTTCTTCGAAAATTGCAGAAAGCTGACGGGAACGGCCGAGATATACATCGCAGTTTGTTCGAAAACATTTCGAGACAATTCCTTTTTCGATATGAAAGGAACCAAAGCAAGAAGGCCTAGCTAAAGGCAACATCAAACCTCCATAACTTCAACAAAGTTATGTCAGACTTTGTTGATCAAGTTGAAAACCAGTCTAACAGGTTTTTAAAACCACATCACAGGGGGGTGTGGTTTCTCTTCGAACTGAATAAAATCTCCAACCGAAAACTTTCTGTTGTCTCTGGAGAAACCAGGAGAGAGTGTTGTGTTTTTGGGAGTTTTTGGCTTCTCCCCATGGGGTCATTGTATGAGATAGCTTGGAAATATGTTTTTGAGAACGTTTGAGAACACAAACTCGCAAAAACAAGCGAGAAAATCAAGGCAAATAAGCCTGATATTTCTAAAATGAATGAGTAAAAAAGAATGAATGACAAAATCTCTCGATTTTCCAGAGAAATTGTTATCAATTCGAAAATGATTGTGTAATTCAATAATTTTTTTATTTGCACTATTTAAATATTTACATATATATCTTATTCCCTTCAATTTAGGCGCCCTTTTAATTTTTGAGCAAAAAAACCGCGAAAACGAAAGGGACAATTTTTCACACAGAGGGGTCCGCGAAATTCAGAGTGGCACAAAATTTTTCCAAATTAATTTTAACATGAACTTAGATCTCAGGTTTTTCTGCAATTCTTGGTTGGTAATTATTTGATTCCAAGCAATTGATTGCGTTTTAAATTAGCTGAAATGAAATTTTTTAAAATTAAAGAGAAATGTTTACCAGCTGGACGGTAGCGCGAAAATCAGAGGGGCGAAAATTTAAAGGGCGCGAAAATTAAAGGGAGTAAGGGCTATACATTTATCTTGTCCGAAGAAAAGAAAGTTAATGTTCTTGAAAACTGGTTGACATTTCATAATACAGTGTAAGTAACAATTCAGTCTTTGTTAGTACCAGGTCTAGACGATAATTTCCATTGCATTGCAAGTCTACGAAAAATAATACATACAGTAGGTATATCAGCAATGATCCGATATTATCAATGCATTGCAATTTTGCGAAGGGAGACAATGGGTACGTATACATACAGACATCGTAACTGCTTCGGTGTCAAGTTTTTAGAAGGTTACATACCTTGCATTTTAAAACCAAATTATGCAACTCTAATTCTTCCAAGAACAAAACTGAAAACACAGGTTCATCAGCACAGAATTGTCTAAAAGAAAAAGGATACAGTATCATGTACAACTAGGCAGTCAACTTTCCAGGAGTGGAAGCACCAGAAAGTAGAGGTGTTTGGATGAAGCCCAAATTTCGGGATCAACCCAATATCACCCTGATCAGGTTCTCAAAGCTGTGTTGTTGGTTGTTGGTCATCACGGTCTGCGGTTGTCGACATTTTGAGCGCGGCTTTACGGTTCTTACAATCAAAAGTACGGTTTTACGGTTTTTAAATTTGGAATTTCGGTGCAATTTTACGGCTTTGAGAAAACAATGTACACTTGTACGGTATTTGGCACAAAACTTGGCGGTTTCACGGTTTTTAACCTCCCTATCACCCCCTGTTAGGTATCCTTCTCTCCTGATCAATTTTTAGAATCAGCAAAGTCCCCCGAGTCCCTTCCAACGTTATCATGATAACAGTAGCTCCCAAACAGAAGGTACCTTGCAGAAGAGGGTCAAAGTGTTTTGACAGACTTGACAGAGGCATAAGAGTTGAATTCTCCAAACAGAGCCTTTATATACCGGGCATCTCCAAATTGTATGCGAATATATTATAGTAGTCCCGAAAGGTGGTACTAAATAGAGCTTTACTTTACCCATGTTGTTTCACGGCGTCTTCAATTTGCTTTTTCACCTGAGCTAACGTGATACCATCGTACTGCAAAGAGAAAACATTATCTCAACCACTTTTTACATCCGTATTTCATGACAAATGTAGATACATATGTATGGTGCTGAAGAAGGCTCAACGTAGCCGAAACACAAAACAAAGTCAAAACGGGAGGAGAGTCTGGGCTGTATGACTTGGAGAGTTACTCGGGGATTTCGTTGAGCTCTGTAGTCGTTGGCTCTCTGCTCAAGTAAAAACGAACTAATTTTCGTGTACTTACACCCGTATCTATTCGCAATCCACAAGCGCAAAAGAAAACTTGCTTATTCTGCAAAAGCTGATTCCTAAAAAAGGAGAAAGAGAAAGTCAAAGCAAGTGAAGAAACTGTGAAGTGGTCAAGGAGTCAAAGGGTTTGAAGGTACTGTAGAGTGTGTCTGGCATGGTCTAACCCAGCAAACTCAATTGATCTCGTTAGTTCGTCCACTTCTGAGATCCTAGAGATGTGCAACATTCCTTATTCACCTAATTAGATTTATTACCGACAGGTCGTAGAATCGAGTCAGGTTGAGATCACAATCCGCAAGTCTAAAAAACTGAGCTGTACATCTTGTTGTGCAGATCTTTCACCAGGCTTCCCATGTTTTCTTCTAAAAAAATTTTTCTTCAGTGCAGTTAATTCAGCAGGTCTACGTCAGCTGAATAGATGAAAGCATAATGAAAGTGACCTAATCACTGAAATACGTTAAAAATTGTTTTAATTGCGTTTTCAGCCCTTCACGAACAAGATACAGGTAAGAAGAAAGTCACTAACAACCACGTTAAGGTCAATGAGGGCTCTTGGGGACACGCTATCTGATGATGATAAATGTTGGGTTGTTTAAGAAATTTCAGGTAATACAAAGACAGATCGATTGTTGAAATATAGGTAAGAATATTTCCCTAATAAATATTAAAGGCTTGTCATGATAAGTGGTGACTATGATGTCTAATACGGTGTCAGAAACAGCCTTGATAACTTCAAATATATTTACTCTGTTGAAATATATTTTGTCAGGCATGCATCTTTAAATACATCACACTGATGATGAAGATAGCTGCTTGAAGATGCAGTAAACATGTGATTATAAGTAAGTATGAAGCATAAATGGAAAGAGTGATGTATAGCTACCTTTTACAAATAGGACATATGACATAATCAGTGCCCAAGCATTCTATTGCAGCACAGAGGTAATTCTCATCAAAATTAGTAAGCTCATCATATTCTTGCAGCATTGCTTGCTCTGTTTGGAAAATGATGCACACATTAGTTGACTCAATATATAATGATACCTACAGAATGATACCTTAGAATTCATAAATATATAACTAGATACCTGGATACTAAGATTGTTATTAGAAAGATTGTTTACCTTCTTTGATTAATTCCTCCCTGATTTCATCCATTATTTTAAGAATATTCTCAATACCGTCATCATCATCATCATTCTGTAAGAAAATAATTGTCAGACTTATCATGAATCTGCCTTATTTACTGCATGCTTTCAATCTTTGTAAGGTGTAGTAAAGTACCACCCTATCTTTCCAAATTCTCAGAGATACAGTAAATTAGTTGATCAGCTCCATGCATTCTTCAAAGAAAACATGCCTGACTGAAACTAATGCTGTAGCAACAAAAATTAAACCGAGGGTGCAAGCTGTCAGAAGAGTATTAAAGCTGTATGATGCAAATAAACAATGCAAATCTGGTGATAACATTTCTTCTTACTTCATTAAAGCAGCATGTACAAAATGTCCCATTGCCTCCACTTAGCTGTTTTATGTCATCAAACTCAGCATTCATTAATTCATCTATAAATTCTTGACTTTTTTCTGATGATGTAGTGTTTTCCTCACTGTTGTCTGTACATCGGAGCTTTTCCACTAATTTGTGACGATTTTGTCTCAATCTTTGAATACAACCCTTTGAAGAGAAAAACGTTTTTGGTTCTATTTTTGGTTTTTCATGGTTTTTTGTTGTTTTACAACTCAAATGAACAGAGTTGTGCATGGAATAGTTAGAATTTGTGGTCTACACAATAAAAGTCAAGGCTGGAACTTTTGCCTTGCACAGACCAATACGCAGAATCTAGAAGTTCTCAATTAGATCTCGGGTGTGTTAGAGCCACTTTCTATTGTTCTTTCCTATTGTTCTATTGTTAACCTCAATGTGCAAGTGCCATACTCTGCAATCTGGTGCACAGATATATATCTGCACAATTTAGGGAAAGCGATAAGTCCAATTGCTTTCATATCCACTTCTTTGTGCAATCTGCAGGAAATCCAGCCTGGTTATGCTACGTTCTTACAGATCCTTTGAGGGTATTACGAGGGGGTGCAATTACCCCTCCGAAAATGTTGGCAAGAACAATACCTAGCTTTTTGCCTCCCTGAAAACAACAGGTAGAAAATATTCCTTTTTACATTGAAACAAACAGCTAGGTCTAGTCCTTATCTGCAGCAGATGGCCCATATAAGCACCCTTTCGCTTCAACCCCCTCTGAGCAGTTCAGTTCTTTTGCTGCTGCTTCATTCAAGAAGGTTTTTTTTAGGTATTGCCATGAAATGAGATAGACTATTAGATTTATCTAGGCCTGGTAAGTGCCCTACCTACCCATAGGTTAGGACCATTTTTTAGCAATAAGGAAATTGCCACTGCTGCAAGAAAATTTATGGCTGGCTGTATGTATACCTTTCTGAACTTGTCCTTCCATTCTTTTGGTGTCTTCTTGTAAAGAGATTTATGAGCTGAATGGTTTTGGTCTTCTATATTGCAAGAATGCCTTGGCTTCGGAGAAAGCGCTTCATCGACCTCCATTTTGTTTGAAACAAGAAATTCTTGGATATGAAAACAAAAATAAATTTTTCCAGCTCTGGTGATATTTTAAATCGAGGCTGCCTGAAAACGAGAAACGATTTTGTTGTTGGCAAAATGGCTGGCATCAAATCTGTTTTGAAATGTTGGAAAGATTTTAACCTTCCAGAACACCAGGTATTTACCTTTCTCCTTTGAGTTAACATTAACTTTTTATAGAGATATCTTAAAAATCACATAAAATTCGTTCTCTGGTGTTTAATGTCTTGTATCAATGCTAAAAAATTAATTGAAAACATGGCCTAGCGTGGTAGAGCGCATCGCATCCAGCCAAGCGGAACGTTCTTAATAATCAAGTATCTATCTTTTTCGTAGAAAATTCTTGATCTGGAAGCAATTGAAATTGGTAACAGACAAGATGCTGCTGATAAATCAAGAAAGAAACTTATTGAATCAACAAGAGATTTCAAGAAAAACACTGAAGAGGTTTTCCTTTGTTTTTAAGTTGTCTAGCACCCTTGGCCTTGTCTTGTCCCTGTCTTGTCCAGACCAATTGAATTTGGGGCCAACAGGTCAGCTAACACAGTAAATGCACCATTGGTTTGGCATGGTTCGGTCATTTTCAAGACGTTTGGCCAAACCCCTCATTTTGTGTGTCAATCATTTGATTCATAACATTGAGGGCTCTGCCCTAAACCCCCTATTATCACACTTGTAACCATTAGTGGCAAATAAGTGATAAATAGCAATTAATTTTATTGGGCGAAACAACCAAGAATCTTGGGCGGAAAGACCTGCTTGGGGAAACAAAGGTTGGGTGAATCAACTGATACCATTTGGTCAAGTAACGCCCATTTTTTTAAATAAAGAATGTAGCACCTTTTTTCCTTTTAAAAGCAACAGCGACATGCAAAATGCTGTGAAGGCATGAACCAATGTCAATATTCATACAAAATGCAAGACGCAACTTATTCTAAAGCTGCAAACCATAGAAAAATCATTGCAAAATCCATAAGGTGCACTTTATAAAGGGGTCAAAGCTGTGAAGCCACAAACCTATAATAGGCCCCCTTACAAGTCTTAAGTTTGTAATTGACATATTTTGATGAAGGTAAATTTTTTAATTTTTTGCTATTTTTCATTCTTATTTTGTAAAGGAAATTAGAAAGAAAGTATCACCCCTGATAAAGGCTCTTCAAAGTGAGGTATGACTCTTGAGGTTTGAATGATTGATGATTAATTGATTCATTGATTCATTGTTCATTTATTTGTTGATTTGTTGATTTGTTGATTCATTGATTGTTAATTTGATTCACTGATTATTTGATTGGATGATTGATTGTTTGATTGATTGATTGTTTGATTGATTGGTTGATTGATTGATTGATTGGTTGATTGATTTGTTGATTCATTCATTCATTTGTTTGTTTGTTCATTCATTCATTCATCTATTCCTTTTCAATTTTCCATTGTATAATGATTGGCAGTAACCATAGTTCTTCAACTAATGGTATGGTAACCATGATGTACAATCAAATGAAGAAGTAAGCTTAGTGCTCTGCATGATTTTCTCAAATTATCTTCTTCTTCAAAAGTTCTTCTCCTTTCAATTTAGGTTGACCAACTCAGTAAAAGAAGCAAAGGAGCTGAAAATAGTTTCTTATCATTGTACAAGAAACTCCTTGAAGTACCAGGTGAGATGGTATCATATAGTCTAAAAGCTTTAAGAAATCAGTAGATTTTTTCTGATTTTTCTATCAACCAATTCACCGTTAATCTCAATTCCTTTGATAGATCCTGTTCCTGTATTGGATCAAGCGCAAACTTTGCAGCAACAACTTTCAAAAGTCAAGGTATAATATTGATCAATATTTACTCTTATGTTCCTTTTTTGGCTCCAAAAGCGAAAAAAAAAACAAGGCTAAGTTCAATCTACCATGTTCTTGTCACAATAACCATTTGAATAAACATTTTTATTTTTATCAGCCTTGATACCTATCCATAGCCGTTTGGATCCAATCCAAACTGTTTACATGAGACTGTTTTGGGGTTGGATCTATGTTGGATCATTTTCAAAAGCAATTCTTAAGGGAGCACATGTCAGATCCAATTGAGTACAGATCCACCAGGTCCCATGTAAATGCAAGGCCTATCCATACGACTTTGGGATTGCTGTGGTAAACGGAATCTTTATTGCAATAATTTATCTGTTTTTTAATTCTTTAATCTTTTTTACTTATATTCTTCGTGAATGGCAAACAAAGGGATGGATACTGTAATCTATGAAACTCAAACTCTTGACTGAATGATTGGACAGCCAAAAACAATTTCACTGAACTAACAGAGCTCCAATTTCCAAATCATTCAGTCAAAGAATCTCCTCTAAACTGGCTACGTGTTTCGCTATATGAAGCCTTCTTTCACTCACATTTCATTTATGCTTTGAACGTGCAATGTTTGTTTTCTAGGATTTAGAAATTGAAAACCAAAAGCTAAGGGAGACATTAGATGAATACCATGTCGAGTTTAAAGAGGTGAAGAACCAGGGTAAGTTGGGGAACGTCATTCAAGTAGTAATATGTTATTTTTTCTTTCATTAAAAATAAAGGTAAAAATCGAAAGATTTAGCGTGAGTATTCAAGTGCGTTATAAATAATAATTCTGTATTTCTCGTTATGTTTCTAATTTAGAAGTGACAATTAAAGAGCTACGTGACAAATTGAAAGATCTAGAGGAAGCGACTGAAGAAAAAATTCAGGTATTTGAATTCAAATTGATATTGCGATATAGAAGGGGAAACATTTTCAAACATCTCTTGTCAGACAAGGACTAGTCTAGAGCAATCTAGAGCAAAGAACGTTAGAAATTGACATAAATGACCGACGGTCTTCAGTTCTTCTGATTTATTATTGATTTTATTACTAAGGTCAAATTGAAAGATAGAGCAAAGAACTTGGAGAAGGACTTTGAAAGTCGTGAAAAGTATGTTACGTAAAAATGGCCTCAAAATCTAGATTTTTCTTTTCATCTATGCATACAGAATATTAGAACATTAAAAACTCGAGTTTTTGAAAGTCCTGTTGCGTGTTGGTCTACTCCAACTAGCTCTTCATTCCACGAGCTTACCAAGGGCGGGCCTAAGCCAGCCATTTCGTTGTTTCAGAAGCCCAAAGACATCGAGCTTCGGTTTAAAGTGTTTTATCCACCCCAGATGTCCTTCCAGTGTTTATAAATCTGAATATATTGGAGCTATAATCAGAGTTTCTGATAAAGGGCCCACTTTAAGTGAATAATTTGCTTCCATAAGTTCAACATGGATTCATAATCTCCTTAGTGTATCTACGTCTAAAGACATAGCAACTGGCCCTTTCCAGTGATTATAAAGGCCCTTTTCAGTTTTGATCAACCTGAATATACTGAAGTTATATTCGCAGTTTCTGATTAGGTTTTCTTTAAAATTGAAGCATTTGCTATATTACCTTACAGACAACTTCAAGAAGTTCAATTAAACCTTGCATCACAGCTTGGAGATGCTGAAAGTAGAGTCAAGCAGCTTCAGAAAGGTTAGTAACTTTTTCTTGGATACCAACACCTTTAAGATGCTATCTTTTATGTGGTTACTCTGCATTACAAACAGAAAAGGTGAACAGCAAATTAAGAACAGGTTTAAGGTTGCTTTGTTTTCGATTTTGGACCACCACTGCTAACGTATAACAAAACTCATTAACTCAATATAATTTTGGGACTTATACATACCTAACGGTAGTCAGCACTTTGCTTTCGACATAGACCGTTTTTCCAAACCTTATTAGTCCACATTTGCATTTCGATCTCTTTATTGTCATGATACGTGCAGATTTCTCAACGTAGTAAACTGGCCTCATCAGTAGGATTCCCGTCTGGGCTTTTCTAATAAAGTAAAGATAGATAAAGATGAAGTATTCTGGAGGGAGATCGGAGAGGGTCACGATCATACGGTGGATAACGGTAGCCTTTCGAGGAGCAATGCGCTACTTAGGAGTATCGTAAACCTTTGCCGTAAATTTGAGTGTGGTCAGGGTTCGAACCCAGTCACGGTAGCGTCAAAGCCAGGTTCGAGGTCTCGATTAGTTAACCTACTACTGAGATCCTAGCGACTTGCACTAAAACATCATTTCTCCTTCAATTCTATTGATTTCACGGGAATCCATTTGAAATTCTTTTGTTTCAACAGGAGTCTCGCATGCCTTTTTGAAGGCTGATAGGCCCATCGTAGCCTTAAGTCAACTATATCTTAGTTAGCGATGATCAAATGTTAAATGACAACCATCTTTCCTTCAATACGATATTTTTCTTTTTCAGAGCTATCAGAGTTACATGGAGAGTTGTTTGATGTGAAAAGCAAAAGTGAAGAGGAATCGGCCGCCAGGTATACAATACAGCGGAACCTCCATATAGCGGACACTCTTAGAGCAAATTTTATTGTCCGTTGTAGAGAGTTGTCCGCTGTATAGAGGTTTATTCCTTCTGAGGAATGGCCTTTGAGACGAAAACACTTGTCCGTTGTTCGGAGGTGTCCGTTATATAGAAATGTCTGGTATTGGTGGTTTCACTCTAGTCCTATTTTGTCCAGTTTCAGCTCCATTGACTTTACCTTGAATCATCTACATTTGAACAATCTGACTTCACCTAGATATTTATTTTACTGGTACGTAATGGTATTCTTAATTATCATTTTTCTGATATGTTCTGATATATTCTTAATGATATTCTTTATTCTAGAGCCTCAGAAATAGAAATTATCGAATCTGATCTTGAGAGAGCCAACCAGGTATAGTGAAATCAAAATTTTTCAGCATGTTTCTCCGCACTTTACATGCTGGATGTTGTCGATGATGATGTTTCCCTGTTTCTGATAAATTGACATTACGTTGAAGACCTTGTCTTCGCTGATCTACTTTCGAGTGAATAGTTGGCACTTTCGTTTGCTTAGACTTTGTCCAAAGCTTTAATCCTTGGGGTTTTATAAATAAATGTATTCTGGCTAATTAAAAACGAGATAAGGCAGGTATAAAAAGACAGCAGGTTTCACTTTGCTTTGTACCAAGTCAGAAAAGAATCCTGCAGACTTTTTCTTGTCTACACGTTGCCGATGTAACTTGAACGTGATTGGCACCCATATCCAGACAGCTAGCGTCAGAGTCCCCGAGAATTGTATTTGTTAATGTCAAGTTGTTTTGCGTATCATTACAATGTGATTAAGGGAAAGAGCTGACCAAAATAGCAAAACCACTTCTGGGCTTAACGTATTACAGAATTAGCGATGGCTGCCCAATGAACACGTTACTTCGATTCTCTGTTTCGGTAAAGTTTTCCGATTTGCCTTGAGTATAACTTTAGAATGCTCATATTTAAATCTGAGGTTTTTGATCCGAGGGTTTTTTTATTCTAGAGTCGTCTTTCTCTTGAAAAATACGCTGAATCGTTAAAGGAACAGCTCACCCAAGCTTTGGAAGCGAGAAAGGTAGGTTTGCCTTCTCAAATATGGTGACTTATTGATAAGTTGATATTAAGAATGGGTAATCTCGAAAACATGACATTTATTGTAATTGAATTCAATGTTGCCTCTATCAAGATCCATTTACGATTTATCACGACCCATCGCGATTTATCACGTTTCATAACGATTAATCATTGTGTTATGTATTTTGCATTTTAGACTGAAGATACTGACGAGGAACGATTGGTAATTTGAAATATTCAGATTATTTTGCTTGTATTTAATGATGTTATGTTTGAAGAGGGACTATGTAAACTTTATTGCCTGGTAGACCTGCACCTACAGTACAATGCCTGTCACAATGTAAGTTGTCAGACTCTTCTGCAGTAGACCACAGTATATGTTAGGTGGTAGTGACCATATCATTACAGTGGGTCTTCTCGCTCGTATGTTAGAGAGCTTCAGGAAGTTTTTATGATACTGAGTGTCCATTTGGAGCCCAAGTTGCTTTATCATTGAAGGGAGAAAATTAGGCTGACTGATTTCCATGCATTTTAGGCAATAGCACTTTTATACTGCACTTACACTGACTTTATACGATAAATAACAGTAGACAAAGTTTGCAATCGAAAAAAGGCTTTGCATTCTAGCCCTGGTATGTAGGAAAAAGCTTCTATTTTTCATCTAATTTTTGAAAATATTTTCATTGCAGAATCAGAGTCTAAGTTCTGTTACAGCTGCTTCATTGGAAGTTCAGTTGGCAGCAAAGGATAGAGAGGTAAAATGCTCTCTTTTCTGAAATTTTGAGTATTTGTCTCACTATATTTTGCCCATGCAGGTAGATTCGATGGAAGGGCAATTCACTCCTTGATAAAGTGTACGAGATTCCCATTGAATCAAAAGGATTTCGAGGGATTTCTATAAAACAATAGAACCTCGGATTCGATGAGTGGAAACTGAGACTGTTGTTAAAAGTCAAAGTCTATGTAGCTAGTTTACATAAAATACAACACCGTATTAATGGCTGGCATTATTTACTGCTTTCCAAAACTCTTTTCAGATATCTCAACTGGTCGATGAAGTCCATCATTCACAGAGTTTGTTGAACAAAGTCAGGGACTCATCGAAACGAGAGGTGAATTCATAAATTGATTTTTACTCAAGTGAAAGACATATTGATCTCTACTTCATCTATGATTATCTTATCATTGTACAGTTTTGCCTAACTGCATTAGCTACATATAACGATAAATTTTCTTAGGGAAGGGTAACTCCTATTTAGGGGTTAGTATACATGCCCTCTGAGCTTCGAGAGTGTGGACTCATAATCAGGGCAAGACTTTGAAAATGTAACCCCTTAAATAGGGTATTGTCTTGGAAACCTGCCCCTTAACCAGGGATGAATTTTTCAAAGGAATCCTTTTGAGAATACTTTATGCACCATAACGAGGATAAATCTTTGTGCATGAATTTTTATAAAATGGTAATAACGAGTAATCAATGACAGCGCAGAGAGGAAATATATATTTCCTTTACTGCTGCACTATACAGCTAACACTTACCCATAACTTCGGCGAATGTTCTTTGCTAGATACCCATGACACAGAATAGGTATCCTCTTCACTAATCCCTATTCTGCGCCCATGACTAAGGAAAAGTGTAACTGACCCATAACCCAGGCAAACTTTCATAGAACATGACCCATAAATCGCGCACAGTATCACAAGCTGACCCACAACGCGTGCAGGCACATGTATACCAGCCTCTCTATAAGAGTTCCTCCCTCGATTTTTCCAGCTAATAATTCTAACAAGAGCTATGCATTTTTCTAGGTTGCAATTTTAGAGGAACAGTTGAATGAAAGAAGTTCAACTCTTGAGTCTCTGGTAATTAATTCTTTTTTTGAATCGAACGTATTCTTGACGTAATGTGTTCTGTTTTCTCAGTTCCTAATCTCTATACATTTTCGTTTAGTACACTTGTTTTTTAATGTTCCTGCAGTACCTGCTCAATAAAGAACTAGGGCTAGTGATAAGCTGAACAGCTTAACTGAAAGTAACGAGACAATGTTTACAATTGTATGATAATGATCATTTTACTGAAGTAGTAATTCACTTTTATTTTTTTAGAAAAAGCAGGTTGCCGATCAAGAGGATTACGACGAGATCAAAAGAGAATTGAGGTAACTCTTTACTTTTACAGTTTATTGATACAGTTATCGTAATAATGAGTTTACATTGATATTTTCTGCAATAAAATAATTTAGAAAATACAGCCACTGTTTATACGAGAGTAACTCCAAAGCCAGTTTTCTAGATCTGTTCAGAAGTAGAGCCAACTCGTTTCTAGCCCTGTTAAGATCCCGTGTAAATGCTTTAGATCGAATCTAATCTGGTACGGATATGAAACGTGACTAAATGTGAATGAATAAAGCTTACAAGAACACATCATGTTTCAAAGAGAAATCGAATTTTCTGCTTTAGTCCTCACAACTCACAAGATGCTGTTCTGACTATGTTCTGATGAAAAGAAGAAATTTCAAGCAGTTTCGTAGCAAGAAGTGAGTAGCGCATGCGTCAACTCAAAAAGAAATACGGTCGTCAGATAT
Source organism: Chrysaora quinquecirrha (assembly GCA_014526335.1). Taxonomy (NCBI): domain Eukaryota; kingdom Metazoa; phylum Cnidaria; class Scyphozoa; order Semaeostomeae; family Pelagiidae; genus Chrysaora; species Chrysaora quinquecirrha. The sequence continues at coordinate 7,378,914 of JACTAT010000040.1, forward strand.
TTATGGATCTGGTCGAAGCCGATCCAGTTCTTATCATGTAAACACGTTGAATCACTGCCTTTCTAGCAGTAGATTTCTTGTTTTGTAGAATATTGAAAATTATTGAATTTGGAGAGAATGAAAATACTAGCAATAAACAGGAGGTGAATTTTCAGTTTTATAATTTTGTTGGTTTTTATTTCAATCAGTGTAAAATTTAATAGGAAGTCTTTATGTCTTCTATTTTAAAAACCATAAAAATCGAAAAAAAAATCAAGTTTAGTAAAAAAGAAAACGTTACCCTTTTTTTAATAAGCAACTGGACGTTTGGTCCAGCCCCTCAAAGGTACTTAAAATATCTAGCATTTCAACCCTCACAGAATGACTGGGACCCCCTAAACACTTTTTTGGCTCTTTTTTTGCTTAGAATTGTAATTTGACAGGTTTACAATCATGTATTGTATAAAGAATGCTATCCAAATCGACCAGAAAGTTAACTCAGCCCTAGTTGCTTATTGACCAGTTGCTTATTGATTAAAAAAGTGTATGTCTTTCTTCATTGTAGGCTTCACCACCAAAATCCCTTGAAAAGCTACTGCTAGAAAAGAACAAAGGTTTGTTCTCTATTTCTATCACGATTCACGATAATCTTGAGTTTTTTTTGTAATATTTTTCTTATTTTTGTAATTTAATAGAGCTCAAATAAAAGATCTATCTTGTTTCTTATTCGTGTAGCTCTTCAGTCTGAAAATACAAATCTGAAAGTTTCGAAAAATGACCTGAATGGTAAGTAAATGAATGACTTTAATTAAATCCTGAACAATATCATTTCTTCCCCTTCGTTATCTACTAACATAAATATTCATTTGTTTTACGAAACCTACAGTTGTCATGGTTATAGCCTCCGACCTTTCCGAAAGTCAGTGAAAATTGCACCTTTTTCTCGACCAAATTGTCCCTTCTAGCATAAGTACCCTTTTCGTTAAGCTTTGATGTCCACTTTTTGTACCAGAAGGCCCTTTTCTGCTTCTGTGAGGTGTTCTGCCGAAATTTTCACCGCTCTACGACGACAATGTTCCCTGAGACATCATAAAGTTGATAGTAGTCAATTGCTCTTTTTTATTGGCCTCCCTCCACTATTAAGGACCTTTTTACGCCCCTGCCTACAAGGCAAAGTAACGAAGCTTTTACTGTAACGCACAGTGGGTCATTGTACTTTCTTGAAGTAGAAAATGCGTACATCTTTATCACGTTTTGTTTACCGAAGGTTCAGAAAGTACATAAGATGGGTGATTAAAACGTTTAAAAAAGTTGTCTATATTTTTAAATTTCTTATAGATATAAATTATATAGATTTAGTTTATGAGCTATATGTCTAATAGTTAAATGGGTGATGTATTTAGATTACAATCAAAAAGGAAGAAGCTCCAAGCCTGGAATTTCAGAATAGGATTATGAACGTTTTTTACTCTACCAGTGTTTTGTTATTCATTTTCTAGAAAAGTATGAAATACTTCAGAAGAATTACAAAGAAGCAAGCAGAACATTAAAGGAACAGAAAGATTTAATCACACAACTTGAAAATGATGTCCTCAACTTGAACAGTTTGCCATCAACATTTCGAGGCCAGGGTGAAGGCGAGGCAGCACCTTCACCTGAAACAGCGCTGGTTGAGAAGGCGGTAAAAGGAGCAATGGAGGAAGGTGAGTTATGAGATGAAACTCAGAAGAACCGTAAAGCCTCCAAAAGACATCTCTTTCCCTTACACCCCATCTCTATAAACTCCCCTCTCTATTAATCACTTCTCTCTTTTGTTAGACCTCTCTATATAAAACCCTTTTTCTATAATGCCCTCTCTCTATTTAACCCTCTCCCTCTTTTGTTAGCCCTCTCTCTATTTAACCCTCTCTCTCTTTTGTTATTTAACCTTCTCTCTCTTTTTTAGCCCTTATTTAACCCTCTCTTTTGTTAGCCCTTATTTAACCCTGTCACTCTTTTGTTAGCCCTCTCTATTTAACCTTCTCTCTCTTTTGTTAGCCCTCTCTCTATTTAACCTTCTCTCTCTTTTGTTAGCCCTCTCTCTATTTAACCCTCTCTCTCTTTTGTTAGCCCTCTCTCTATTTAACCCTCTCTCTCTTTTGTTAGCCCTCTCTCTATTTAACCCTCTCTCTCGTTTGTTAGCCCTCTCTCTAAACCCTCTCCCTCTCTCTTTTGTTAGCCCTCTCTCTATTCAACCTCTCTCTTTTGTTAGCCCTCTCTCTTTTTAACCCTCTCTTTTTAACCCTCTCTCTCTTTGTTATTCTCTATTCAACCCTCTCTCTCTTTTGTTAGCCCTCTCTCTATTTAACCCTCTCTTTTGTTAGCCCTCTCTCTATTTAACCCTCTCTCTCTTTTGTTAGCCCTCTCTTTATTAAGCACTCTCTTCACAAAACCCTCTTTCTATCATGTCGCTTCACTTTAACCCTCTCTCTCTCTCTTTCATAAGCCTCTCTTTATCAAAATTTCTCTCTATCCTCCTCTCTATAAGGCTCTTTCTCTATAATTGTTCTTCCCTTTTTTAACCCTCTGTCTAAAATTTCTTCTTCTATTAATACTCTCTCTTTCACAAGTCCCCATTTATCAAGTCCTCTCTCTATGAAACTCCCCTTTCTGTTATGCCCTCTTTTGATGCTACTTCTTTCTAAAAGTCGTATATTACAGCTCTCAATCAACCCACTCTTTTACAAGACCCCCCCCCTTATTAAGTAACGTTTTCAAGGAGAAATTGAAGAAGCCTTCCCTCTCTTTTGAGTCACCCTGTGTAGGGCACTGACCTATACTCATCTTTCCTTTCAGATAGTACACTGAGTGACACTGGCCCAGAATCACTTCTGAATATCGTATCCAGCCAGAGGGAAAGATTCAGAACGAAAAATCTTGAACTTGAATCTGTAAGTGTTCATTCATTTGTTTACCACTCTAGCATTATGTTTTTTGCTTAAAATGATTTCAAAACTGAGATGGCTCAAAGGCATTTTGTAGCTTAGCGCCTTTTTATACGTAAGGGATCGGATAAAGTTGAACTCTAGTACAGTATTGTCTTTCTCGTTTAAGTGGTTTTGTAGTTAACTTAATAGCACTCTGTAATTGTTATAATTAGTTGTGTTTAGATTTATGTTGTAAAATTAGCTGTGTTTAGGTTTATGTTAAATGCCAGGAGGTAGTCATGATATTTTGCTCCTCCTGGTATCGTGCTTGTAGCTAATTTTGATATAGTAGTTCGTAGCGTTGCCCTAGGTAATTCGTTATTGTAAACTTTTATGCTGTATATAAAAAAAAACAGTACAACGAACCCCTGCTATAAGAAACTTCAAAATACGTCAGTTCCTTTGAATAAAAATTCCATACAGGCTATCTTTGTTTACCAAACTCCTGACAAGTTCTCTAGTTCCCTTAAGCGTCTGTTAGACCAGGATTCAATTACAGATTCAGGCCTTACTTTCCCTCTGTTATTACGCCTGAAATGCTCCTCGTCAGGTTCTTAAAGTGCTCGTAAGCCAGTTTTAATAGAAGATCTTGGATTAAAATGATTTTCAAGGATTTACGTCCTCAGAGTAAAATATGATCCAGCCAGGCCTCTGTTACTATAAGCTCCAAAATAAATTGTCACTCATATTCTATTTCCAGCAAACACGTCACCAGCAACAACAAATAACGATGCTTCAAAACGAGGTTGACAGCATTAGATCTGATAATATCAAACTTTTTGAAAAGATCAAGTTTTTACAGAGCTATCCGAACCAGGTGAGACTATAACTTCTTGATAAAAATCTTAGAGCAGTATATTTCTGTTTTAATTGGTTACTTTACGATGAGGTTACACTGAAAAGTGACACTGAATTGGTATTGTGTTTTGAACATCAATCAGCTTGCGTGATACAACTGAAAGACTAATAAAATTAATTGTAGAATCCAAGTGAGAAAACGAACTCTTTCTGTCTACACAGAACGAGCCCTTGGATGTGCACCCCGGGTAATGTATGTGCAGTACAGTGGAGGGATATCATCAGTACGGTGTAGGGTTTTCAGTACATACATTACCCGGGGTGATTTGCTTTCAATTCGCTTGCAGCGTTTTATATTAGCGACAGCTATTGCGGTGACTGTCGTTGCTTCGTGCAGTCTCCCTATTTAACCGATACAAACTTCTTACTCTGTTTTAGAACACAAAAGTCAGCGTTCAAGATGACTCTGTTTCAAAATATAGTTCTCATTATGAAGAAAGAATTGATCCTTTTACTGCATTTTCAAGAAAAGTAAGTTAGTTTATTTTTATCATACAGAAAATCAAGATTTAATGTCTAGACTTATTTCAGGAGTCTCAGTTTCCGCATATCGAACCTGTACCAACAACAACAACTAAGCTGCCTCTTTACAACAACAGCAACCTGAGTTAGCGGCAACGATAACCACGACTCGTGGAATATGTCTATAATTAGTGGCCGATCCAGGGGCTGGATGGGATCGCAAGCCATCCCCTTCTTAGAGAGAAAGGATGCTTAACATGAGTTTAAGTGGAATGCCAGACGGAGGTTTAGTTAGAACACATTGCTTAAAGCAAGGAAGTGATGCAGCAAGTTTGCAATACCTTTGAAGGCAGTTCACAGAAGAAAGAAGTATTTTTCATCACTTGACTATGACATTGTCGAGAGAAAGCGAGAAAGTTCTCGAATTGTTTCTGAATTTTGTTTTCTTCATTTTAATTTAGGAGAAACAGAGAAAATATGCTAATCTCAGCGCTCCGGAAAAAGTTACTTTGAATATGGTACGTAAGGGGCAATGTTAAATATTTCAACATTATTTACAATGACTAAATGATGTAAGGAGCCAAATCTCAGTTTTTGAGCATAATTTGCTATAGTTATCGCCATACGCCATCGTCATGGCTTTCCTTTGTATTTCATCTTTCATTCATTTTACCCACAGTTTATTCTCCAAAGGCAGCTTTAATGAAAGTGTAACGTCTTTTTTTCTAGGGAAGATTCATACTTTCAAATAAAATAGCAAGAACAATCGTCTTTTTCTACACGATTCTTTTACACATGCTGGTCTTTCTGGTAAAGTATATATTCCTGTATTTTAACCCACCCTCATAAGGTGCCCTCTGCTGCAAGCAGGTTGACATTATAAATCTTACAGCTGGAAAGTTAAATGAAAAGTATTGTATTCAGTGCAATTCTGGGAGGCACGGTTCATTTTTAAGTCATTATTGTGTTACCTTTTTAAACGATTGTTTATTTCCTTAGGTATTATACAAAATGGCATATACGGAATCTTGCAAGCGAGATTTTGCGCAAGATTGTGCCAAAAGGTGAGTCCGAAACCAGCTATTTTCAATATCTAATAGTTAAAAGCCAAAACATTTGCCGTCAAGTTTGGCATAAATTGTCCTTGAAGCTTTGTATCGTCGACAGAGACCACGATGACATTTGATGTGCTAATTTATAAGGCCCTGGCAAAACGATCAAACATTGTCAAACTAGATGGGTTTTTGCTTGTCAAACATTTAAAATTTGTTTGGCAAACAAAATGTTTGGCTTTTTAGCCACGTCGCAAAACATTTTCCCCATGCAAAACATTACTTGTGGAACATTTCTTGCTTGCGGAAAACAGAAAATGTTTTTGACGTTAGTAAATTCTTCTTGTCTAGCAATGTTTATGATGTGACCAAACCGTCAAACATTACTTATAAAGCAAATGTCAAATGTTTGACCAACAGAAAAATGTTTGAACACTTTGCCAGGGTCTTAGCATGTTTCCCCATGTGAAACTGTAAGATTATTTAAGATGGTAGCACTTATCCGTAAGTCCAGAAAATAATTAAACAATCAGCACTATGTAAAGGACATCTAGAGGGGCTAAAGCTGTCATGTTGATTGAAAACTACTGAAAGGGGCCGGGCTCCCTTGAGCCCCTAAAGCTAAACGCCACTGGGAAGATGCTGGTGATTTAAGAGAGCATCAAAATCTGTTCTTATTTCTTAAATTGTTTATTGTTAAATCTTTTTTGAATAATAATTTGTTGCTTTTAGATTTGCAGAACACATGAACAGCGTGCATAAAAATCAAAAGTTATGAACAACTGACTGTATTTCAGAAGTTATCTATTTAATAAAAAGTATAATCATCCTCTAAAGATGGACATCTATTAAGATAAGAACTTCAATTTTGTAATTAGAAGCATATATCTTCATTAGAGCTTATTTAAATTACTTCTTTATAATAGTTAACCCTATGCAGACCGGGCTTTTTTATTATTCTCAGAACGGATGGGGGGGGCTATTTTGCCCCTTGTATCTCCAGGGTGGAAACAGACAGAGGTATGAAGTTTTGGCCTATTGCATTCCATCAAATAATGAAACTAGACTGACAAAATTTGATTGTGATATATAATACAGTGACTTCATCATGACGTCATGAAAATATAATGATCGTTTTGGCCTAAGTTCTACAACTTAAAGAGTAATTGACTTGTAGCAAACGGAAAATTCATAGTCTCAGATCCCTTTATTATACTTTATTCTGCTTTAAAACGATATTTCATTTGGGTTAGGGACTACCTCCGGTCAAGATTGGGTTAAGATTGTTCTTGCAAATATACATCTTTCAAAAACTTAAGCTTTTGTAACAGATTTCGGGTTCCTTGTTTTCGGATCTTATAAATACAATTCTCAAAAACCTATTTAAAGTGCAGCATATATACTTTAAACGCATTTAAAGTAAGTATGCTACCCAAATCTACAAGCCTAAGTAATGTGTTTAAGATTTAGCTTCGTAGCTTTGCAAGTAGTTTGACTAGAAGCTTCTCTTTAAAAGGACGTGTAGAATAAAGTACATTTCAAACAATTTTCTCGATATCATAGTCAGGTGTTAAAGAATGATTAATTTTAAGAAGAAATTTGAATTATTTTCTCTTTCTCTTATAATCTGAACTGGAACATTTTATATCTAAATTAAATCCTCAATCTTTACCGATTTTTTTTACCTTTTTCGTTATGTTATCCTTTCGACAAAAATCGGTTATTTTCCGGACAAATTTTTTTCCATTTAGAGCAGAAACTCCCGTTATTCAGCCTTATAAATAAAAATCTAAGATATTCCAAATAGTCCATGATGGATTTTTGAGAATTTGGATCGATTTGGAAACCCTCGCTTTCGGGCTATTTTTGGCCATTTTTCCATAGTATGACCTTGCTTTTTGGCCAAAAATGGCCGATTTTCAGGGATTTTATTTTGTCTATTTTATGGGACAAATGGCTTTATTATAGCCTTAAGAACTCCTTGAATGGTTTATTTTGATCTCTGGTTGATATTTTTGACGATCTTGAGCAATTTAGAATTCTATTGAAAATTTTCAGGAATTAAGAAACCCTCAATTTTGGCCGATTTTGAGCGATTTTGCCTTAGTATAGCCTTGCCTTTTTGACCAAAATGGCCGATTTTCAGGGTTTTTATTTTGTCGATTTTATGGGCTAAATTGCTTTATAATAGCCTTAGGAACCCCCTGAATGGTTTATGTTGTCCTCTGGGTGATATGTTTGAAGATTAAAGTAATTTAGAAACCCTAAATTTTGGCCGATTTTTGGCGGTTTTGCCTTAGTATAGCCTTCCCTTTTTGGCCAAAAATGGCCGATTTTCAGGGTTTTTATTTTGTCGATTTTATGGGCTAAATAGCTTTATTATAGCCTTAGGAACCCCCTGAATGGTTTATTTTGTCCTCTGGGTGATATTTTTGAAGATTTTAAGGAATTTAGAAATCCTTAGTTTTGGCCTATTTTTGGCGCTTTTGCCTTAGTATAGCCTTGCCTTTTTGGCCAAAAATGGCCGATTTTCAGGGTTTTTATTTTGTCGATTTTATGGGCTAAATAGCTTTATTATAGCCTTAGGAACCCCCTGAATGGTTTATGTTGTCCTCTGGGTGATATGTTTGAAGATTAAAGTAATTTAGAAATCCTCAATTTTGGCCGATTTTTGGCGATTTTGCCTTAGTATAGCCTTGCCTTTTTGGCCAAAAATGGCCGATTTTCAGGGTTTTTATTTTGTCCATTTTCTGGGCTAAATAGCTTTATTATAGCCTTAGGAACCCCCTGAATGGTTTATTTTGTCCTCTGGGTGATATTTTTGAAGATTTTAAGGAATTTAGAAACACTCAATTTTGGCCAATTTTGAGCGATTTTGCCTTAGTATAGCCTTGCCTCTTTGGCCAAAAATGGCCGATTTTCAGGGTTTTTATTTTGTCGATTTTATGGGCTAAATAGCTTTATTTTAGCCTTAGGAACCCCCTGAATGGCTTATTTTGTCCTCTGGGTGATATTTTGAAGATTTTAAGGAATTTAGAAACCCTAAATTTTGGCCGATTTTTGGCGATTTTGCCTTAGTATAGCCTTGCCTTTTTGGCCAAAAATGGCCGATTTTCAGGGTTTTTATTTTGTCGATTTTATGGGCTAAATAGCTTTATTTTAGCCTTAGGAACCCCCTGAATGGCTTATTTTGTCCTCTGGGTGATATTTTTTAAGATTTTAAGGAATTTAGAAACCCTAAATTTTGGCCGATTTTTGGCGGTTTCGCCTTAGTATAGCCTTGCCTTTTTGGCCAAAAATGGCCGATTTTCAGGGTTTTTATTTTGTCGATTTTATGGGCTAAATAGCTTTATTTTAGCCTTAGGAACCCCCTGAATGGTTTATTTTGTCCTCTGGGTGATTTTTTTGAAGATTTTAAGGAATTTAGAAACCCTAAATTTTGGCCGATTTTTGGCGGTTTTGCCTTAGTATAGCCTTGATTTTTTGGCCAAAAATGGCCGATTTTCAGGGTTTTTATTTTGTCTATTTTATGGGCTAAATAGCTTTATTATAGCCTTAGGAACCCCCTGAATGGTTTACGTTGTCCGCTGGGCGATATTTTTGAAGATTTTAAGGAATTTAGAAACAATCAATTTTGGCCGATTTTGAGCGATTTTGCCTTAGTATAGCCTTGCCTTTTTGGCCAAAAATGGCCGATTTTCAGGGGTTTTTTTTTTTCGATTTTATGGGCTAAATAGCTTTATTATAGCCTTAGGAACCCCCTGAATGGTTTTTTGTTGTCCTCTGGGTGATATTTTTGAAGATTTTAAGGAATTTAGAAACCCTCAATTTTTGCCGATTTTTAGCGACTTTGCCTTAGTATAGCCTTGCCTTTTTGGCCAAAAATGGCCGATTTTCAGGGTTTTTATTTTGTCTATTCTATGGGCTAAATAGCTTTATTATAGCCTTAGGAACCCCCTGAATGGTTTATGTTGTCCTCTGGGTGATATTTTTGAAGATTTTAAGGAATTTAGAAACACTCAATTTTGGCCAATTTTGAGCGATTTTGCCTTAGTATAGCCTTGCCTTTTTGGCCAAAAATGGCCGATTTTCAGGGTTTTTATTTTGTCGATTTTATGGGCTAAATAGCTTTAATTTAGCCTTAGGAACCCCCTGAATGGTTTATTTTGTTCTCTGGGTGATATTTTTGAAGATTTTAAGGAATTTAGAAATCCTTAATCTAGGCCTATTTTTGGCGATTTTGCCTTAGTATAGCCTTGCCTTTTTGGCCAGAAATGGCCGATTTTCAGGGTTTTATTTTGTTGATTTTATTGGCTAAATACCTTTATTTTAGCCTTAGCAACCCCCTGAATGGTTTATTTTGTCCTCTGGGTGATATTTTTGAAGATTTCAAGGAATTTAGAAACCCTGAATTTTTGCCGATTTTTAGCGGTTTTGCCTTAGTATAGCCTTGCCTTTTTGCCCAAAAATGGCCGATTTTCAGGGTTTTTATTTTGTCTATTTTATGGGCTAAATAGCTTTATTATAGCCTTAGGAACCCCCTGAATGGTTTATGTTGTCCTCTGGGTGATATTTTTTAAGATTTTAAGGAATTTAGAAACCCTCAATTTTGGCCGATTTTGAGCGATTTTGCCTTAGTATAGCCTTGCCTTTTTGGCCAAAAATGGCCGATTTTCAGGGTTTTTATTTTGTCAATTTTATGGGCTAAATAGCTTTATTTTAGCCTTAGGAACCCCCTGAATGGCTTATTTTGTCCTCTGGGTGATATTTTTGAAGATTTTAAGGAATTTAGAAATCCTAAATTTTGGCCGATTTTTGGCGGTTTTGCCTTAGTATAGCCTTGCCTTTTTGGCCAAAAATGGCCGATTTTCAGGGTTTTTATTTTGTCGATTTTATGGGCTAAATAGCTTTATTTTAGCCTTAGGAACCCCCTGAATGGTTTATTTTGTCCTCTGGGTGATATTTTTGAAGATTTTAAGGAATTTAGAAATCCTAAATTTTGGCCGATTTTTGGCGGTTTTGCCTTAGTATAGCCTTGCCTTTTTGGCCAAAAATGGCCGATTTTCAGGGTTTTTATTTTGTCGATTTTATGGGCTAAATAGCTTTATTATAGCCTTAGGAACCCCCTGAATGGTTTATTTTGTCCTCTGGGTGATATTTTTGAAGATTTTAAGGAATTTAGAAATCCTTAATTTTGGCCTATTTTTGGCGATTTTGCCTTAGTATAGCCTTGCCTTTTTGGCCAAAAATGGCCGATTTTCAGGGTTTTTATTTTGTCTATTTTATGGGCTAAATAGCTTTATTATAGCCTTGGGAACCCACTGAATGGTTTTTGTTCCCCTCTGAGTGATATTTTTGAAGATTTTAAGGAATTTAGAAACCCTAAATTTTGGCCGATTTTTTGTGATTTTGCATTAGTATAGCCTTGCCTTTTTGGCCAAAAATGGCCGATTTTCAGGGTTTTTATTTTGTCGATTTTCTGGGCTAAATAGCTTTATTATAGCCTTAAGAACCCCCTGAATGGTTTATTTTGTCCTCTGGGTGATGTTTTTGAAGATTTTAAGGAATTTAGAAACCCTTTATTTTTGCCGATTTTTAGCGATTTTGCCTTAGTATAGCCTTGCCTTTTTGGCCAAAAATGGCCGATTTTCAGGGTCTTTATTTTGTCGATTTTCTGGGCTAAATAGCTTTATTATAGCCTTAGGAACCTCCTGAATGGTTTATGTTGTCCTCTGGGTGATATTTTTGAAGATTTTAAGGAATTTAGAAACCCTCAATTTTGGCCGATTTTTAGCGATTTTGCATTAGTATAGCCTTGCCTCTTTGGCCAAAAATGGCCGATTTTCAGGGTTTTTATTTTGTCGATTTTATGGGCTAAATAGCTTTATTATAGCCTTGGGAACCCACTGAATGGTTTTTGTTCCCCTCTGAGTGATATTTTTGAAGATTTTAAGGAATTTAGAAACCCTAAATTTTGGCCGATTTTTTGTGATTTTGCATTAGTATAGCCTTGCCTTTTTGGCCAAAAATGGCCGATTTTCAGGGTTTTTATTTTGTCGATTTTCTGGGCTAAATAGCTTTATTATAGCCTTAAGAACCCCCTGAATGGTTTATTTTGTCCTCTGGGTGATGTTTTTGAAGATTTTAAGGAATTTAGAAACCCTTTATTTTTGCCGATTTTTAGCGATTTTGCCTTAGTATAGCCTTGCCTTTTTGGCCAAAAATGGCCGATTTTCAGGGTTTTTATTTTGTCCATTTTCTGGGCTAAATAGCTTTATTATAGCCTTAGGAACCCACTGAATGGTTTTTGTTCCCCTCTGAGTGATATTTTTGAAGATTTTAAGGAATTTAGAAACCCTAAATTTTGGCCGATTTTTTGTGATTTTGCATTAGTATAGCCTTGCCTTTTTGGCCAAAAATGGCCGATTTTCAGGGTTTTTATTTTGTCGATTTTCTGGGCTAAATAGCTTTATTATAGCCTTAAGAACCCCCTGAATGGTTTATTTTGTCCTCTGGGTGATGTTTTTGAAGATTTTAAGGAATTTAGAAACCCTTTATTTTTGCCGATTTTTAGCGATTTTGCCTTAGTATAGCCTTGCCTTTTTGGCCAAAAATGGCCGATTTTCAGGGTTTTTATTTTGTCGATTTTCTGGGCTAAATAGCTTTATTATAGCCTTAGGAACCCCCTGAATGGTTTATGTTGTCCTCTGGGTGATATTTTTGAAGATTTTAAGGAATTTAGAAACCCTCAATTTTGGCCGATTTTTAGCGATTTTGCCTTAGTATAGCCTTGCCTTTTTGGCCAAAAATGGCCGATTTTCAGGGTTTTTATTTTGTCGATTTTCTGGGCTAAATAGCTTTATTATAGCCTTAGGAACCTCCTGAATGGTTTATGTTGTCCTCTGGGTGATATTTTTGAAGATTTTAAGGAATTTAGAAACCCTCAATTTTGGCCGATTTTTAGCGATTTTGCATTAGTATAGCCTTGCCTCTTTGGCCAAAAATGGCCGATTTTCAGGGTTTTTATTTTGTCGATTTTATGGGCTAAATAGCTTTATTATAGCCTTGGGAACCCACTGAATGGTTTTTGTTCCCCTCTGAGTGATATTTTGAAGATTTTAAGGAATTTAGAAACCCTAAATTTTGGCCGATTTTTTGTGATTTTGCATTAGTATAGCCTTGCCTTTTTGGCCAAAAATGGCCGATTTTCAGGGTTTTTATTTTGTCGATTTTCTGGGCTAAATAGCTTTATTATAGCCTTAAGAACCCCCTGAATGGTTTATTTTGTCCTCTGGGTGATGTTTTTGAAGATTTTAAGGAATTTAGAAACCCTTTATTTTTGCCGATTTTTAGCGATTTTGCCTTAGTATAGCCTTGCCTTTTTGGCCAAAAATGGCCGATTTTCAGGGTTTTTATTTTGTCCATTTTCTGGGCTAAATAGCTTTATTATAGCCTTAGGAACCCACTGAATGGTTTTTGTTCCCCTCTGAGTGATATTTTTGAAGATTTTAAGGAATTTAGAAACCCTAAATTTTGGCCGATTTTTTGTGATTTTGCATTAGTATAGCCTTGCCTTTTTGGCCAAAAATGGCCGATTTTCAGGGTTTTTATTTTGTCGATTTTCTGGGCTAAATAGCTTTATTATAGCCTTAAGAACCCCCTGAATGGTTTATTTTGTCCTCTGGGTGATGTTTTTGAAGATTTTAAGGAATTTAGAAACCCTTTATTTTTGCCGATTTTAGCGATTTTGCCTTAGTATAGCCTTGCCTTTTTGGCCAAAAATGGCCGATTTTCAGGGTTTTTATTTTGTCGATTTTCTGGGCTAAATAGCTTTATTATAGCCTTAGGAACCCCCTGAATGGTTCATGTTGTCCTCTGGGTGATATTTTTGAAGATTTTAAGGAATTTAGAAACCCTCAATTTTGGCCGATTTTTAGCGATTTTGCCTTAGTATAGCCTTGCCTTTTTGGCCAAAAATGGCCGATTTTCAGGGTTTTTATTTTGTCGATTTTCTGGGCTAAATAGCTTTATTATAGCCTTAGGAACCCCCTGAATGGTTTATGTTGTCCTCTGGGTGATATTTTTGAAGATTTTAAGGAATTTAGAAACCCTCAATTTTGGCCAATTTTTAGCGATTTTGCCTTATTATAGCCTTGCCTTTTTGGCCAAAAATGGCCGATTTTCAGGGTTTTTATTTTGTCGATTTTCGGGCTGAATACCTTTATTATAGCCTTAGGAACCCCCTGAATGGTTTTTGTTCCCCTCTGAGTGATATTTTTGAAGATTTTAAGGAATTTAGAAACCCTAAATTTTGGCCGATTTTTTGTGATTTTGCATTAGTATAGCCTTGCCTTTTTGGCCAAAAATGGCCGATTTTCAGGGTTTTTATTTTGTCGATTTTCTGGGCTAAATAGCTTTATTATAGCCTTAAGAACCCCCTGAATGGTTTATTTTGTCCTCTGGGTGATGTTTTTGAAGATTTTAAGGAATTTAGAAACCCTTTATTTTTGCCGATTTTTAGCGATTTTGCCTTAGTATAGCCTTGCCTTTTTGGCCAAAAATGGCCGATTTTCAGGGTTTTTATTTTGTCGATTTTCTGGGCTAAATAGCTTTATTATAGCCTTAGGAACCCCCTGAATGGTTCATGTTGTCCTCTGGGTGATATTTTGAAGATTTTAAGGAATTTAGAAACCCTCAATTTTGGCCGATTTTTAGCGATTTTGCCTTAGTATAGCCTTGCCTTTTTGGCCAAAAATGGCCGATTTTCAGGGTTTTTATTTTGTCGATTTTCTGGGCTAAATAGCTTTATTATAGCCTTAGGAACCCCCTGAATGGTTTATGTTGTCCTCTGGGTGATATTTTTGAAGATTTTAAGGAATTTAGAAACCCTCAATTTTGGCCAATTTTTAGCGATTTTGCCTTATTATAGCCTTGCCTTTTTGGCCAAAAATGGCCGATTTTCAGGGTTTTTATTTTGTCGATTTTCGGGCTGAATACCTTTATTATAGCCTTAGGAACCCCCTGAATGGTTTATTTTGTCCTCTGGGTGATATGTTTGAAGATTAAAGTAATTTAGAAATCCTCAATTTTGGCCGATTTTTGGCGATTTTGCCTTAGTATAGCCTTGCCTTTTTGGTAAAGAATGGCCGGTTTTCAAGGTTTTTGTTTTGTCGATTTTCTGAGCTTAAGAGATTTATAATAACCTGAAAGGGGTATTGGATCGGGTTTTCCTAGTCTCAGGAAGGTATTTTTTAGGATGTGGATCGATCCGTGAACCCTCAATTTTGGGCAACTTTCCCCTGTTATAGATTTCTGACGTTTCGGGCCAAAATCGGTGGATTTCTGAGGTTTATTTTGATGAATTTTTTGGGCAAAAAACCTTCGTATTTTCCCATAAATGGATAAAAAGGCTATTTATAGCTTGTACGTTGTGGAAGATTTCGGGAACCCTCTATTTTGGAGATTTTCCCTACCTATAACCTTAACGCTTTGGCCAAAATCGCGATCGTTACGATTTTTGATCTTTTACATTATCTTTTGGGAAAAATTTGCGATTTGCAGGGTTTAATTTCTTAGTTCTTGTGGGTTTATAGCTCTAATAGATAGCCTTAAAGGTTTACTATAGCCTAAGCCCAAGCGTAGTTTGGAAAAGTTTGTGATGGAGATTAAGAGAACAGATAAAAAGATATATGACACACGAAGGCTTAAATTGACATAATAAATATTAATTACATTTAATACTTGCTTAAAATGTTTAAATCACTCTGCATAAAATATCTGCATATTATTTTGTTATTGTAGTATTGATTTTAGCTAATGCTTGGTTCGCCATACCACAACATACAGCAAACAATTATCTGCATTGTGCTTTGGCATTTGTTACCGAAATTTCTAAATCAAGACCTTGTTACTTGTGCGTTTCTTTAAACGAACTTCTATCGGCATTTCATGGTATGTTTCGGTTTCAGAATGGAGTGCTAACCGACAAACATTCAAACGTTTTCATAGCAAGTCGTGGCATGGGGGGAAAACATTTGTACTTTCCGAGAAACTTTGCTACAACGTCCGAAACGGGAAATTAACAACTTTTCACTCTTTTTCTGTGTGAGAGGCTGCAATCTTGGCACGGTCGATTTTGCCGTGCCGCCCGGCAGTGGTTCAACACTGACACGGGGTTGATTCGGACGTCGGGATACTCCGTGAAAGAACTTTTCAACTTTCAAACTGCCAGGCGTAAGCCCTGGTCTAATAACAAGCCTGACGGATAAAATCTGCAACTGGGGCTGATGCCGAGAAAGTGGACACGGCACGACTGAATCAATTGTCGTGTCAAGTGTCGATCCTATGCCACGACAGATTCTGGCATGACGCGACTTTCATACGACTTAACTAGGCCTTAGATGTCTAGAAATAGTAGGACATACATGCAGTATGACGAACAAGCTCTAAATTCTACCACCAAAATCTACAAGTGACCAATCCTACTAATAAATCTACGTGGTTTAAATTTACAGGGGTGCAAAACAAACTAAAAATAAGCTATATAATAAGTCCCGCAATTTATCTATTCCTCATCTACAGTAATAAAAGAAATGTTTGATCGATTAAAATAAAGTACGGTTATGTAGATTCTCGTTAATTTTTCTAAAGAGCACCTTGTTAAAAGGACGGTTTATCTGTATTTAATTTAAAAACTGGTTGTCACTCGTCCATTGGATACCTCGAATTTGCACCCAGTTCAATGTTTGCTTTAAATTGGCTGATACTAAGACCCCGTTTATACGGGATCGGATCCGAATGGATCCGAATGGATGGATCCGAACCCAAAAGTATTCGAATAGGCCTTGCGTTTACACGGGTCCGGTGGATCCGGATCCGTATAATTTTGGATCCGCTATCCGCATACTTTCGGGATCGCTTTCAAAAGCGATCCAGCACGGTTCTGATCCCATGGAGGTTTCGTGTAAACGGGCTGGATCGGATCCAAAAGTATCCGGATACTTTTGGGTCCGATCTCGTGTCAACAGGGTCTAAAATGCCTGTTTTTCGACTGGCACTCCTCAGACTATAAACATCATAAACAGACCGAAGCAGTTGACTAAGGTGGAGTTTTAGAGGGAAGTTCTCCAAAAACACACCCGAGACCGTTCCTTCACAAAGCCTCCCCAAAAGGTCACATCCCGGACAATCAATCAACTCTACTCGTTCGGTTACATGAATCTCAAGAACGTTCTTCTAAACTAAAGCGATCTGATTAATTGAGATTAGGCCAAAATTTACAGCTTAGCAGACTACTATTAACGACAATTAAGGATTCATTATATTTAGCATGAAGTTATATTTGTTCCCTAAAGCCTTCTACGATACCACACCCAAGTTCATCTATACAACTAAATTAACTGGTTGAAAAATACATTTTTACAACACCACAATAACGTTATGCAATTTCATGCATACGTAGATTGCTTACAATGAAAACCAAGGGGCATATCATACCACTACAGAATCAAAAAGACCTTTTAGGCTCTTCGGCGTTTGTTTTTGGGAGCCAAAACGATTTGGGCCTTAAGGCCTGTTTTCATACAAGCGAGTCAGCCCGGTTAGGCAAGCTGGTTTGTCTAAACCCATATACGAGATTTGACAGAACAATAAATTCCCTTTTGTTTGCAAATCTAGCGTTTACATAGATTTGGCCGGGGTCGCGGGAACAAATATTTTTGTTCGTTCACTTGCGCTCATTTGGAGAGTGAGCAAGCCCGGTCAGGGGAGGCGAAATGTTGACAGGAACACAAGTGCAAGTTTTAATAAGCAAGGCCGGCTCAACTTACCGGAAAATCTATCCATGTAAACAAGCGCTGTGGAAATTTATCTCGCCTAACAGAGCCAGCTTGGCTACCAGGCTGGGCCGGTGTAAAAATGTAAACAGTCCCGGGACAACAGAGAGAGTAGTGAAAATGCCCCCGGTTGAAATCAATTCCAAGGTTAACATACCCGAGAGATTTAACAAAATTTTTAATATAATGAGACGCAAGAGTTAAAACAATTTATCACAAACAATGTGATAAATCCATGATAAATGTACCTACTCAAATTTTCCTATACCTATACAAAATTTCTCATCCGTGCTCGATGTTTCCAGTTCAGGAAAAGTGAAATTAAATCCACTTAAATTCTAGAAACTTGCTTTTAGTAAATACAGATGATTTACTATGTGATGTTCGATTTAAAAGCATTGAAAATGGAAATAATCCATTGGAATGATTAAAATCTGTGATTAGAATGTTCAGTAATCACTACTAATCACTAATCAATGATTACACGTGATTATCAGATGATCTTTCATTATCTAAGCTTTCTCTGCTCGATTGTGAGTGCATTTTCTTTGAACTAGTCATTATTTTTGCACCAGTTCTTACCATTATTTGAGCTTCTTCGTGTGCCCTTCTGATTTCTTTTAACCATTCTTCATACTCTGTGTCACTCTAAAGGAGAAGCAGAAACAATTAGTAACAAAATTCAAGACTGAAGAATGAATATTTTTCCAAAGATGAGCAAGACAAAATAGCGCGTTCCATTAGGCCCTGGCCAAACAATCAAACATTGTTGGTCAAACATTTAAGATTTGCTTTATAAGCAATGTTTGACTGTTTATCACGTTGAAAACATGGCAAAATTAAGCTAAATTTGTAGCGCGATGTTTTTGAAATAACATTTATCTTGACAAACAAATTGGAGATGTTTGACGAACGAAGTTTGATCTTTTGGCCAGGGCCTAATACTCATCAAAAACCTTCAAACAACAAATTTAGCTTGAATCGTAGGGTATCATTTGCAAGATCACCTAGATTGTGCTAAAGTGACAGCGAAGAGTCTTTCTGAATAACTGACAGAGCAAGGTCTTCCAACTCATTTTGAATTTTTGGATTGTCTATGTCAAAACCAAAAGCCAGCTCTGTGCAGACTAAGAGACAATAAAGGGTATTCCCACATATGAGGCGAAAAGCTTTTTCAAAAAGTGGCATACAACAATAGATGAGATTTGAACCTGGAATGCATGATCAGAAAGCCAATGACGTTTCCGCTGAGTTATAGAGCTCAGTGAAATCACCGAGTAACTCTCCAAGTCATACAACCCAGGGCTTTCCTAGCTCTCCTCCCGTATAACAAATGTGTGCGATCCAAAGAGCAATATATATGACATATCAATCAACTAAATACCTCTGCACGCATTGTGTGTTCTTTCTGATCTCTGCTAAGAATTTTCATGCATTTGAATCCTTTTATTTGCGTCTCATCAATTGAGAATATATCTTCGAATGGTAGGAGACATTTTGATGAGCTCTAAAAGCAGAATGTAAAGGCTAATAATTAGAATCGGTTACTGACAGGACAGAGGTAACGATAAGAAAAGCACCAGGATAATGGCATTTTGCTCACCGCTGCGTGGCGAGACTTGTCTTTCTGTTATGCCGAGCCTTCAGCTTAGTAAGCCTTCACCTTCTGTGCGGCCAAACTTTTGATTCATGTTTGGCTTCAGGATAGAACGTTTGGAATAATTTTGAACAGACGTGCAGGGCTAAAAGGGGTACAGACGCATAAGCCAACAAGGGGCCATGTGGAACTGCTCTAGGGGCTTACCCTTGAGACAAAACTGAATATATGCAACTGACGGGACACAACCCCACACCTCTGCAAATTCTCACTCCACAACTCTGGAAGATGCCAGATTTAATGCCCCTTCGATTGGGGCCCATCTGTTGCCAATCGCAAACAGGGCGAGATAAATTGTAGCTCCTACTGTAAGAGTAACAACCAAGAAGTGCACCTTAAGCCAGACTTTTGTCGGCATTTACCACAGTCACAACAAAATGCCATTGCTAATGGGCGATGCTTTGAACTAATTTATCGCAACTGATCTGTCTACATAAGCGCTCTGGTAACTAGTCGTTAACTACGTCATTTTTCACGGCAAATAGTCAAAGCACATTTCCAGAAAGTTGGGCAAGTGCTACTTCAGCGATTAGTCGACAACTGATTTCCGTCAGTCGCAATCGACCTCAGCACTCTTGCGACCCCGACCAACTGTATCATACATGTTCTGACTAGTTGTTGACATGTCGAAATGAGTTAGCATTTACAACTATTTGGAGTAATAGTTCTATCGTATCATAGGTCGACATAAACCTGGCTATAGATCAATTGAAATATAGGGAAGTAAAGAATGGACGATAAATTTGTGTAATCAGTAATTCATAAACGTACCATTTGTTCTCCACGCCATTCAATTCTGTTTGGGAATAAATAGAAATATTTTCTCTGCCATTGAGATTGGAAAGGTCCACCGAGTCGATTAAGAAAACCATGTAGTAAACAATCGCTTGACTCTGTTAATTCTAAGAAATTGAAGAGAATTTTTAGGATAGTTTTTCCACAAGTGGCATACCACAATAGATGGGATTCAAACCAGGACTGCAGGAGTAGAGAGCCAACGACGTTTCCACTGAGTTAAAGAGCTCAATGAAATCGCCGAGTAACTCTCCAACACATACAACCACCCAAGGCTCTCCTCCTATTTGACATTTTAGTTTTAACAACATCAAATACGGTTTCTAAATCACAAATAGAGAGATTTAAACAATTATTTTCACTTTGTTCACTATAATATTAAAAGAAAGCATAATGAAGAAACTGGCGGTTGCAAAATTTTACACAATGCTATTTTTAAAAACTCTATTAGGGTGCCTTCTTGGAAATCTACAAGCTTTCTAGACAGCTTGTCTACGACTATTTTACAAATATTGGGGGGTCTGCCCCTAAAACCCCTTTAATTGCACTGATAGAGTCGGCTTTTCCAATTAAGTGTGGAGAGTCGTGTTTAGAAGAGGTAACTTGACCAGATGTGTGACGAGTTGACTGTGGTGAGTTGGCGGTGTGGTGAGTTGACTAATTACTATTGCACTCAGGCAAAACCGTTCCTTTTCACATGCCAGTTTAAGGCAATATAAAAAAACACGCAAGAGAATTTAAACAGGGTTTTTACCTGCGATTTCCTGCTGCCATCGTTCAGAATTAATGTAATTGAAATTTTTGTACAGAGCTTGATCTGCTTCAGTCAGCTAAAAAAGGAAAAATTATCATGAAATTTTAGCTTTTATCAGACTCTAAAGCTAGGCTAAACTAGGAGACTTGACGCACACGACACTGTATTCGGCGTGTCTCCCAGGGTGGCTAAACATGCGAGGTATAAGCGAGCAACATGCTCCCCGAGTCATTTGCATGCCGCAGGGACAAAAAATGTTTCTGTTGTTTCCCAG